>JAWPHD010001070.1:0-360895 GCA_037043455.1 Cyrtodaria siliqua | reverse complement strand
ACCTACGATGCAATAAGAGCGTTCGGCACGATGTGGATTCTATAGGACCCTATATCTGATTTTTGTATTTAATATAATGAAATATGTAATCGCGTTCTCCTAGTGCATACGACGGAGCATCCTTTATATTCAAAAAAAATTAATGATACGCAGTCTTAAACTGTACTGTGATGTAGAAATAACAACATTTTTGCAAATAAATGCTCAACAATGTACAACAAATTACTTTATAAGTTTTAAAGAATATTATTTAAGAGAGTATAACAATTTGCCTGTCATATAGAATATGTATATATTACTCCACAAAGTTTGCTCAGCACCATAGAGATAGATGATTATTGATGTCTATGTAAGCACCAAGATTTCAATTCGACATCACGATGCTGTTTTACCAACAGCATAAAACCAGAACGTGTCGATTAAACTGAATATGGGGTTAAAAGTAAGCATGTACGAAAGTTGATGAATGGTTTTTATTTGTTTGTTTCACATTCAAGAACAATAATAGTACGCAGTCGCTGATTGATATGGATAATGCTGAACATTAAGTTGAATTTACGTTTATGCTTTATTTGAATACCTATATACCAAGTGAATCTCCGGATGATTTTTATCGACCGTGTGTGAAGTTTTTATGCATCACCTCTCACAGCTGTACACATACTTTAACATATCTACTATATTATTTCTTGTTTACCATTCACCTCTAGTCAGGTACTGTCCTCTTTTTGGATTCTTTTTTATTTATATTTTTTTTTATTTTTATAGAATGACTCAGCATTCATGTCCAGTAATTGTGTTTTCGCTGTTTTCCGGTACATTGTGATAGAGATATCAACAAAAAAGTAAGGGAAATTAACCGGGTTAGTGGATGGTTTCCACGTTAAGCATGTTTATTGTTATACACTTGCCTTTGGGTAGTAAAGGATCACTATGGATAAAAAGCGTAAATTAAAATCTAAGGAAACTTTCAAGACAGTTTCTTACTAAAATCTGCTCTCTTGAGGATATGCTAATCAAAATTATTATGAATCTATGCCTCTATTCTTGTGTAGTATTAACTGTTGAAAATATGCCATATTGCCTGTTTAATTTTGCAGATCAATGTCCCTAGAAGTTTAAAACTACAAATCTTGAGCATTTTACACCCAAAGTGCATAAAAAACAGTGGAGTAGCGTACCCTGGTTCCAGTGGTTAAGAGCGCCGAACTGCAGATCGAAGAGGTCGCCGGATTCGATCCTCGCCGATGGCAACGTTATTTATCCCTTGAGGAAGATAATTAATCCACCATTGCTTAGTACTAGGTTCCTACCCAGGAAGCCATCGAGAAAATTAATCTAAGTTACGAATACTTGTTTCGCAAATCAGATGTAAAATTAAATGTTATAAACAAATTTAAAAAAAACATCATTTCATTTTTTATTTCATTTTAACTGTATTGTTGTGTTTTTTTTTTTCATTTAAAAAACCACAGTATTCAGACAGGTAACGGATCATTTTTCTTTGTGCTACACTAAGTAGGTAAATACTCACGGAAATATGTGCTAATCCTGTAGGCTAATGTATAGTTGTATTGACTGTATATGATCAATCTGATTTATTCTGTTAAAAAATGTTCTACCAGCAAGTTTTGCTAAACTAACTTTCCTCTCCAGAATTGTGTAAAGTTTAGATCGCAGTTTTGATATATTTTCCAACAGTTTAATATGTCAAATTGTTATCTGTTTTAAATATTCCAGCACACATTTTTTGAAAATAATTCCCCTTCGAGAAATGTGTTACAAGTTCTTATCGCGACGCTGCACCAGTTTTACAATTTCGAAACCCCAAAAGGTAGAAAGAAATATATAGTCCAATTTAAATTCTATAACTTTATTACTACGATGCTACCAAACTATAATGGTGAACTAATATTTACAACATGTTACTAATAATGATAGTCTCTCTCTCACTATAAACTACTGATCTCTTGTTCCCACTCTAGGCAAGTCCAGGTAAAAGCCACGAAAAAACCACGAACCAAAGAGAAACCCTCCCTTTTTATAAGGTCCCTCCAAATAAAGGGTTAGCATGGTGGTAAATTAGCATGCTAACACAATCAATCTTATCATCATCTAAATAAGGAATGCGAACACAATAAATCATATAGCATTAGCCTGTTCATAGAGCATCATCCCAAATAAGGGATGCTAACCATAAATTATGATCAATAGCATTAGCCCTGAGTTAGCCCTGTAGAGGAGATACACATCTAGAGTTTCAGGGGGGTGCTTAACCGAAGACAGACCTAATGTCCCTCATGTAACCAGGCTTGAAGTACTGGTACCTGTACAACAATTTCAACAAGTACATAGTTTGCAGCAGGGCGGTATGGCACTGTTTCATAATATAATTGTTATTGAGTACTTTCTTGCGACAGAGTGGTATGGCGGGCATTATCAACTCTTTCAATTAGATTCCGCTTTTCTAAAGAACAACAAGATGGCATTAGGACATCAAGGTAAACTTCGTTTTATTGGTACTTACTTGCGTCTGTATAAAAACAAAATAAATTAATTTGTTAATATGCATAAACACCATTTTTAGGACAACTCATATCAAACAAGTTCGGGTCATAGCCAGTGGTTTAGTCTGGCTTCAAAGGTCAGGTGTCAGTCAAGGTTATTGTCTGGCTTCAAAATGTCGGGGTCTTGTCAAGATTATGTCTGGCTTCAAAATTCAGGGTCGGTTGAGGGATGATTCAGGTTATTGTCTGGCTTAAACATGTCCGGGTCAGACTCAAGGGTTATTCTTACCTCAAAATATCAGGGGTCTATAGTCAAGGTAATAAGTCTGCTTCAAAATAGCCAGGGTCACAGTCAATGTTATAGTCGTTGGCTCATAATGTCAGAGTCAGTGAAGTTACTGGGCAGCAAAATGTCGTGGGTTACAGTCAAGGTTCTAAGTCTGGCAGTAAAAAATGTCAGGGTCACACTCAAGGTTACATTCTGCCTTAAAAATATCACGGTCATAGTCAAGGTTATAGTTCTGGCTTCAAAATATCTGGGTCATAGTCAAGTTATAGTCCTGGCTTCAAAATATCAGGGTCACACGTCAAGGATATAATCTGGCTTCAAAATATCAGGTTCATAGTCATGAGAGGTATAGTCTGTCTTCAAGAATGTCAGGGTCACTGTCACAGGTTTCTAGTATGGCTTCAAAATTATCAGGGTTATAGTCAATGGTACAGTACTGGCTTCAAATATCAGGGTCAATAGTCAAGGTAAAGTCTGGCATCAAAATGTCGGGTCACAGTCAAGGTTATAGTCTGTCATCAACATGTCAGGGGTCACAGTCAAGGGTTATAGTCTGGGTTCCAAATGTCAGAATCACAGTCATAAGTTATAGTCTGCTCAAAATGTAGGGTTACAGTCAAGGTCATTGTCGGCAGCAAAAGTCAAATTTAACAGAATCCTAAATGCAAAGAATTAGCATTCCATTTAACATTCATATTATGCCAAAGAAAAAAATTTCAGGGGCATATAGTAATTGCATACCGTCTGTCTGTCTTCCCCGTTGTCTTGTCTGTCCGGATTCCAGTACCATTCCGCAGTTCTTTGTCCGGACTGTACCTTCAAAAACGTATGCATGGATTTTGATTAACTTGCACAAGTGATCACCATAACAAAAACGCTTTGTTCGCGCGCAAAACACAGTCTTCAAGTTAAGGACTGGGGAGGTCAAAAGTCAAATGTAGTGCCGGTCAATAACTCCTGGCATTCATGGACGGATTTTCAAATAACTTGCAACAAAGTGCTCACCCACATACAAGACAATGTTGTCGCGCACAAAATCCAGGTCCGTGATTTGGCCCCAAGGTCATAGGTCACACTTAGAGGTCAAAAGTCAAACTAGTGTCCGGTCAATAACTTTTGCATGCCTGGACGGATTTTCAAATAACTTGGCGTTAGTGCTCACACAACAACCAAACGACAATGTCGCGCATAAAATCCAGGTCCATGGCTCCAAGGTCAAGTCAATACTTAGAGGTCAAAGGACACTATCGGGGGCATTTCTCTACTACTCAGTGATATTTCTTGTTTGCATCTGTACACGATAGTAGAGGTGGCATATCGTGTGAGTCCGTGAGTAACCCCTTGTCAAATTCTGTTCGTCTCCTTTCCATTCCATCCTTTAGTAAAAAAAGAAAAGAAAAAGTATGCCCCCGAAAGGGTTCGGATAGTAATTCGCACCGTCCGTCCGTCAGTCGCATGTTCGTGTCCGGACTGTACCTTCAAAACCCTACAGGGATTTAAATACATTGTGCCACAAGTAATCACCATAACAAGACGATGTAATGCGCCGCTTTACCCCAGGTCCTTACCTCAAAGGTCAAGGTCACTTGCAGTTCAAATAGGTCAAAAAACAGGTAACACATTTTCGTGTCCCGGTCGTAACGTCACAACCCTTCAGGGATATTTAAATAATCTGGCAAAAGTGATCACCCAAACAAGACGATGTGTCGCAATCTAAACTAATAAATACAAAAATGTTGATGTCGAGTAAAGACATATACATAAATTTAACTGAAGAATCATTCATTTTTAACATTTGTAACACATTAACACCATGTTTGTTTGTAGGCGTGCAGTGGGATGGTCCACCCCGACCCACAACATGCCAAATGACTGAAAAAAACAACCGCAAAGGTCAGGTCACACTTGCAGTTCATAGATCAAAAACAAGTACACAATTTCATGTATGGACCGTAACGTCAACAACCCCAGCAGAGATTTTTAAATAACTTACAAAAGTGATCACCATAACAAGACAATGTGTCGCGCACAAAACCCAGGTCTTCAAGGTCAAGGTCACACTTGGAGTTCAAAAGTCAAATCGTATCAGTCAATAACTATTGCAATCATGACCGATTTTCAAATAACTTGGCACAAATGCTCACAACAACAAGACGATGTGTCGCGCAAATCCAGGTCTGTGGCCCCAAGGTCAAGGTCACAACAAGAGGTCAAATGTTATATCGTGTCCGGTCAATAACTTTTGCATGCCTGGACGGATTTTCAAATTACTTGGCACAAGTGCTCCCACAACCAAATGATGTGTCGCGCACACAATCCAGGTATGTGGCTCAAGGTCAAGTCATCTTAGAGGTCAAAGGTCACTTCGGGGGTATTGTCACTTATAGTGATAATTTCTTGTTGTTTAAGTCGGTGATAGCCATACACTCTTCAAACTGCTGACACAAACACATCCTGGTGAGAATTATACGTTCCGACCAAAAGTAGGGCACTTTGATCGACCTTGACCTTCTTTTTACACTTCAATGTTTCTGGTTGCATCATCTGGTTTATGGATAAAGTAAACATACTCTGTTTTAGCTCTACTGGCCAAGGACCAGTAGGGCTTATGCCATGGTCTTTTGTCCGGCGTCAGTGCCGTAGACTTTTTGATGTCAACACTCTAGCACCTTCATTTTTCATCCGATCTTTACCAACCGTTGCCTGATTATTAATATCAATGAAAGCTCGGACGAAAACCAGCCAGATCTGACCAGTAACACTGGAGTTATGCCCTTGAATTAAGGAAAACATTTGTATTTATAACCCCCGCAAGTGTGGTTGGTATACTGGAATCCGCTTGTCCGTCCGTCTGTCCGTAGACGCAATTCTTGTCCGGACTATTTCTAAGGAGTTATTTCTCAATTCTCAATAACTCCTTCTTAGAATTTCGCGAAACTTGCCTAGAAGTATCACTATCGAGTGGATATGCGCATACTATCATGACGTTTGGATCGATAATTTTCCACTGAGTTATGGCCCTTTGTATTTCCAAAAAATATATATATATAATACAAAATTCTTGTCTGGGCTATTTTCTCTAAAAGTTCTTGTTAGAATTATTGGAACTTGCTGGGAAGTATCAATATCAAGTGGTGATGTGCATTCTGTCATGACGTTCCGATTCAATACTTTTCCCACTGAGTTATGGCCCTTTGTATTTGTAATGCATTTCATACTTGGTAGTCAAATAGAAAATTATTGTCCGCGTTATTTTTCTAAAAACTCCTTGTAGAATTTATTGAAACTTGCTAGGAAGTATCAGTATCAAGTGGACATGCGCATACTATCATGATGTTTTGGTTAGATAATTTTCCAATGAGTTATGGCCCTTTGTATTTCCAAATATATAAATATATATATAGATACAAAATTCTTGTCCGGGCTATTCTCTAAAACTACTTGTTAGAATTTATTGAAACTTGCTAGGAAGAATCAATATCAAGTGAAGATGTGCATGTGTCATGACGTTCCGTTCAATAATTATCCACTGAGTTATGGCCCTTTGTATTTTTAATGCATTTCATTGGTAGTCAATAGAAAATGCTTGTCTGTGCTATTTCTCTAAAACCCCTTGTTATAATTAGTTGAAACATGCTACGAAGCATCAATATCAAGTGAAAATGCGCATATTCTCGTGACGTTCCGGTTGATAATTTTTCACTGAGTTACGGGCCTTTTGTATTATCAATATCAAAGTGAATATGTGCATATTCTCGTGGCGTTCCGGTTCGATAATTTTCATTGAGTTATGGCCCTTTGTATTTCCAATATATATATATATATATATATATATATATAATATATATATATAATACAAATAGAATTTATTGAAACTTGCTAGGAAGTATCAGTATCAAGTGGACATGCGCATACTATCATGACGTTTTGGTTCGATAATTTCTACAGAGTTATGGCCCCTTTTTATTTCCAAAATATATGTATATAATACAAAATTCTTGTCCGGGCTATTTCTCTAAAACTCCGTGTTAGAATTATTGAAACTTGCTAGGAAGTATCAGTATCAAGTGGAGATGTGCATACTGTCATGACGTTCCTGTTCAATAATTTTCCACTGAGATCACTTTGATAGTGTTTGTAGGAGGTATGGCCATTTCATTTCCATATGTCTATATATCTTATAGGAACAAAGTTTTGTATGTTTACCTACCCACCAACAAGTTGCCAGCGGGGGGTATTTGTACGCCTCCGGCGACAGTTCTAGTTTGTCTTGTCAACACTCTAGCACCTTCATGTTTCATCCGATTTTTACTAAACTGTATCAGATTAATATCAATGAAGCTCGGATGAGTTCGAAAACCAGCCAGATCGGACCAGTATATTAACGACAGGAATTATTGCCCTTGAATTAATGAAAATTGCTATATTTTGTCTGTTCAAACACTAGCGCCTCCATTTTTTCATCTGATCCTTTACTAAACTTTTACCAGATTATTAATATCAATGAAAGCTCGGCCGAGGTTAAAAACCAGCCAGATCGGACCAGTAACACTTAAGTGGAGTTATTGCCCTTGAAATAATAAAAATTGCTATATTTTGTCTTGTCAACACTCTAACGCCTCCATTTTTCATCCCAATCTTTGCCAAACTTTACCAGATTGTTATGATTAGGCCTTCATATTGCCGTATTTCAGCAAAACTTTGCAGGGATGATCAGTACCAAGCATAGTTGTGCATATCGTCACCTTCTTCAGTTGAATGATTTTAGGCAGAGTTATGCCCTTTAAATATTTTAATACACATAATTTGTATTAGTGGAGCAGATTGGTGAAAAAAAGTGTGTGGCATGGTTTGACAAAAGCACCAAACCTTGCACATAGCTAGACAATACCATACTGACAAATCTGGCTATGCACCTACGTCAGATTTTTCAAAATGGCCACCATTTTCAAAATGGCCGCCAAATATGTAATAAATAATCAGTTGAATCTATATGTATCAGGTTTTAATAAAATATAATATGGCAATCGCAACAAATTTCTGAAAAATGATAGGACAAAGGGGTATGAAATACAATCTGAGTATATTTTAAGTTCAAAATGGCTACTGGCTACCGTTTCAAAATGGCCAACCTACCACTTGTTGAAAATACTAAAAAATGACATTTGTTTAATAGTTGTTTGTAGAAAGTAATTAATATGTTGAATTTGTTCACTCAGTTTTCTTGGCATAGTATTTGTTTTGTTAATATTGCAATAAAGAGTTATATAGAGGCACCCTATGGTTAAGGTGTTAAGGAATTACACGTTTAAATCAAAATTTCACTTCGGATTGTCTCTACGTTTTCTCCTGCCTTTGGAATTTGTGAAGGGTACTAAACTAATTTCTTATCAGAAACGTCATTTTAAAATATATTATAAACCTAAAATACATTATTCGACTTGGTAAACCTTATTTACAAGACAAAAACAAGTAAACAAAACCTAAACGCAGACATTTTATGCTAACAGGTTAATTGCCTCTAAACTACATATTTGCCGAGCAGAAACAATGAAATTGGCCTGAAATTCAATGTGAAGATCATAATGGCATTTTGCGTTGAAGCCTTCATATTTAAAATGGAGACACTTAAAACAATCGCAGACAAAGTGGTCTTGTTTGAAGACTATAGATGGACCCAGTGCCCTTGTGGCAAATGTCATATGATACTGCATATTCCTTTCTAAAATAAGAAAGATTATTGGTTCACTCAATAATCACATTTTATTTTGTAACAAATTGAATTTTGTACTGTCGGTACTTTGATCCTAATTTTGTTAACTCGCTGCGCAGTGGAACAGTTACGCGCTGATAATTCTACTTCCGGTTGCCTTTATGTCGATAGGGGGCGGTGATGTGGGTAGCCGGTGCGTTCCCGCCAACTGCCATGGACGTAAGGACAACAACCGATTCCGATTAGTCGAGCCTCGAGGAAAGCGAGGAAAGCAAGTCATTCTAGAATGCATTGCTGAAGAGATAAGACGTGTCCTGCCAGGCTTAATCAATGGAAGCTACATTTTCTCTTCTGTTTACAACCGTCAAATTGTGTTTCAATCGGCAGCCATATTCACAAGGTGAAGGCCGTTTATGTTGTTGTAAACGGCGATCTCATGGTCGACGCGATTTTTTACCTACCCGGAGATTGGTTCCCGTTATTCTGGATTTCTCAGATTTTAAAACGGGTTACCAGTGATTTTAGACGTATTGCGGGAAAGCGTGTAAACACAGAATGTTGCATTAAATACAGAGCAACGTTTTGCACTGAAAATGGCCTTAGATGGCCAAACTTCATTGTTTTGGGATCGGCGGGTACGGGGAAGTCGACAGTTGTTTCAGCGATTGTAGAACATCTGAGATCCCACGGAAAAAAGGTAGCACTTTCGTGCTCAACGGGTATTGCGTGCCTTGTATATGACCAACGGTTAGAGGTAACTATTTTATATTTAGGTGCTTTGTCACGCCTAGAAGCACGTTTATAAACACACACACACACACACACATATATATATATACTGGATTCCCCCGCCCCCTCCCCCCCCCCCCCCCCCCCCCCCCCCCCCCCCCCCTCACTCCACCTCTCCCCTCGACAAAACACCTAGCCTGATAAGGTTAAATCTCGAAAATGTACCCCTTGACCCTCACTATCAAATATGTGATTTTACAAGACCAGTTTTGATAAGAGCATGTGCAGAACATCAATCTAATATAAATATGAAGACTTCATAACTGCACAGGATTCAAATTTTTCTTCGTAGCATACTGATAAGCAATGGAAGACATGAGACAGAAAGGTGGAGTTGGGAGGGAGTGTTGCAAATGTTTGGCATTGACACTCTATTATAAAAATATATTGTAACAGTTACCATGCTTTTATGGAAATTATTTTTATTCGGGGAGCATATAGTTGCCATCCTGTCAGTCCATATGTTCATCCTGTTTTATTGTCCGCTCAACTCCTACGTTTTTTTGACCGATTTTCATGAAACTTCACAGGAAGTATCAGTATGATGACTAGTGTAACATTTATCCCTTCAGCCATCATGTATATGTTGATTGTACTGTTAATTATCATATGTACTGATTTTAGATCACACTGATTGTTTAACATGTGAAACTTCAGCATATGCTATTTCAGAGTTGATTCTTAATTCTATTTCCTTTAAAGAAAGATGTAACATTATCTACTAATATGCAGTAGGGTAAACCCCTGTGCATCTCTTAATATGATTACTCATTGTACAGCTGATCTCTATAGTACATATTAAACCAACCAGTCGGCTGCTAGCATCGCATGTGTGTGTATTCATTTCATAACTGTTGTCAATCAGTCTTAACATTAAACCTGTATACTCAAGTGTGTTTCAGAGTCACTTATAACTAGAACTATAACAACTAGAAGTGCATATTATCAAGAAGTTCCGGTTGAATGATTTTTGGTGGAGTAAAGAGATTTTGATTGTATTTCCCATTGTGTACCTATATTCGGGGAGTATCCATTGGTTCTACTGATTTCTTGTTACAGGCTACTACCATACACAGGTTTGCGGGCATAGAAGATGGACGGCATGATCCCAAAGAAATTGGTCCCTGGATTATGAACAGCCCAAAACATTCCGACGTTCTGAAACGTATTACAGAGACAGATGTTCTAATCATAGACGAGTGCTCTATGATTAGTGCTAGAACCTTAGAGTCGATTTCCGAGGTTCTAGCTTTAAAGGATCCATCACAAATGTTTGGCGGCATTCAAGTAATTCTATGCGGAGACTTTAGACAGTTGCCTCCAGTAAAAGATACTGGTTATGGGGATGATGGAGCATATTGCTTTGAGGCCAAATTTTTCAGTTCAGTATTTCCTCATCGTGTTGTGCTGAATGAAATTGTTCGCCAATGTGATAAGAGACTGATAACAACTATCCAAGAAGTATCCAAAGGTACTCCATCTGAAGATACAATCAACTTTATAAACTCACTGAACATAGAGCTACCATCATATGATATCAATCTTTTTTCAAAAAATGAAATTGTGGATGACTTTAATAGAAAAAACATTTTGGACTTTCCTGGTGAACTTTTTGAATTTTGTGCCACAGATGACGGTGAGGATAAAAAACGATTAGACAGATTAACAGTTCCAAAGAAACTGTGGTTAAAAATTGGGATACCAGTTATTCTTCTGCGCAACCTGACCGACAGGCTTGTAAATGGGCTGCGAGGCGAAGTATACGATATTGATGAGGATGGTCCCACAATTGAGTTTCAGCATGTTGGCATAACAACAAGAATAACCAAATGCTCTTTTGAAGGTAAGACAAGTTTCATGTTACAAGTTGAATTGCAGCTTTGTGATTTAAAACATTTTGCTATAACCTTAATGCGTTGAAATAAATATATTTTCCAGTGCAAATAGTCAAAATAAACGGATGGCAAGAGGTATACAGTACTGGTTCTACCCAGGAATAAGTGAGTGGTTTGCCTACCCCAAAAAAAATTGACAGTCATTCATAGCCTAAAATGTGCTGAAAAATAAACACGAAACAAACAAACACGAAACAAACAAACAAATGTTGCAACCAGTTTCTATCAATTTATTTTAATCCATATAAAAGTATGTGAATAATTTTGATGTCAATGTTTATGGAGATATACTGATTGATTTAAACATACTTTTATTTTCCAAAGTTTACACAACATTATATGTGTTTTTGGTGAAAGTTTAACTGTGTGGAATTGTTCATAAATAAATGTCATATCCAGGTTAGCTTTCAAATGATTTTGTGTTGGATATTAAAAAGTTTAAATATGACATTTAACATTATGTGTTATTGTACAAAAAAAAACAATGATTATAAAATTGTTTTTCCTTAGATATACAGATTAATAATAATATTCATTTTTAACAGCCAAAACCTTTACAGAGGTTAGTTCATGTCTTGCTTTAAGTTTGAACAATAATTAATGCAACTACAAGTTAATGAAACTACAAGTGTTAATATTAAAACAGCATTAATAAAACTTCTTTGTATTTTAGTTTTCAGTCCTAGACTGAGGAGGAATGTTGCAGTTCGTACCCAATTTCCCATCAAGCCAGCGTTCGGACTTACCATACACAAAGCTCAGGGGATGACGCTTGACCGGTAATTTCAGTTGACATACTGTTTTGTCATGTGTGTTTGGTATCTGAAATAGGTTTTAAATGCACTTGGAGCAAGTTCAACCATAATTTAAAACTGACAGTCAGTGAATGAAGTATTACTGACAGTCAATGAATGAAGTATTACTGACAGTCAATGAATGAAGTATTACTGACAGTCAATGAATGAAGTATTACTTACAGTCAATGAATGAAGTATAACTGACAGTCAATGAATGAAGTATTACCATCATGTTTTGGTCAAACAACTGGTTATATAAATTTCAGAAGTTCTGCAATTACATTTTCCAATATTGAACTTGTTCAAATATATATCTAATCTTATAACTATACTCAATGCAGTTACTATGAGCCGTAGAAAAATCTGTCCTGGTAAATCAGGCATTAGATTATTAATTTTAGTGTAACTTAAAAGTACGCACGGCAATCCTGATTACTCTTATTTTTTAACTCCCAGCGTCCTGTTAATTTCAATATAATTTGCATTCTTTCAGTCATTAATATTAATAATAAGAAAATTTCAAAAAAAATAGTTATTGCATATTTCTAACTGTTAAGTATATTGCACCAATAAAATATTACAACCTATAGCAGAATAGTAATAAAGAAAAATTAAAACTCAAATTTTGATTTTATTATATGCAAGCAGCTTTGAAGTGAAAATGGTACTCGATAGTAAATGAAGATGCTTATTCTAATTCTTGATAAAAACTTTTAAGATTGTTGTTTGTCCCTTTAATATAGTAGTATATATTTGTTATTGTATAATTCAGATTCATATTAATCATCATTTCCAAAGCGTTCTTAAATATGTGTTACAGGGTGCACATAGACTGTAATGAGATATTTCAAGCAGGACAATTAGGTGTCGCTATATCAAGAGTTAAAACGGCTGAAGGACTCTACGTTACAAATTTTCATCCAAAATGTTGTATTGGGCATCCGCTAAAAGTTGCAGAATTCATTGAAGAGGACACTGTTCATCCATTGGAAGACAAAAGCTGCTGCAGAAACTGCAGAAGGTATGTTTCACGATATGGTCAAATAGGGATACAATAATATATATATACGAAGTGCTCAAAGGTGAGCTATTGTGACCACTCTTCGTCCATCGTCTGTTGTCAATATTTAGCTTCTTTTTTTTTTGTTTATTATGATTATTGTTTTTTATTGATATACTTTTTTCAATTATTTTTTATTTATAACATTTCTATGAGTGAAAGATTGGGATTTCTCAATGAAAGAATAAGATAAGAACATTATAAGTGATATAAGTTTCAGGGTTTGAGAATGTAGCAATTAATTTATTATGGCCTTAAGTCATGTTTAGTAGGTAAAGTGATGTTTTGGTTGAACTTACCATTTAAAAGCGAATAGCTTTCAGTTTCTTTGGCAAAGTGTCCTTTGTACTTGTACTAGGCCTCTTCTTTCTTAATGGTTGATTGGTAAGTATACCATATGCTGTAGTGTTTTCTTTTGCTCTGGCTGCATTGGCTTTCTTTGATACAGCACTCTGGCCCACAATCACACTGTTCTGTGCTTTACAATACTGATGGACATTTGGGTTTGTATTAGCTCCATGATAAGTGGAGCGCTGTTGGTTAAAGTGATTTTCCACCACATCAGAGTTAACTAGTCCTGGAGTAATGGATGCACTTCGGTTTGGTAACACTTGTTTGCACAGTTCAATGAGACCTATTCCACAAGCCTGGATGTCTTCATGACATTGGAGAGACATGATTGCTTTATATCTATCTTTACTCTTGGATGCATCTGCACTTTGTTTCCAGTTGAAAAACCAGTCACAGATCATTTTCAATTCAGCTAGTCTATTGTCGTCTATTACTTTAATTGGTCTCATATCTCTGAAGAATTCTATAAATCTAGAAGTCTTTTGAAGAAATTCTATGGCCCCATCCAACACCTTGCCTTTTTCTCCAAGGGAAGACCTATACTCTTGCATAAGGTTGAGCATGTCTGTGTTAAGCACTTCCTCCGCTAGATGGTTCCTCATCTTCTCCTGTGTGCTAGGATACAAATGTTCATGTGTAAGCTTACGATGAATGGAGAGGCAGTTTTGCTGGTCCCATTCGTAGGCATCTGTGAACATTTGCCAATGGATTGTGCTTCCACTGGGCAAAGTAAGCAATCTGGTACAACCTTTCTTCAAACCACTCTTCAGCACATTATTTCTTATCTTTTTGGCCGCATGTGAAAAGTCCATCATGAACACTAAATTTCGATGAGAGCATGGACTGGGTACAGAAAAAGTTCTTGGTCCTATATTGTCAATGTTAATATGCATAAATGTTCTATTGCATTGTGCTCCGTCCATGCATGTGTACAGAACCTTGAAGCCGAATTGCTCGATTTTATCTACAGCTTCCCAAAATAAACTGTACAACTCTGGACCTTGAACTTGATGTGTTACAAAATGGGCCACAGGAAATCGAAAACCTGTGAGTCCAAGAAACACTATTTGCAGGATGTGAGTTCCCAGTGTCTGTTTTTTTCTTCCTGCCCGCAAAACATTACACATATTTCCTTCCTCTCCAGTATCTATAAAGCCTTTCAGCTCTACTGAATCGTCAGACTTGCTTATTTGGAGATCGGCTTGGATGGCCATTTCATCAAATATAAGTCCACCTGACCAACCTGATTCATTCATGTTCTTCCTACTGGCCTCTTCATACATCCAGTCAAATATTTTGTCTTGAAACCCGACATTTTGTTGTACAGCATTCTTGTATAGTACAAGCAGGGAAGGTGATGGCAGTATTAAAATATTGCTTGCACGCAATGCTTCGTATCCATGAGGGCTTCTAGAGTACAATTGTAAACAAATGGATATAAGGTTTTTACTCCAGCGCCTTCCTGTAGGGCTTCTTTCACTGTTTTTTGCCTGATCAATCAACAGTTCTAACATTTCTTTACTGGCTCCTGGAATTAATTCTTGAAAGTCGTCTTTTGTAGTATTTTTTTTAACAGATTTGTTAGACTGTTCTTCAGAGTTAATTGGTTTTGCAACTTCCCTAAAGGTCATTTTCTGGCAGACAATGCATGTATGACACTGACTATTGAAAAGGATTACTTTCTTGCATGACAGTGACCTTAAGACCCTCCTACATTTCTCAGTTTTCGTCGACTGCCACTGTTCAATGATATGAAACCTGCTTACTACTACATTATATGAAACTGTTACACCACAGCAAATTTTAATCAAGCGAGCAATATTGCAAACAAGATGTATGCCTTGTTTGTTTATTTCATATTTGCTATCAATTCCTAATCTGTGTAATTCAACTTGAACTCCAGCAATTGTTAGGGTCCAAATGCCATCATTGTGGAATATTACAGTTTTCTTAATCTCTGTGCCATTAGAAAGGCACCCTGTCTCAATTTCACAGGAAACATTGGTAGGTCCCGAAGAAACAACACTTATGTGTTCTTCAAGTAAACACTGAGGCAAAACACTGAAGTCATTTTTCCTAGGCACAGGAGTCTCTGGAACCATAACTATGTTGCTGTAGAATGTTTGTTTCAATTTTCCCACATACTTTCTAGTTTTCTTAGCATCTGGAAATATAGCCACGAGATTTTCAAGAAAAAGTTCAGACCCTCCACTGTTTCCAAGATCTCCTTCCAGGCATTCAAACTTGTACCTCTCATACAGACTCCTTATTTCTAATTCTCCTTCGCCAGATGTTACCCTGGACAACAGCCTGTAAAAAAAAAAAAGTTTTAAAGCAATTAGCTAACAGTTGCCAGTAAGTTTGTTATTGCTTTTGTTTTGATTTAACCTTCTATTCATTTTGTTTACACAGGAAAAATGAAACTGTAAGGCCAAAATAACACAGGTACTAAAAATATGGAAATTTATCGCACGTGTAATACAACCTGGAACGATTTAAATTGGTTGAGTTAAACCTGTAACACTACGCAAGTTTATTAACTGAAACTATTTTATTTATTACAAATTCACCCAGATCTGAGTCATAAACTTATTATTTGTGACAGCTTATAAAAATAATGCACATTATACAAAACATTGCTGTTGGTTTGTTAAAAAGTTGGCATAAACTGCTATTTTGTAAAGAGGTAAAACACTTAACTCTTTTATACGCAACGTTATGTGTGAGACGTGACGTTACAACGTCATATATTTTATGACGTTTTGGCGCTAAAGTGTGTCTGATGTTGTGGCGGTTCTATGTCCATCTGAATTAATTTTTACTAATTTGATTGCAAGGTTATGTGATAAAAAGGATCTGAAACTCGTTCCCATTCCATATAAGATTTATGAAACTCGTTAAGAATTATTTTCAATTTTAACTCGCCAAAAGGCTCGTTAAAATTAAAAGAATTCATAAATTTATATGAAATGGGAACTCGTTTAAGATCCTCTATATATGTGTTTTTCTATATCGTTAAAATATTGACAAAAATAAAATTTTCATATGGAAACACAAGAAAAATTTAAAACTCACATGGCATATAGAAAATAATATTTTGGCCATATGGCACGTGGAAAAAAATTAAAAGGCCCATAATGGCATATGGAATAAACCCCTGACATCCTCAGCCATATTTCTTAGTACTTAATTGACACAGTATAATCATATCAACTTATAATAGTTCATTCAAAGATGTCATCATTATACCACAATAGCCTAAATACACACTAGGCATCGTGTAATACCCGAGGATATACACAGCATATGTTAGTTATTGTGGTATAAATAAAATAGAGCATGAGTCTTGCACGTGTACGGACATTAATGCACTCGCTAACGCTCGTGCATTATCTCCCCGTACATGTGCAAAACCCATGCTCTATTAAATACTTTTACCATAGCTCTAATGGTTTTCCTTTGTTCTTGCTTATGATATAATTTTCATAAACATGAAGGTCTGAGCCTAAACTGTGCTATATATGCCGGTATATTTCAGGCGTGCTATAAATGACAGATATGGCAGTTATACCATGGTCTACTCAGTTTTACGCACAAACAACCTGTCAATCAAAATGACTAAACCGTTACCAAAACTAAGCACTCCTTGACCTTGCATTTGCCCAATTATATATAAAGGCGATTGGCTGCAATAATCAAAGCATGGGCCATGCTCATGCCACGTGATAATGCTATTTCTCGATCAACAAGCTGTTATTTTTACTGAATACTGCAACGCCCTAAAAACTTATTGCACGCGCGTATTTGGATAAATGGCTATGGTACAAAACATTTATAGCATATTTTTCTCCTATGCAATTTATACTGCACTCTCGGCCGTAGTCTCGGGCCTACGGCCCTCGTGAAGCAGTATAAATCACATATACTCGAACAATTATTATGCTATAAATTTTACTTATACGTCAAACCTGAAAGACCACATCGGTATACCACTTTTACCTCTGAATAAAGACCATAATTTTTTTCTACCATAGTTACAATATTTGAGTGTATTTCAACCTGTGAACAGAGACCACCTCCAAAAATAAACCACTTTCTGTTGCTTCCAAGGTTGGTCTTCCTTCACAGGTTTAACTACATTATATTAGAATAATTAATTTTCCAGTTACATAATCAACAAACAAGAGACATAAATACGGGCCCAGGAAGGTGGGGGAGCCACTAGATCCTGACGGGAGCATCGTCGGATACCCCCGTGTGATTTGTTCCGTTACTCTCCACCATCACGAAGTATAACGTAATCAATCAAACGTGGGTTTCGACGATGGACGGGAGGGGCTTTGAAACATCCTTAAAAAACACTTATTTTTGGAAGTGATTTCTTGATTGAGCTTTACACATAATAGTGAATGCATTCTCATGCTCTTTTTTTTTTGCTTTTGTATTTTTCAGAAATGAGATCCAAACAGCTGACGATTTAAGTGACACCCTATTTATTCCAGCAGATGCAGACCTTGGTTCAGATGAGGAGGATGAAAATGAGTTTGACAATGAATTTGACCAAGTTATTCAGGCAATTGATTCTGATTCAAGGGAGATACTTGATTTCTCTTTACCCAATGATTTCCTCTGTCAGTCTGTTCTGGACAGTATAAAGGTATTGAACCCTATTACTCCATCACAAATGAACACTAACAGTATCCTGTCGAATTTGCCTATAGTACGAATAGAGTGCTTTTGTAAAAAGGAATTCCTAGTTGTTTCAAAAATATTGGAAGAATTGAACATTTCTGAACCAAGAGAAGTACAGTCAAAGGAACTGACCATGTTTTACACTAAAATTCATACGCATTTGTCCAGTGTTGAATACACGATGAATTGTTTGTCAGTATTTGATTACAGTGATGAGGCATTTACTGATGACCACAAGCACATTTGCTTCAATGTACATCAAGCTGTCAGGAAGTATTTGTTAAAGCAAAAGACAAACTTGTACCAGCACGAAAACCAAAGTATCAGAAAGAGATTTTTGACAACTCCATCAAAAGCAAGACTCCGTTATGTGGGTGGATATTGTGTAGCCAAACTAAAACATAATTACGCCAAGAAGAAATCAACCCATAGGTATTCGCTATCTAGTGAGAGTCGGTGTATATATGAAGAATGTGACGATGCTCTAGCAATATTGAATTGCATGAAAGAAGAGGAAGAACATTTAAAGGCAAGCACCACTGAGGAAGCGACACTTTCTGATATCTGCCGACGCCAAAATTTGTCCAGAAGTTTAACCCATATTACTGACGGTTTCTTTGAATTTTTTACAAAGCTGTGTGAAATGTGCTTGGAATTGTTAGTTGTTGAAAATTTAAACAAATATGGTGAAGAAATGTTCTCTTTCTGTCTAACTGAGTTATCGACCAACAAGAATATGGAATCAGAATTCAGTGAGAAAATATCAGCAAAAATTAATGACTGTCAAACAGGTGCTGTAATTAAGCTTTCCAAAAATGAGGAATTAAAAAACAGATGTATTAACAAGATTTATCAGGAAATAGTTAAAAAATTCTTGATGGTTTTGTTTGCTCAATTTCGGAAGGACTTGAAATCTAGTTTCCATGTAGAAAAAACGATGGCCCACAGGAAACAGATTCAGATATCAAAGCAAAAAAAAGAAAAAGCAAAAGCTGCTGATAGTGCTACAGCTGAGCCCGGTACAAGTTCCTCAAAGGACATCCCCGACAAGATAAAACATTCAAAAAGGGGTAAAACACCCAAAGCAAAAGCTGCTGGTAGTGGTACAGCTGAGCCCGGTACAAGTTCCTCAAAGGATGCTGGTATTGCTACAATTGAGCCCGATACAAGTTCCTCAGAGGACATCCCCGACAAGATAAAACATTCAAAAAGGGGTAAAACATCCAAAGCAAAAGCTACTGGTAGTGGTACAGCTGAGGCCAGCACAAGTTCCTCAAAGGATGCTGGTATTGCTACAGTTGAACATGAAGCAAGTTCCTCAAAGGTCATCCCGGACAAGACAAAACGTTCAAAAAGGAGTAAAGCATCCAAGTCGAAAGGAAAGACTACGGCAGCAAAACCATCAGGCTCCTATGTGGTAAGTGCTTAAAACAAAACTTTAAAGCAGTCTGCAAACCAATTGTCTTTTACTATGACATCACTTAATTTTGCTAGGATTAAATATCGGCAAAAGCAATGAATGGCATTTAGAGCATGTTATTTGCGTGAGGTCAATTTCATTTTCATCGGTTAAGAACCAAAAGTTTTTTCACCATAATCGTGGGATTAACGTTGGATTACGTGCTCGGACAATAGCAAATATAATCCTACGCGAATAAAAGTGATACCACAGTATCCAAAATTTACATTCTTATTAATAAGTGTTTCTTATTCACGAGATTAGAGACTACTTTAATTAAAAAGCATTTTAACACCTTCACATTTGCGAAATCACTTCTGTTTTTTGTTTAAAAAATTTGCCTTAAAAATCATGTGTATTGTTTTGCCACAAAAAAGTGTATGTAATATTTATAGCATGATTTTTTGAGTATATGCGATTTATACTGCTTCTCGAGGGCCGCAGGCCCGAGAGCAGTATAAATCGCATACGAGAAAAATATGCTATAAATGTTTTGTACCAGAGCCATTATCCATCTACGCATGTGCAAGAAGTTGCAGTTTTCAGTAAAATTAACAGCTCGATCCAATCAAGAAATAGCATTATCACGCGACATGAGCATGACCCATGTTTTGATTATTGCGGCCAATCGCCTTTGTATATTATTGGGCAAATGCAATGTCAAGGAGTGCTGTTTTGGTAATGGTCTAGTCATTTTAATTGACAGGTTGTGTTGTAAATTACAACTGCGCGCGCGTAAAATTGAGAAGACCATGGTATAAATGCCGAATCTGTCATTTATAGCATGGCTGAAATATACCGGCATTTATAGCACGGTTTATGCTCAGACCTTCAGGTTTATGAAAATTATATCATAAGCAAGAACAAAGGAAAACCATTAGAGCTATGGTAAAAGTATTTAATAGAGCATGAGTTTTGTACGTGTACGGGGAGATAATGCACGAGCGTTAGCGAGTGCATTATCGTCCGTACACGTGCAAGACTCATGCTCTATTGTATTTATACCACAATAACTAACATATGCTGTGTATATCCTCGGGTATTACACGATGCATAGTGTGTATTTAGGCTATTGTGGTATAATATTAATTTGTGCCATAGCTCTAATGGTTTTCCTGTGTTCTTACTTATGATATAATTTTCATAAACATGAAGGTCTGAGCCTAAACCGTGCTATAACTGCCGGTATATTTCAGCCATGCTGTAGTTATACCATGGTCTACCCAATTTTACACGAACGTAGTTGTAATGTTTACACACATACGTCAATCAAAATGTCAATTACCGGCATTGAAATGCTATGGTACAAAACATTTATAGCATATTTTTCTCATATGCGATTTATGCTTCACTCTCTAGCCTGCGGCCCTCAAGAAGCAGTATAAATCGCATATACTGGAAAAATTATGCTATAAATAATACATAATTGTTCAACCACAAGAAATGCATTATTTTACAGTTACAATAATCCAGCAGTGAGCTGCTCTAAAGGGACACACAGCTAGTCTTGAGTTTTACATCAACCATTAATATTAGCACCGTGATTTATTAATCCTGTGTCATTTTGACTTTAAAACTACCTGCATAAATTATATAATTAAATTTCATTTTGAATTTTCAACATTTTTTATTATTTCACCATTAAATAAATTATTGGTACAATACGTGTACATTGTATATATATAAAGTGATAAGGCCCTAATATACGCTTTAGACTATTCTACTTATTAATATTACTGATTGCAAATATGCCAGAAAAGCTGCAAGTTTTGTACAACAGAAGGTAACATTGCCATATGTGTCTCTTTAAGAACTGTATTGCAGAGAAAAGTTTCAGGGTTTTTTTTGGGTTTGCCCAAAAAAAACTTAGGTCTGTTTCTGGTCTTTTCCCCTCAAAAAATTAGGGTAGATCGGTAGGATTTTTTTTTTTTTTATAAAATTAATCCTTATTATACTAAATTCAAATCGAGAACATCAAAATGTGAAGCATTCATAATGTGGGTGTTCCACAACACTTACATGCCTTAAAACCTTCTCTTATTTTGTGGGGTGGGGTGGTGGTGGAGGTTGCCCTAAAAAGTTAGGGTTGGTATTAAAGCAGTCTTCATTAGTCTATGTGTATTTTATTAACATTTTGTTTATCACATCATTTATGCTTACCTGTCAATAGTTAAAGGGACATGTCGGAATCTTGATTTTTCAAAAACTTGCAGCATCCCTTTATTTTTTTCCGCAGAACTTGCATTTGTTCAATCATTTAATTAGAAGAATAGTACAAAGCAAATCGTTTTTGTATATCATTAACTGTTGACTATTTTTACCAATAATATATTTAAACATATAGTAGAATACGACTAAAGATAGGAACACTTAAAATTGTATTTAATGATATGCAAGCAGATTCAAAGTCAAAGTGATGCTGGATAAATAAACAGAGACACCAATTTCAATGCAAAATAAACACATCAAGATTGGCGTGCGTCCCTTTAACTTCTTACTGTTTGCTTTCATATAGTCTAGATCATCTGCGACACTTGTTTGTTTTTAAGACAAACGTGTAGAACAAAGTTTGATTTTTGCCGATACACTGGTAAGGTTTCTGATTGACTCAGACAGGAACACCTGCTATCCAAGTTATACAGAAGACAATAAATTTATATATAAATAAAGGGGGAAACTTCATCATTATAAATGCGGATGGTCATAAAAACTTTAATAAACAAATAGTTACGGTTACGTGGTTGCAGTTTCAAATTTGTTTCTACGCAAACAGTCAAGATGTTTGTATTTACAATCAAACTTCGAAGATGATCAAGACTAGCTTTCATACTGATAGACTCAGGCATAGAACATATTCGGTTTTGAATGTAATATTTCAAGTTCAAACAGCCAAACTGTGTTTGAAGACCACCTCCAATTAACGACCACCTCTGAATAAAGTCCACTTGTTTTGCCTCCCTTCTTAAGTTTTTCAGTGTATTGCAACATGTGGTTAGAGAGATCAGCTGCCCACAAAGTTCACTTTGCACTCATGACATGCCTTTTCTGGAGCTTTGAGTCTGAGATTTCAAGCTTTTTTGCACTGACACAATATGCTTACTTGTGTAGATATAGGCATTTATTCACTTTGGCCTTTACTTTTTATTATGTATTTCACAGAGCATTAAGACAAAAAAGTACTGTAGATTTAGGTAAAAAAATAAAACTAAATAATTGCAAATGAAAACACATTGAAATGTTTGATTAAAATCTGGAGGTCAGAGGCATAGCAAAGATTGTTTAAATTATATTGTACCATAGCTGTAATGGTTTTCCTTTGTTCTTGCTTATGATATATTTTTCATAAACCTGAAGATCTGAACCTAAGCCGTGCTATAAATGCCGGTATATTTCAGCCGTGCGAAAAATGACAAATTCGGCAGTTATACCATGGCCTACTCCATTGTACACGCGCATAGTTGTAAGTTTACACACAACCTGTCAATCAAAATGTCAATTACCGGCAATTTCTAAGGTACAAAACATTTATAGCATACTTTTCTCGTATGCGATTTATACTGCACTCTCGGGCCTGCGGCCCTCGAGAAGCAGTATAAATCGCATATGACATCTTCCAATTAAAAGTGCACCAGAGTCCGTCAAAATAAAAAAATGACCAACATATTTTTTAACTAAAATGATCTTAGTATTATACTTCATTACCTATTATATTATGTATGTGCCATCAAAATAAAACATAGAAAAAATAGTATTGACTTGTTTAAGTAACTATTTTGAACATATTAAATGTTGAAATCGTCATTTTGGGGACGGACATAGCACCCGCAAATTATGGTGGCAATGTTAAAAGCCAAACACTTGGTAAACTATGACTAGCACTTTGTAAACAATGACATGTTTATATCAAAATATGATTAAGCTTACTCTTAGCTTATAAGCTGAGGTTCTAGCTGTAAATACGACCGTGTTATTTTTACAATTTATGAATACATGAATCAAGACATTTGTCCGTCAGGGCCGCTGACGTTTGCATACACCACAAACCTCGCCTGTAAAAGCTATTCGTAAGTAACATATTTGACCAAACTAAGTGACAACTAGTTGATACATGTGTTTTGATCACTACATGTAAATGTGATATAAGCAATGAAGACGCTAAAAAAAAATTTTCATCAATATCAAGTCGCGAACGTCAGTTCCGTCAACAAAATTTTTCCACTCTCGCCATACACCTGAAGTCTATTTATAGATTGTTCGGGGTTTTTCCATATCTAAGTTTAACTCGCCGCTAGGATCGCTACAACGAGATTATGCAAATAACTAAGATGGCGGCGTTTTGTTTATAGAGATGAGAAGATTCCTGCAATTCTCGGTAAATATTATTCCGTCAAAATTATTTCACGCTCGCAACAGATGACGATTGCAACAACATTCATGAAACTGGTATTTATAAGAGTTTTTTTGATGAAATAATTACAATACGATCACAATTTATTCAATTCAAGTCGAATGTATAAATAACAACTTCGTAACTACGTTGAAATCCACGAAACCGTTGCAGTCGTCAGATTTTGACGGACAATTTTGTTGCGAACATCATTATTTGACGGAAAAGATGTTGCTGTCGTCATTGTTTGACAGACCAATGATGTTGCGAACGTCATTATTTGACAGTCTTGAATACAATACTTTATGTTATAAAGCACAGGCGACAGTTGCGTTGACAGGACCCTACCTATGGCCACGCCCACTTCTTGAAAAAATTGGTCACACATTTTTATTTTATTTTTTATTTATCTCTGGTAACCAGAGATAAATAAAAAAAAAATGGAAAAAACAAATTCGGGGATTTTTTCATTGATATTAATACTTCTGTCATAAATGTTCATGTTTCATTAATTTTTAGTATCCAGCCAATTTTTTTCAAAAAGTGGGCGTGGCCATATGTAGGGTCCTGTCAACGCAACTGCCGCCTGTGTTATAAAGGTGCTGAGCACTTTTATGCTTACGAAGGGAGGAATATTAAAATGGCACCGTCAGCGAGTCCTTCAGTCTGTCCGTCAGTCCGTCAGTCCGGGTTACTTGCAAAATTGTGTCGCTCAAAACACTAAAACTGTATGGCCTAGAGTCATCAAACGTTAGGGGAATGTTGCTGGGGGTGTGAAGTTGTGCACGTGGGGTTTCGTTTGCAGCTGTTCATAGAAAGGGCTGAGTTATGACCCTTGACTGGCCTGAAATTGCCATTGCACGCTATTTTCAAAGTTGTGTCGCTCAAAACTCTAAAACTGTATGGCCTAGAGTCATCAAACGTTAGGGGAATGTTGTTGGGGGTGTGAAGTTGTGCACCTGGGGTTTCGTTTGCAGCTGTTCATAGTAAGAGCAGAGAAATGACCCTTGACTTAGCAAAAAATTGCCATTGCATGTACGCAATTTTCAAAGTTGTGTCGCTCAAAAATTTAAAACTGTATGGTCTCGAGTCATCAAACCTTAGGGGAATGTTGCTGGGGGTGTGAAGTTGTGTACCTGGGGTATCGTTTGCAGCTGTTCATAGTAAGGGCAGAGTTATGACCCTTGACTTAGCCTAAAATTGCCATTGCATGTACGCAATTTTCAAAGTTGTGTCGCTCAAAACTCTAAAACTGTATGGTCTCGAGTCATCAAACCTTAGGGGAATGTTGCTGGGGGTGTGAAGTTGTGTACCTGGGGTATCGTTTGCAGCTGTTCATAGTAAGGGCAGAGTTATGACCCTTGACTTAGCCTAAAATTGCCACTAGCCATTTCTCAACTTGCAAACTTGTGTCGCTCAAAACTCTAAAACTGTATGGTCTAGAGTCATTTAACCTTAGGGGAATGTTATTGGTGGGAGACTCGGAAGAAATAGACTCTTGCTTTGATGTCATTGCTTACAAAAGATAACTCCCTTCCTGAAAATAGCAATTTCATTTTTGTCTAGTTCGCTGTATTTTTTTATGGAATATGCAGGAGCTGTTCAAGGTTAGCATCATGTTTTATTGTTGTTTCAGATATTTATTAAATATGGAACGCAGTACTGAATTTAGGAGAAAACAAAAAGAACAGAACCCTGCAGCCTACAAAGAGTATTTAAACAAACAGAAAATAAAATCAAAAGAAAGAAGAGAAAATGCGAAGAAAGCTCTTCTCAAGAAGCCTTCTGAAGAGGTAATTGAAAAAAGAAGGAGACATTTACAGCTTCAAAGAGAAAGGCAGAGGCGATATATCCAAACTAAAACTCTTGAGAAGGACGCCAGTTCAATAGAAGATTACCAAACTAAGCAAAAAGTGAAAAGACAGTTGACAAGAAATGCAGTTCAATCGAAAAAGGAATACAACCGTGAGAAGAAACAGAATGAGAGGG
Source organism: Cyrtodaria siliqua (assembly GCA_037043455.1). NCBI lineage: Eukaryota > Metazoa > Mollusca > Bivalvia > Adapedonta > Hiatellidae > Cyrtodaria > Cyrtodaria siliqua. The sequence continues at coordinate 334,967 of JAWPHD010001070.1, read as the reverse complement.
CAAATATGTCAAGTCAGAAAAAAGTTTGGATAAAAAAGAAAGACCGCGAACGGAAGGCAAAACAGAGAGCGCTTGAGAAAAAAGAAAGGGGTGTAAATGATATTAGCGGTGCGAACGTAACAATAACTGATACCCCATTTCCATCCAAAAAGACCGAATGGAATACCACAAGCAAAGTTCGAAGTTTCATGCCATCCACTCCAGTCAAATTTGCTGTTGTCGTAAAGAATTTAATCAAGAAAACTACGCCAAGGAAAAAAGAAGCCCTGGAAAAGATTGGTGTGCACAAAATGCACCAAAAAACAAATCTCATAGATGACACAGTGGAATCATTGAAGAAATCAAAGGAAGGGAAATCAGCTTTGAAGATAATTGCAAAAAAACTTGTTAACTCAAGCTCTCGCTATCTTGCAAGAAAGCTGATGCTTAATAGAAGAACCATCAAAAACATAAGATCAGCCCCAAAACCCAGACATTACAAAATTGACAGAGGATCAGTAAGGCATTTTTATTATAGAGAAGATATTTCCAGGGTGCTACCTCAGAGGAGATATGCAACAAAAGATGGGCCTGGATATGCGATGCAGGTTTCAATAGAAGCTGCTTGTTCATTATATAAAACAGAAACAGGTAGAAAAGTTAGCTTGGCAACATTCGCATCACTGAGACCCAAAAACGTAAGAACAATCCATACCAGTCATCGAGACTATTGCTGTTGCACATACTGCATCAACATAAGATACAAACTGCTATCACTTAGTAGAGCTGTTGGTGACAAGAACAAAAAGAATACCAATGAGCGAGACATATTTCAAATTTTGCTATGTCAGAAATCAGACAGTGAAAGGTTCAACAAGCCTGAATGTATCAACGGTACTTGTACTAGTTGCCATGACTACAGGGATACATTGAGCAGGTACTACAGTGATGTACCTGCAGACAAAGAAATGGTATGGAATCGATGGGAGAGTCAGAGAGGCCAAGATGGGAATTCCAAAAAACAACTTGTGACCAAACGCGGAAAGAAGAAAGATTTACTTGAGGAACTAGTAGGCTGCGATATTGAGAAACCTGCACAGGGAACATCATTCCTACAACACCTTCACGTAGCAGTATGGCAGAATAAGCAATTTGAAAACATTAAAACTAACCTACCTGAAAACTGTACTCTCCAAGTTTTAGATTTTGCCAAAAATAGGGAAATAAAATATCAGGATGAAATAAAATCGGCATTCTACACCTCTCGTCAGGTTACACTCCACCCTGTTGTAACATTCTACAGAGATGAATGTAATACAGTTACAAGAGAATCTTCAATTGTTATTTCGGAGGACAACCAGCATGACTATCATGCTGTTCACCACTTTCTGAATATGGTAGATGAGCATATTGTGTCACAGCTTGGACAAGAACCAGTAAAGAAGTATGTATTCAGCGATGGCTGCAGTTCGCAGTATAAATCGAAAGGCCCATTTGCTGACTTGGCGTTTGACAAGGGAAACATCAACAGAAATTTTTACGGTTCCGAGCACGGAAAAGGAGATTGCGATGCAGAAATAGGAGTTTTAAACAGAGCAGTCGATCGTGCAATCATTGGCAGAAAGGTTATTATGAATAGTGCAGCAGAGCTCTATAATTACTGTAAACTGAATTTGGAAATGGATGAACCTTTTTATAAAAGGAAGTTCTTCTTTGTGAAAGATGGGGAGATTGTTAGGAACAGAAAAGAAACCGAAGTTAAAACTTTACCGAAGACTAGGAAATTTCATCAAATTCTAAATGTGAGAGAGACCATTGGCAGCACTGAGGCACCCACTCTGAAAGTTCGTAATTTGTCCTGCTTCTGCAGACATTGCGAAGAGGGGGCACGTTTTCACATCTGTGTGAACTCTTCTTATGTGGATGTATACGAAACAAAACAACTCATTGCAACTAGACCAATCCCTGTAGTCAATGATGGTCAGGAGCTGAATGAACAGCCGAAAGGAAAGAAGTCAGGAATGAAAAACAAAGCCGAGGATGCTCTAGATGAACAGCCAAAAGAAAAGAGGTCGAGGACAAAGAACAATGTCAAGGAGGCTCAGGGTGAACAGTCAAAAGGCGAGAAGACAGGAACAAAAAACAATGTCAAGGAGGCTCAGGGTGAACAGTCAAAAGGAGAGAAGACAGGAACAAAGAAAAATGTCAAGGAGGCTCAGGGTGAACAGTCAAAAGGAGAGAAGACAGGAACAAAGAAAAATGTCAAGGAGGCTCAGGGTGAACAGTCAAAAGGAGAGAAGACAGGAACAAAGAAAAATGTCAAGGAGGCTCAGGGTGAACAGTCAAAAGGAGAGAAGACAGGAACAAAGAAAAATGTCAAGGAGGCTCAGGGTGAACAGTCAAAAGGAGAGAAGACAGGAACAAAAAACAATGTCAAGGAGGCTCAGGGTGAACAGTCAAAAGGAGAGAAGACAGGAACAAAGAAAAATGTCAAGGAGGCTCAGGGTGAACAGTCAAAAGGAGAGAAGACAGGAACAAAGAAAAATGTCAAGGAGGCTCTGGAGAAACAGTGGAAAGGGAAGAGTTCCAGAACAAAGAACAGCGTTGAGGATGCTCTAGATCAACCAAATGGAAGAAGGCAAGAAACAAAGAACAAAGAATGTGAAGTTAAGGAAAGACAGTCTTTTCCAAAATGTACTGCTTCCAATACTTTTGGTGATACCGGAATGAGAACTCGTTTCTTTGAGTTGAAATTAGAAGAGTTGCAAAAGATAAAAACCTATGCTGAACTAGAAACTCAGGCCAACATCTTATTTGAAGACTGCATTGATAAATATGGTCATGCAACATGTATCCCGGATGCCAATGTTGTCAAACTAAAATTAGTTGGAGACTCACTTGCTCAGGCAATGATACCAAATGAATGGGCATCAAACATCGCAGTGAGAGTGTTTGGAGATGGAAATTGTCTTGCGAGAAGTGGCAGTATTCTGGCATTTGGCCAAGAGGAGTGGCACATTGAAATCAGGTATAGACTGATCCTTGAACTTGTGATCAACAGTGAACTGTATCTCAACACAGCATATGTGAATAAAGGTGTCAAATTACCACCTTTAGAAGCTACATCTTTAGCTACTACATATGCCATGTTTTCCGAACATTATACCCCGGGCGATGTTATGTCTACTTCAGTCATAAGGCGGATTTTCAGAGCAGAAGTCATGTCTATTCTGAACAGGAATACATTTATGGGCATTTGGCAAGTTATGGCCTTGTCTTCAGTTCTTGGATGTAGGCTTCATTCAGTATACCCAAACCTTGGTCATGGTGTTTGTCAGATGACGTTGAACAGACTTGTTCTTCCGAGACAAGAGAGATGTTGTCACACAGCTGTTATAATGTGGACGAGTAACAGGGAAGACATGGTTCCATCAAACTGGGTACCTAACCACTTTGTACCTGTATTGCCTCTTCAAGAGCCTCAACAAGATCTCCATATTGATGGCCTTGATTACAGTATGACTGATTCCCTCCAAGAATTGATCGATTCTGATCTGGTTTCATACCTGATAAGTTCATTAAGGTAAGAATCTTTTGTACAAAAACACCGGGGTCATCGTGCCAATAACAACTATATTGTCTTTCCGTGTAGCAAGTTCATCATATTATAATATATCAAGTAAATACACATGGATGGTTATATAACTGTATCAGTTTTAATTCCAGCTTCCAACATAGTGTAGTTTGGTCATGTCTTAGACTTTGTGCAAATAACAGTGCACGCCAAAAATAAAGATTGATACTTTATTGGCCATCACATGAACATATAATGTCAGTATTAATCATGAACATATTAATGTTATATCAAATGTCCATATTATTTCTTTTAACACTAAATATATTTCAACATCTTATAGCTCCGAAGGGGAACCATTGACAGATATGATTGATGAAAAGCTGACCCCAGACATAGTGCAAGATTTACCGAATGAATCAGATGTATATGATAAAGGGTATACCCCAGCTATATCAACAGATGAAGCTGAACTGAGGTGAACTTGCTTTTTGTATCATTCTAAGTCATTCAAAACAATGTTTTATATTTTAATAGAAAGTACATGCATTAAAAGCTGCTATTGTAATTTTAATCTCCTTTAAATTAAAAACTGTTATATTGTTTTACACGTTCGTTAATTTATATTGTAAATGTTGCTTCATAATGTATTAACCAATTTGAATACTAAATGTTTTCGTCTATTAGGTATGAAGTGGAACCGGTTGTTGTAACCAAGACCCCAGACACCCGAGATATATCCACAGATGAAGCTGAACTGAGGTGAACTTGCTTTTTGTATCATTCTAAGTCATTCAAAACAATGTTTTTTATTTTAATAGAAAGTACATGCATTAAAAGCTGCTATTGTAATTTTAATCTCCTTTAAATTAAAAACTGTTATATTGTTTTACACGTTCGTTAATTTATATTGTAAATGTTGCTTCATAATGTATTAACCAAGTTGAATACTAAATGTTTTCGTCTATTAGGTATGAAGTGGAACCGGTTGTTGTAACCAAGACCCCAGACACCCGAGATATATCCACAGATGAAGCTGAACTGAGGTGAACTTGCTTTTTGTATCATTCTAAGTCATTCAAAACAATGTTTTATATTTTAATAGAAAGTACATGCATTAAAAACTGCTATTGTAATTTTAATCTCCTTTAAATTAAAAACTGTTATATTGTTTTACACGTTCGTTAATTTATATTGTAAATGTTGCTTCATAATGTATTAACCAAGTTGAATACTAAATGTTTTCGTCTATTAGGTATGAAGTGGAACCGGTTGTTGTAACCAAGACCCCAGACACCCCAGATATATCCACAGATGAAGCTGAACTGAGGTGAACTTGCTTTTTGTATCATTCTAAGTCATTCAAAACAATGTTTTATATTTTAATAGAAAGTACATGCATTAAAAACTGCTATTGTAATTTTAATCTCCTTTAAATTAAAAACTGTTATATTGTTTTACACGTTCGTTAATTTATATTGTAAATGTTGCTTCATAATGTATTAACCAAGTTGAATACTAAATGTTTTCGTCTATTAGGTATGAAGTGGAACCGGTTGTTGTAACCAAGACCCCAGACACCCCAGATATATCCACAGATGAAGCTGAACTGAGGTGAACTTGCTTTTTGTATCATTCTAAGTCATTGAAAACAATGTTTAATATTTAATGGAAAGAACATACATTAAAAGCTGCTATTGTAATTTTAAACTCCTAAAATTTTGAAATTGTTCAACCGTTTTTACATGTAAGTTTATTTACAGTGCATTTGTTTACGGAAGTTACATTTATATTTACCAAGTTTAATTAATGTATGTAAAAATGTCTCTGAATTTCATGTACTGTGAAATCATATTTATAATTCCATTGTCGATTGATATAAAGTTATGTACTTTGGACACAAAAGGGATATTTTAATAAGACATTTATATACACCCAGGGATTTCAAATTTAACACATTAATGCTAATTTTACTTTGTTATAAAAAGCCTTTACCAGACCACGAAATCAAGGAATGTTTACGATTTCGCATGCATACACTGTATCTTAAATGAAAGAAAGTATATTTCTTACATCAAAAACTCATTAAATTGAGGTCTTTGACAAGTTTAAATACAGATTTATTATTGGTTTGAAAAAAAAAAGCCAAAATTCATGAATGTATCAATTAAATTCATTTATTCATACATTACATCATTCATAAGATGTATTATTCATATAGGTTTCCTGTAGGAACCAACATATTAGTTAGTGTTGGTTCAGTTGTGTTGAAAGCTGTTGTAAGTAAACAGTTGTCAAATTTGTGTTACAATTTGTTTAATTTGTGTTTAGTTTGCTGATAATTGTAAATCATGGAGTTTGACATGGTTTGCATCTGCACAAATTGATGTTTGTTTCTTGAAATGCGACTGAAATAGAAAGCCAATCTGACAATAATGATCTTCCGTAGACGTATTTGTTTACTAGCTTGAAATTTTCAATTTTCTAGTCCTTTAGATATCCTTTGAGAACTCTTTTCTAAAGTTATCTACAAGTTCTTGGGTTTAATATAAATAAGGTAATTCTTGCTAGATGCGCTTGGTCGATATCACTTTTACAGGTTGATAAATCCTCATTTATAATGTCCTTACTAAAAGGCAATAGTTCTACATTATATATGACTTCACGAGTTCATTGTAATCTTGCCTGTCACACAACCTATAGATGAGCAATAATGTCACTCTTGGGCATCTTGTTTTTTATAACCTTTTGATATAATATATCTCTCTTTTTCATGCAATTTTTTTTAAATTCTCTTAAATTCTCTTTCTACCCAAAATATATATTCCACTTTCTTCCTGTATTTTATGTTTTGAACTTAAACTTTCAGGTTGTTCAAACCCCAGATGATTATCTGTCAGCAGATGACCTTGGACAATGGGTACAATACTATAAAAAGGCTAAAAGGAACCAATGGACCCTGGATGATAAACCTTTTTTTGTTTTGTGGAAGGATACAGTCAAAGTGCTTGATGAACCATCTATGTCAATGTCTGGTTCTAGGCTTTATTATATTTTTTAAAACACATACATTAGGACCTGCTTCAAGATGTACATCACTTTCTTTTTTTTATTAAATAATAGACATTTAATATCAACAATAATGGACAGTTGCTATTTATGAAGAAAGTTTATTGTGTATGAATTTACATTTTCTGTCATTACCCGTAATTCTAACACACATGGTGGCGTCCGCTGTGTAAACATATCTATATAGGAAACCAACTATACATTATTATATGATAATGTAAACTTGGCCATTACAATTCCTCCACTGGAATTTGAGGATAAAACCCTCAATATTGTTTTTGTGATCAATAAATGATACAAACATTTCATTTTGTGTTTTTTCATATTTGTAAGAAATAGTGAAAAGGAAAACAGAACTGGAAACTCATAAAACTCAAATGAGTCTTCAAATTAGAAAATAAGCGTCTATGACCAGATATTAGTTAGGTTGCAGTTTTTTAACTTCTAGTTATGTATATGTATGTGTAATTTCAAAAGGAGAAAACAAAACAGTAAAATTTTGTGTAAGTATAGTATATTTTATAATGTATAGTTTTCAAATTATATCAATTTAGTTTATTTTACCAGTACATGTATAAAATCCCAAACTCGCTAATATCTTGGTCATTATCAAATATCATTGAATTGAAGGTGACAAAATAAAAGGGAAGTGAAGAAAACTCCAAAAGAATCAAAGTTTTCTCTTTTGTATAGAAAGATAGAAGAGAACATCTATAGAGATATTGAGGTGTGTATACATATGCTTAGTGTAACCTGGACAACACAACATTATTTACATAAGCATGGAGAAAATATAAAGATTAGTAAGCATCTATGGTGAGCCCCAAGGTCCCTTGACACTAGGGTTGCCTTGCTAACCAACCATTTACCATAACTATGTAAGATTCCCAAAACCAGTGCAACAATAATTGTTCATGGTAAATGGTTGGTGGAAATCTCAGAAAAGCTCCAATATAGATTATTCTGGAGCCATATATACTCATAAAGCATCAGTATCATTTTTAAAGTAAGTCGATTTTTTCCACTTTTAAGTTAAATAAAATTACGGTCAATAGTTTCATTAAAATGATTATAAAACGTGATTATTTGTGTGATACTTATACGAAAATAGCTGGACAATAATAATAAGAACAACTATTGATCACAACACTTGACTGAAGGAAAAGTTTTTCAAGAAAAAATATTTTAACTAAGTAAATAATTTTGCCGAGATGCTTTATGAATACGGTCCCAGGTTGGTTGCTACAATTATTAAAAGATTGCTCTGAGATTTCCAAACCCAATACAGACATGTGTGATCATATACATGCTGAGTGCTGATTACACAATAAACACAAAAATGAAAGCACACACAACATGCATAAGTTGAACTGCCTACCGTATCACTATGTTACAAGCACCATAGCATGTGACTAGGTAGCTAATGGGTTAAAGGCATCTACTACTAGAAAAAGTTTGTTTATGACCATGCGTTGTCCGCCGTACGTCTTTTAAACGCAATCTCCTCCTATACCACTGGACCAATTAGATTGATATTTCATTTTTTATCAGATTAAGACATTTATAAATTTTGTATCTGCATTTTCTGTCGTAAATTACATTACCAATGCAGGAATCCGTAAAAAATGACATTAGCAATACACGAGTCCGTCAAAAAATGACATTAGCAACACATGAGTCCGTCAAGAATGACATTAGCAACAAACGAGTCCGTCAAAAAATGACATTAGCAACATAAGAGTCCGTCAAGAATGACATTAGCAACGAAATAGTCTGTCAAAAAATGACATTAGCAACACACGAGTCCGTCAAAAAATGACATTAGCAACGAAATAAAACATACAAAATTCTTACTTCCCAAAACTATTTTAATATTTAATATCAATAGCTTTGTGCACTTTATATTGTTACATATATATGTTAAGACATTTTTGTACAATGCTTTGTATTTTGATGATTATTCAAAATTTTACTTGTTGCTAATGTCACCAAAGTCCGTCAAATTTTCCGTCAAAAAATGACATTAGCAACGCAAATATAAAAACTCCAAAATCTTCAAAAAAAAGAATTATTGTGTTTTTTAAACTTCATATATATCATGTTTATGACATAATCTTTCAGTTTGCAATGGTATTTTTTAAGTAAATTTGACTTTAAACAATCAGACATAATGGGATGTTATGGTGCACTATTAATTGGAAGATGTCCTATACTAGTTAAAACAAGTTTTACTGTGCGTGTTGACAAAACTGATTTGTTGTACAATCTGCATGGTTAGAAATGAGACGGCAGTACGTTTACAAACATGACAGTGACGTTTCTGTTTTGCGTTGTTTGTATTTGGTGAGTAAAGTAAAACCTGGAAGGTAATTTTCCCGCCATATTTTGTGCATAGGTGCCACAGATACCGGTTTAAAAAAAAAACAAAAAACTCTTATATTCTATTAAATACTGTTTAATAGAATAGTATTTAATAGAATATATTTAATAGAATATAAGACTTTTTTTTTTTTAAACTGGTATCTGTGATAGGTGCCAGGTTTTTTTTTTTCAGCAATTCAACGCAGTGTGTCGTCGTAGTATAACCCATTTATTGTAAGTTATATGCGAAAGTTTATCATTTTACTATGTGTTAAAGTCTAGTTTATGTGCCTATGCGTGGGGCGTCAGTGGCCAGTGGTTAGAGTCTCTGACTTGCAATCACTTGCCCCTCACCGCTGTAGGTTCGATCCCTCAGGGGCCTAGGAATCTTTATGTGAGGAGGCTATCCAGCTGGCTTGCGGAACATCGGCGGTTCTACCCAGGTGCCCGCCCGTGCACGAAAATTGCCCGGAGGGGCACCTGGGGTCTTCCTCCACCAGTGGAAGCTGTTAAGTCGCCGTATGACCTTAGCTGTTGGTGCAACTATAAAATCCAATTCAATTCAATTATGTGCCTATGCAATGAAACTAGATGCAGAACTGTACTTTTATGCTTTATATCAGCTGATAGTGTGACGCTATGTTGTTATAAGAATGGTCTAGAATGTTTTTATTTCAGAAATAGAACATCATTTACTGTGAATTATCGTTTAATATATCGTGGATTGGAGTTCAATTGTAAACAATAATTTCTGGAGCCCGAAGAGCGAGTGAAATTATTGTTTACAACTGAACGACAAACCGTGATATATTATAGATAATTCACCGTATACGATGTTCTATTTCTATTCTAATACCCCTAAAATGTGAAAATAACGCACACATCTGAAATCTTTCGCATTGCTTTGCTTGCTCTCCTAACGTTGCATACGTTACAATGCGCAATGCTTATTCTCCTAACGTTGCACAAATTACAGTGATATATCGTTCAATATAACGAGATATTTTAAACTAGGCTATATAGTGCGGGTGTATTAGAATTAGAGAAATAATAGATGTGGCCTGCTGAAAGTGTAAATGGCAGACAAGTTGGACTGGTTACATAAAAAATTACATAGATTCTAGATTTAAACATACACTAGGCTAGCGCTAGGATTTTAAACCCTTTAGCCAAATCTGGCTAAAGCCCTAAAAATTCCTTTAGCCAGACTTTTGCCGAGATATTTTTTAACGAATTGGAGGCGCTAAAACTTTGCGTTTGCGTACACATCAACAGTTAGTTAAAAAAGTATGCGTTATTAACCTACATGTATATGGTATCAATATGTCCACATCATATGCATTCTGCTTTAGTGCTTACAATTACTTATAATAGTGGAGCTGTAAAATATCCAAAAAGTTTTAAAAATTGTATTCACTTTAAAGCTATTTTAATTTTTAAAAATTGTCGACTGAAATTTAAGAAAGGACATAATGAATGCATGCATATATTAAGAAAATATAAAAATAATGGCTCTTGTTACGGGGTCTCAAACCAGTTGATTGACAGCAAGAGTCGGAACAGTGGGCGGAGTCTATCGCACATTGACAATTTGACTGCGGTCTTCAATAAACACTGCGATAATTAGTTTATCAGTCCACATAATTGATTGTCGCTAATTAGCTAACAACACCCAGCGGGGTAGACAGTGAAAGACTTTGTGTATTAGAATTCGGGATTTTCCGAGATTGTAGACAAAATCTGTCGGAAATTTGGATTCACCAGACGGCCAATGTCTGGCGAATTTGATATGTATTTCTTACGATTTTCATTCGCCAGTTCGGGTTTCTTTTCGCCTATGGCGATTTGGCGAATGGTTAACGCGAGCCTAGATACATTCTGTCTGGTTTCTGCTTCTAATCAATGTAAAACTATATGTTTGGAGTACTGTGGTTGTTTTGGTGGGAAACTGGATTATCACTATCAAGCTAACTGTATACTGGTTGAATGAGTTTTAGCCCTGTTAAAGTAACGCAAGCGCCAAATTCCACTATAAAACCATTCTTGCAAACTATTATGTGTTGAGGTTAGAAAATAATGCATAGGTGCTAATGAAGTTCTTGCCGGATTTCAAAGAACCTTGGTGGGAACAATCAGTACCAGGGCTCCGGAAATATGGCTGCCCGACGCCCGGACAAGTGCATTTTGGGTGACCTTCGTAAATCTGGCTGTCCGTCACTTGCCCGATGGACGTTTCAGCATTAGATAAAAAATCGAGGGAAATTTGCCTTCACTGTGTAGTTTGCCGATAATTGTGTAGGAATTAACCACCCGTTGTTTTCGTCGAGAGCATTACTGATGTGTCGTAAAACTCACCTGTGTTGTTCGTGATTGTTTAATCCCTCCCACTTGACAGTTTATCAGAATTTGAATGGCCGAGGGAGGTTTGGGGTGCCAATCTTCAAATAAAGACGAGCAGTGTTTATAATTTGTATACTGTGTTAAATATACACCCGTAACGAACCCCTCTATGCAGGAAGTAAGTCACGCACCAGATTAGTGTGAAATACACATCAATGTGTAAATCAGTTACTGAAATGGTGTTGTCTCTTTGTATTTCGGTCAGTGCGTCGTATTGACCCAAGGTAATCTTTTCTTCAAGAATTAAAAATCATGACGCAATACTTGACCTAGTACTGTATTATCCAATCAAATAACCAATGTATTTTTATCAGCCAATAAAACAACTCTCGTTCACTACCACATGTTAAAGTGAAACAATGGCGAGTCGATCGAACCAATTTGTAAACAAGTAGGGCAATTAAACGATTATGGCAAATTGACGGCATTGTTTGATGGGCAAAGAGACTATCGACGCATGTCGTAATGCTTATGCTTTTATATCAGAATGCCGTGTTTGTTCTGAATGAATCCGAGATCAATGACGGAATGGTGTGTTTTTGTTTTGAAACATGTTTGCCATTATATATCCAAGATCTGCTTCGACCTTGGCTAATTTTCGATAATTATTCGAAGAATTGACATCTCAAAAAGTTATTAACAGAAAAACGAACCTACCAGTCAAATTTAGGCATATGCCATGCTAACAATTTCCAACATAGAAAAATGAGCTTGCTGATTTTTCAACATGCTGTCTATAACGAAAGTGAAAGTAGGAAAAAACTTCCTAATGCATATTTCTATTTTTAGCTCAACTGATCAGAGATCAGCGGAGCTTATGCCGTGGTGCGGTGTCCGTCGTCCGTCCGTCTGTCCGTCTGTCCGTCTGTCCGTCTGTCTGTCCGTAAACTTTTATTTGTAGCGACTTCACAGCTGAAACTACTGGATGGATATTCATGAAACTTTACAGAAATGTTGCCCATAAAGTCTAGTTGATCCTAGCAAAAATTCATGTTGATGTGAAATCCAAGATGGCCGCCAAAGCTAAAAATAGAGTTTTAAAATACAAGTTTGTAGCGACTTCTTCTTGAAAACTGTAAGTGATATTGATATGGGACTTTTTCTAAAATGATCAGCATGACATGATGTTGATCCTAGTCAAAAATCGTTTTGATTCAACGTTAAACATGGCTGCCAGCGGCCATCTTTGTTTACATAGAGTTATATAGTAAAAACTTGTAGCGACTACTTCTCTGAAACTACTTGGCGGATTGTCATGAAACTTTACAGGAATGTTGCTCTTGATGTCTAATTGATCCTAGAAAAATTTCAGGTCGGCCGGAAATTCAAGATGGCCGTCACAGCTAAAAATAGATTTTTAAAAAATAAGTTTGTAGCGACTACTTCTTGAAAACTATAAGTGATATTGATATGGGACTTTTTCTAAAATGATCAGCATTACATGATGTTGATCCTAGTCAAAAATCGTTTTGATTCAACGTTAAACATGGCTGCCAGCGGCCATCTTTGTTTACATAGAGTTATATAGTAAAAACTTGTAGCGACTACTCCTCTGAAACTACTTGGCGGATTGTCATGAAACTTTACAGGAATGTTGCTCTTGATGTCTAATTGATCCTATCAAAATTTCAGGTCGGCCGGAAATTCAAGATGGCCGTCACAGCTAAAAATAGATTTTTAAAAAATAAGTTTGTAGCGACTACTTCTTGAAAACTATAAGTGATATTGATATGGGACTTTTTCTAAAATGATCAGCATGACATGATGTAGATCCTTGTGGAAAATTATTTTGATTCGACGTTAAACATGGCTGCCAGTGGCCATCTTTGGTTACATAGAGTTATATAGTAAAAACTTGTAGCGACTACTCCTCTGAAACTACTTGACGGATGTTCATGAAACTTCACAGGAATGTTGCTCTTGATGTCTAGTTGATTCTAGAAAAATTTCAGGTCGGCCGGAAATTCAAGATGGCCGCCACAGCTAAAAATAGATTTAAAATAAATAAATTTGTAGCGACTACTTCTTCAAAACAATAAGAGATATTGATATGGGACTTTTTCTAAAATGATCAGTATGACATGATGTTGGTCCTTGTCGAAAATCGTTTTGATTTGACCTTAAACATGGCTGCTTTGTTTACATAGAGTTATATAATGAAAACTTGTAGCGACTACTTCTTTGATACTACCTGACGGATTTTCATGAAACTTTACAGGAATGTTGCTCTTAATGTCTTATTGATCTTAGCAAAATTTCAGGTCGGCCTGAAATTCAAGATGGCCGCCACGGTTAAAAATAGATTTTCAAAAAACAAGTCTGTAGCGACTACTTCCTGAAATCAAAATCAATCAGTAGAGCTTCAAGGTCATTGACCTCTTGTTATTTGAAGTAGTCTAAGTAGAAAAAAGTGTTCGACCTAATGCATTTTTTTATCTGCCTATCCTCTTGTAATTACTGCACTAGGAGCATCATGTACATCTTAATTACATAGGGTCTACCAATATCTAATATTACCGTGTTAAACTTGTCCCTCATACACTGACAATGTAATGTACATTTAAACAGGCGGCCTAACGGATGTTGAATGTACGGAATGAAAAGTGAACTAAATAAATTAATAATATTCCTACTTGTTTTCGTACTAGAAAATAACCATTAAAATCTGTTTCGTTTAAAAGATATTTCTGCTTTTTTACAAACCCACAACAACATGAATGCAGAATCAATGTCTGTGTGAAGGTATGATTTGTATTTTGAACGACAGCGATGCTTATTTTGTGAATATCGCACACAAGATACAAGTTCAGGGCTTTTTTACCTTATATAACAGAGGCCTATAAAAGACCTCTTCCATGGTTCTCAATAAGAACCGACCTGGCCGAAATGACCGCTTCAAATGGCATTTGGGCCTGTTCAAAATCGTGTTCTTGTGCAAGACACTTTTCCTGAGCCTCGTCCGTTGGATGGGGACGTAAACCAGGCGGTCCCTTGTATCGGAATCTATTCGATAATAAGAGTAGGGCAGGTCCCCGGATTTCTATGTATCCTTCCCCTCTCTCGGGGGCGGCTCTAAATAACCTGTACTGTGTTGATGAGCCGTTAAACAACATTCAATTCAAAATCGATCAAAAACAATAAATTAAAAAACCCCAAAACAAATGAGGACAGTGACACCCTGGGGTCAAATTTGTCCCCGCCCCGAGGGTCACAGTTTTACATAGACTTATATAGGATTTTTTTTTTTAAATGTTCTTCTCGGAAACTACACGAGCCAGAGCTTTGATATTTTACATTTATTATAAGCTTATGGTTCTTTACAAAGTTTGTTGAAATGGTGACCCTGGGGTCACATTTGGCCCCGCCCCAAGGGTCACATGTTTTACATAGACATGTATAGGGAAAAACTTAAACAAAATTCTTCTCTTAAACTGCAAGAGCCAGAGGTTTAATATTCTGCTGTTGCTTTAAGCTTATGGTCCTTTACCAATTTTGTTCAAATGGTGACCCTGGGGTCACGTCTGGCCCCGCCGCGGGAGTCACAGTTGTACATTAATGCTTGTTTTAAATGTCTTTATTTTTATGCCCCCCGCATCATCGATGATGAATCGGGGCATATTGTTTTTGGTCTGTCTCTCTGTCTGTCACAAAACTTTAACCTTGCCTGTAAAACAGAAACCCTTCCACCTAGGATCACCAAACTTCACATGCGGGTTGCCCGTGACAACTTCTACAAGACCCACCCATTTCTAGGTCAGTAGGTCAAAGTTCAAGGTCACCTTGACCTCTGTTACAAAACTTTAACCTTGCCTGTACAACGAGAACCCTTCCACCTAGAATCACCAAACTTCACATGCGGGTTGCCCGTGACAACTTCTACAAGACCCGACCATTTTGAGGTCAGTAGGTCAAAGGTCAAGGTCACCGTGACCTCCGTTACAAAACTTTAACCTTGCCTGTAGAATAAGTGCACTGACGGGGGCATTGTGTTTTACGAACACATCTTGTATTTTATATTTTTTTATATATATTTTTTTAATTTTTTTGATTAATTTTTTTTTATTTTTTTTATTTTTTTATTTTTTATTATTATTTGTGATTTTTTTTCTTTTTTTTTATTATTATTTTTTTTTTCTTTTTATTATCTCTACTGGCCAACTTGGAAAACCAGCCAGATCGGACCAGTAATGACGGAGTTATGGCTTTTGATTTAGTTAAAAATGCTATATTTTGCCTCTTTAAGACGATAGTCACTCGCTTCATTGATGTCATAAGAGCCATATTAGCCAGTAGAGCGTCCACAGGCCCTCTTGGGCCTCTTGTTTGATCTACATCTTTATTAATTTTGCTTAGTTTTGTACACTCTTTTTGTGATGTCTGGGCGATCTCTGTAGTGTAAGGAAACACGCTTTTCTTTCGAGAAAAGAGATTCAAGTTCAAGTCTTGGCAGGGACCTGACACACTGAGTTATACATACAATTTTTTTTTCACATCAGTAATGTTGCTTTTGTACAGCATGAACTTAAAAATATGTACATTTGATAGTCATCATATTTTTACCGTATGTAAATTGTAATTATTCATACATATTCAAAGTGTGTTTTTATATAATTGTGCATTAAAACATTATTTATAGTCAAAAGAATACATATACATACATTCCAGCTCCTCCAGTCTTTGCTCAATATAAAAATAGCGAATATAGCGCTTTCTTGGTTATAAAAAGCACTTAAATTGGACGTTTAGTTTCAAATAAAAAGCATTCTACCTTTATTACGCTTTTCCATTTCGTTCTCTGCCGTTGCTACACCAAATAGAACTCACTATTAATTTTACACAAACAAACCACACATGATGCTGTAATTCCAATGCAATGATTTAAAACAAATATATTCTACAATTTTCATTCTTATTGCCGCTCGTCGTCATAGTATATATTGTATACTATGACTTTTCTTGTTACTGTTAAAATGCAAGAAGATTATTTTGCGTAGTCGAAAGTTAGCGCAGTGGACGGTTTTCGGTGTTGTTCGAGTTTTCTTTTCGTTGAATTAGAAACGATTGATCTAACAAACTGGGAACTAAGTAGAAAACTTGCGGTAGTAAACAATAATGGCGTTTTTTTTCTTCAGTCATGAAAAAATGTAAAAACATGTATTTATGAGCAGGTAAACCTGATGTGACATGATTGACTCTATAGTACAAAATGAACTGTTAATATTACGTTTCCACGATTATAAATGATTATGAGCCACATTGTTGTTGACTATACCTGGATCAATGCCTACCAACAGACTATACCTGGATCAATGCCTACCAACAGACTATACCTGGATTAATGCCTACCAACAGACTATACCTGGATCAATGCCTACCAACAGACTTTACCTGGATCAATGCCTACCGATGGACTATACCTGGATCAATGCCTACCAATAGACTATACCTGGATCAATGCCTACCAACAGACTATACCTGGATCAATACCTACCAACAGACTATACCTGGATCAATGCCTACCAACAGATCCAAAAGGCGGCGGAATAAATCATCGCCTAGTGAAGAGGTCAGTCGAACGGCATAGAGGCTTCAAACAGCAACTATTTAATAACGATCCAGGGTTCCAAGAATCCTCAGACTTATCAGATACAGAATATTATAGTGATATAGGTGACATTCATACACCCAGAGTTACACCCCCACCCACCCCACCCACCCCAGTCACCATGGGTAATCTATCACAGGCAGAGATTGGTGAGATTGTAGCCAAACTGGCCCCTATCCTTGCTAAAGAAATCAAGGCTCAGCTAATGATAGAGGTGAAAGAACTGTTGGAATGTGAGACAACCAAAATACTTGGTGAGTTTGAGATGCTGCGTTCATAGGTGCCAGGTTGCTATCAAGAAAAGCTCTGTAAATTAGTTTGACCAAAGACACAAGCTATCCGAAAATCTACTTGAGAAGTTCTGAAAAGCCTCCTCCAAAAAGTCGAAAATTTTGTCAACAAACTATATTATATACAAGGTATGACAGCGGCCATTTTAGCCGGACGGAATTGCGTAATAATCCCATAATTCATAGACTGTTTACCCTCACATCTGCATTCGTAACTGTCATTGCAGGGAATCAGTGAAACGTACACAAATCACCGTGACGTTGTAGAATTGGGTACCAATACATTATTACGCATTATTATACCTCACTCAAAATTCTCTATGTAATTTCCCCATTCCCGATCAGTCAACAATTGGTAATGTTTCATGGTAATGTTTCATGGCTAAAAATAGAACGGTGGTTTCCCAGTTCAGTTTATTGTTGTTAATAAAAAATAATTGCTGATTAAATGAATTTTTATGTTTGGTATAATAAAATAAATATCACATCCCATGGAGGGTGATAGAACATATTGTCAACCCTCGATGTGGTAATGTCCACCTCGGCTAAAGCCTCGGTGGACATTACCAATCTCGGGTTGACAATATGTTCTATCACCCTCCATGGGATGTGATATTTATATAATTTCGCCCCGGCTAAAATGGCCGCTGTCATACCTTGTATTTTTTTTGTTTTTTTGTTTTGTGTGTGTTTTTTCTTCAGGTTGCCATCTTTGACACTTGCATGTTTTTTATGTTCATTGCTATCGTTACTATCCTGTGTCTGTTTTGTCCTTTGTATCCCTGCTTTGGTTCCTTGCTCTGCGTTGCCCGGGTCCGTTTCCGCTTTTCAATTTATTACTTGATTTAAACCTCTTGCCTCTCTGTACTAGTTTGTATGTGACTTTATTCCCCAATAGGTAATGACCCAGGCTTATACAGAGCGGCAATTGGTTTATATTACAATAGGGGACATGGAAATGTAAAATCATATACATTTAAACTAAATTATTTCAGCATCCTTCTCCATCTTATCGCGTATACATTAGTTAATTTTCGGAAAAAGCTAAACTACCTTATTTTAACAGTCGTTGACAGCGTTTTAAACATAAACTTTGCATTAATGGCCTATTTGATTGTACAAAATTCAATATGCTGTAATTTAGGTCATGGGGTTGATAAGGATTTATCTTTTTTAATTCTTGATTATATTAATTACTCTGTTATTACGAAACAGTTGCTTTTACTAGCTGGAGATATTGAAGTGAATCCAGGACCCAATGAGTTTGGCAATCAAAGTTTTTCAATAGTGCACCAGAATATACGAAGTATACGAAACAAATTAGAATATATTACTGACAATTTCTGTGATTTTGATATTATCACCTTTACTGAAACCCATTTATTTTATGATGTACCTAACGACGTGCTAGAGTTGACCGGTTTTGACAAATTATTTTGTAAAGACAATACTTCACATTCAGGTGGAATTCTAACATTTTGCAATTCTCACCTCAAACCTACTACATTATTGCAATTAGAAATAATACTGCCAGAATCATTATGCATTCAAGTGCGTGATAAACATAACAATTTTATTATTTGTACGGTTTACCGGCCACCAAATACTGCAGTTGAATTTTGGGAAAGAATGAATATATGTATTGAACAACCGTACGAAATATCAAGCAAAATTATATTTATTGGTGACATAAACGAAGATCAAATAAACAATTTAAACCATAAATTTCGAGACATTTTAACTATCAATAACATGTCCAACATTGTCCATGAACCAACTCGAGTAACTATAACTACTAGCACCCTGTTGGACATCATTGCTATATCAGACACTGTCACTTCATTATTATCTGGTATTCATTATACTTGTAATTCAATAAATGACCATTATGGCACATATGCATATATCAAAAGTGATTTTCAACCAAACACTCCGTTTAAACGGCAGGTATGGAACTATAGGCGTGCCGATTTTCAAAATTAAATAATCTTATAATATCTACCGATTGGTCTTCTTTAAATATCGGAACAATAAATGAAGCTACTCAGTCATTTGAGACTATTTTTCGACATCTAACAAAATAGTGTATCCCGACTAATTTAGTGACCATCAGACCAAACGATAAACCCTGGTATAATAGCGAAATCCGTCATACATCACGTCAACGCGATCGGCAAAAACGTATTTCATTACATTCTGGCAAAAATTCTGATTGGATCAAATTTAAGAAATTACGCAACAAACTCAATAATATGGTCAAACATGCAAAAGAACGATTTTATAACAATTTGGAATTTTCAATGAATGACATAAGCTCTTCAAATCCTCGTGAATACTGGAAGATTGTTAGAATGATCGTAAAAGAAAATTCAAAGAATCAAAATAAAATTCCCCCACTATCAAATGATAAACAAGAATTGACTATGTCTGACGTAGATAAGGCTAACGTTTTAAACAATTATTGAACTATATCTACAATAGGTGATTCAGAACACGTACATTCCATCCTCTAAGTACAACAAAACTCCTATTTGGCATTGATAGTCGAACAGACGAAGACAATTTAGCTTTATTTACAGAAGTTCAAATTTATATAAAACGTGCTCGCCGTTTCTCTCTTAATTAATATGTATCTGTCCCCTGTGATGTTGACGTTGAGGAGCAGGTTATGGGCAGGGCTGGCGAGGGTGGGAACAATGCAGGGATGTTTGCTCGAGACATCTGTGGTCGTGATGATATTCTTCTTCTCATATTCCTTTTTTTTTTTTCGCTTTCTTCAATTTGAATTAATTTAGTTATTTGTTAACCCCGCTAATGTTGGAATAACTTGTAGTCCAACCCAATTGCTTTTTTTTCATGCTTATTATGCCACTGTTTATATATACACTCAAGTGATATGAAAACGCAACACGGGAATTTCCGCTATATATTGTATGTACAATATGCTGCTTTTAATCGAATGGTACATGGCTACGTAAGACCTTTCCTTTTGGAAAAAAACACTAAAACAACAAATAATACAGCAAATAGTATTCCTTCAATGTTTCATTATTTACAGAGTACGCGTTTGGCTCAATCATGTGAGCAAACTTAGGATGCAACATTTTGCAAACTATTTACGTTAAATACAGTACTGAACTAGCTCAATGTTTCAAAGAGCTACTTCAACATTTATGGAGTTCTTGTTACAAAGTGTAGAGTGATTAAAACGTCTACAACATCACAGTTGTGTCCTTTCTCTAGTTAACTGCAACTTTCTTTTTAAAAAATATCTTGGGATTTCTTTGGAATATTATGTGCAATTAAGTGTGCAGTATATACAATATATAGCGGAAATTCCCGTGTTGCGTTTTCATATCACTTGAGTGTATATGTGTATTGTATAATGAAGCTTGCAATACAATATTATTAAACTAAAATTAAACTAAGTATAATGATTTACAGTCATTTGTGTGTTGAAATATTTCGGAGAAAATGGATGACTTTTGGTAAAAATATCGTTCTTTATAGCGGACATTTTGAATTAGCGCACGGACAACGTCCTAATATGGTTAAAATAAGATGTCACCTAAATAAACATTTCTTACAGTATTAGAGCATATCTGTGTCAAGGAGTAGGAATGTAATAAGAGAAATTTCGCAATGTGTGTTTCTTCGCAGAAGTGTTCATTAGGGATAGAATGGGCTTCCAGTCGAAGGACAAGTATTTTAAGGTTTTATAAAAGCGCGTGGTTTTGAATGTTGAAGTTGTGTGGGAAGGGTTGGGTAAAGAGAATTTTGGTCGAGCCAGAGGTTGATGATAAGTGAGATTTCCAGTGGAGTAAACGAGATTGGTAAACAAATTTCAACAGAAGGGTGGGTGCACGAAATTATAATAGCTTCGGGTGGAATGAGAGGTTACTTGATAACGAGTTTTTCAAGGTGGACAATCAGAAGAAGTCTTAAATATGCGAATGATGGGGCGGGGACATTTCCACAAAGGCAGGCGGGTAAAGAAGAAAAGAACGATCGTCAAAAGAAGTCTTCCTTTGGAAGGAGGTTTTATTTGAAATAAAAGATACAGATCTGTATCTTACGTATTCAAATAAAGAATATATAATTCCATTAGTACCATATGCCACTGCTTGTTACCAGAACAGAATAACAGATTCTTTATTTACACTCAGGTTACAAGCATGATATATACAACATGGCTAACAATATGATCATTCACTACATTGAAGTAGACTGCTTCACTGCGCATTTCCCCTTTTTCAAACTCAACGAATCAAAAGCTATATTATATAACTTTATGCAAAACTGTATCCCCCGGGGCGGGGCCAGATTTTACCCTAGATTCACCATTTGAACAAACCTGGTAGAGGACAGTAAGTTTATGCTACAAGCAATATATAAGAGCTTGTGTTTTTAGAGAAATCGATACATCTATGTAAATATGGGATCCCTAGGTAGTGGCCAGGTTTGACCAGAGTCACCATTTGAACAAACTTGGGAGAGGTACATGCAAGCTATTAGACTCTAGCTCTTGTAGTTCGGTCATCTTTGTTTACAAGAGTGATATAGTAAAACTTGTAGCGACTACTTCTCTGAAACTACTTGACAGATCTTCATGAAACCGAACAGGAATGCTGATCTAGCTATCAAAACGTATCATTAGAGCTTCAAGGTCATCGACCTCTTGTTAAAATTTTTGCATAAAAAGTTTAAGGGTCGGTCCCTTAAAAATAAGGTCGGTCGGGCCACCGGACACACAGGTATTTTTTTGTTTTGCCTAAGCTTAATTTGCATGTTTTACTTTTCTCTTTTTTATCAATAAAAAATAAAGCAAACTTAGTTTTAAGACAAAAAGCTAGGTCCGTTGCAAAAGATTCCAGTCTAAAATCTCAACTCCCGATACCACCTTCTGGTTTTATATCATTATGCAAAATCTAGCCATCTAGCGTATCCTAGATACATTGATATATTCACATGATGTGCGCATACAGACATAATAGCTATGCACCTGGATATTAATAGTTTGACCATTCTTTAAAACAATATTTAAATCTAGACTAACTCAGTTATTAAAAAAGTAATATTAACAAGTATTCGAACTACGAATATGA
This sequence comes from Cyrtodaria siliqua, assembly GCA_037043455.1. Taxonomy (NCBI): domain Eukaryota; kingdom Metazoa; phylum Mollusca; class Bivalvia; order Adapedonta; family Hiatellidae; genus Cyrtodaria; species Cyrtodaria siliqua. The sequence continues at coordinate 312,584 of JAWPHD010001070.1, read as the reverse complement.
CAAAAGCTTCATATTCCTTTGTTTAATATCCGTGTAGCAAGCACAGCGACACAAACCATTCTGTGTGTTTTATTAAGATAATTTTAATATTATAACAACCCCGGTTGTATGTTTTAAAGAACATGTGATATATATATATATAAATTTGTAACCCCATAATTTTTCGGTTGTAGCTGCTATATTATTTTTTTAATGGTTACATATGTTCTGCAGGAAAATAGCCCACAAGCTAATATTACACTGTTTGTGAAAAACGACTTGACATAAATATTGTTGTATCTGTATCGTGTGTCTTCTATTGAAGGCCATCTCAGTCTAGCATGAGCCATCTCAGTCTAGCATGAGAGTATTTCTCCATTATTTCCTTAGTTATGTTTTACTCAAGTTCCCAGTACATTCGTATTTTAATTGAGCTGTGCTGGTCTCTTTTTGGCGGCTCTTGTTTGATATATAAATTCTATTCAGTATACTAGTAATACATTTTATCAAGATTGCCATTTAATGACGTCACGATAACCAGCATTTTGTTTACGAAGTTAACACACTGGTTAAGGTGTATGTCCCCTTGAACAAGAGAAAAATTCAAAATTGGAGATCTCAAACACGTTTACAGGTTTTTACATGAAACTTGAAATACCTCATCTTATTATCCTAGTAGGAAACCACAAAAAAAATGATTTCAAAACTAAACAATATAAATAAAGAGGTTTTAAATATAGGGCACTTTAAAAGTGACTCCAACATGATCTATGACGCAACAGTATACATCTAATTTTACAATAAAGCTTGCAATATGTTACCTTGATATCCTTAGCTAATTGGTGCTATCAATTACAATCTAAAATAATCCTGTCAAAGTTGTTTTTAAAGAAACAAAATCAATGGTCATAATCAATACACAAATGAAATGCTTACATACATGTATGTTACTTACATACCTGGTCACGGTATGTGATTGGTCAATACCGTTACAAATTCTATTTATAGATTATGCTACTCGCAATATTTATTTCCAGACAGGTGATCGAAACAGAATTTGCATAAAACAACTTTATACATATTTTTTTAAATGTTAAATGGCACAACCTAGACAAGGTATCAAAATAATATATTGCAAGTTATATACAAACAATAGTCTGATATTGATGCGCTCTACTTCCCGCTAGGTGCACTATATAATGCACTGTTTATAAACATCCTCATTTAGATTTGTTTTATTATTTTAGCTTTATCTGATTTTTATAACATTTATGTGATATTCTGTCAGTTTGATGTACACATATTTAGTCGGTGTTCAGTTATCCTACTTTTAACTTTGCTATGTTTTGAGAGTACATTCACCCTACAAAACCACACTTGGAAACGAAAGTAGATGTTCGTGTAGTGTTTTTTCCGACATTTTAAAATGATTCGTGTTTGTCCTTGCAATTCCTACAGCTTTAGGAGGCGACAGTGGTGGATGTTTAGACAATTACAACAAATCCTGATTTCCTTGCTGCTAAGACTTATATTTTATGTAGACATATTTATTTTCATGAGTAAGGAGTAGCATTAATTATCAGTTGTAGATCTAATATATAAGGCGAACTATTGATCTAGACGTGAGAATCATGGCTCTTACATGGTAGTATGGACCTATTCTATAAAGGATGGCATCGTAGCTCTATGGTAGGTACACACCATACGAGCTATGATCAGCGTTGATTCTCGCAGCTGTTGATTATCATGAGTAATAATACTTGTTTATACTGATATGTGTAAATTGACTTGAACTCTGCTATAATGTCAATCAACTACTGACCCGTCTTAATCAGTCGATAACCATAAAGTTTATATGTAAGTCGACATATACTCTGCTCGATATGTTTATCAAATATTAGTGTTTACTCTACTTTTTAAACCAATCAGATGTCTCAGAATTTCAAATACTTGCACCATTTATTCGTGAAGAGTTTACTACCTGCGCTCTTCGTGGTTTAGAGTGTGACCTATATAGAGACTATCGATAACACCTATCGTAAACACTAAGCCGGATAGAGTCTATGAAGAGAAATCTTCACCACTAAGAAACCGCGGTCGGTCGCTACGCTCCCCCCTTTCGATTTCCTAAAGGTGAAGATTTTCTTCATAGCTTCTATTCGATACATGGCACTTGTTAATCAGTCGATAACGTTTATATTTAAGCCGACATATACTCTGCTCGATATGTTAATCAACTACTGACACCGTGTTAATCAGTCGATAGCCATAACGTTTATATGTAAGTCGACATATCCTCTGCTCGATATGTCAATCAACTTCTGACAACGTGTTAATCAGTTGAAAATCGTGACGTTTATATGTAAGTCGACATATACTCTGCTCGATATGTAATCAATTACTGACACCGTTTAATCAATCGATAACCATAACGTTTATATGTAAGTCGACATATACTCTGCTGGATATGTCAATCAACTACTGACATCACGTTAATCAGTCGATAACCATAACGTTTATATGGAAGTCGACATATGCTCTGCTCGATATGTTAATCAACTACTGACACCGTGTTAATCAGTCGATAACCATAACGTTTATATGTAAGTCGATATATACGCTGCTCGATATGTCAACCAGCTAATGACTACTACTTGTACTTTTACTTCTACTACTACTACTACGACTACTACAACTAGCAAGGGGTTTTATGGTATGGTTTGACGAAAAAAATAAACTGTAAACAATATACAAAATACAAAAAAGGAAACTCAAATGCTTTCTGTCACCCTTCTATTAAATTGTTATGATATAAAATGTGATAAATTTTACTTAAAATTGTCAGAATTAGATTTGAAAAGAAGGGTACCATCATTGAGCTTATTATTTTAAAAGTTCTATGGTATCAATGTATGCACATATATGTATCCTGTATTTGTTAGTAACTGGTATAAGATTCAATGAGTGACCATTTCTAGAAACAATAATGTACAACAGACTCATCAGACTAAAAATTAATCAATTTTATAACCTTCAAGGTAATGGAAAATGCATTTATGGAGACTAGAGGTGATGCGTTTTAAAGATCAGAAGGAACGTGTCAACATGTTTGCATTATTTTGAAATATCCTTTTATTTATGATAAATACACTGGTCAAAATTGCTAACCGGTCATTTTATTATTTGGAATATTATATCAAATATTGTATATTTTGAGTTGATATTTCATACAAATAAATATGAGCAGCAAACAAAACGATCAATACATTTTGTAACTTCAAAATCCGCACTTCCGGTCTCGTGGCTTATTTTGGCGCGAAATCGCATTATTATCCCGTGCTGCACGAGGTAAGATTTGAACATGTGTTTGTGTTCTCGGAATTGTTTATCGTTTCAATCCCAAACAAAAACTTACTAAAAATTAAATAAAAAATGCGTCGGATGACAACGGAAGAGCGTGGACGGGCCGTCGGTATGATTATTGCTGGTACTTCGATTCGGCAGGTAAAGGACATTGCGTAATTTGTTCATTTTTATTAATTTATTTAATCGATTTTCAACGTTTTATTTTCTCTTTTTCAAGTCCAGTATTGTGTATTATAATATTCCTCATCCTTCTGGCAGGTTAGTTTATTCATAAGTTTACTTGTCTGTCCGTCCGTCCGTCCGTCACTTCGTTTGTTCGTTCGTACATGATTCTGTCTAACCATGTTCATTATTTCTGAAAAAGTCGCAAGAATGAGTTGTTTTATATTTATAGGTAGCCAGAACAGTCAACAGACGTTTTTCAACAATTTACGACCTTTGGCTCAAGTGCAATCGCACCGGAAGTGTTGATGACCTTTACCGAAGGACAAAAAGACGTGTGACAACGCAGCGTCAAGATCGCTACATCCTTGTAACACACCTTCGTAATAGAAGAATAACAGCGACAGATATTGCCAGACGTTTAATAAGCGTCCATAATAGAAACGTAAGTGATCAAAGAGTACGAAATCGACTACGGATCATGGGATTGAGAGCGAGAAGACATTTTGTGGGATTAGTATTGACTGGAAGACACCGGCGAATTCGGCTTCAGTGGGCCAGAAGGTATTTGAGGTTCACCAGAGCAGACTGGGCAAATGTCGCCTTTACAGATGAGTCCAGATTTAATCTTCAGAAGTCTGACGGCAGAGAGCGAATTTATCGACGACATGGGGAACGATATTCGGATAATTGCGTCAACGAAAGATCTCATTTTGGAGGAGGGTCAGTGATGGTTTGGGGAGGTATTAGTTTGCACACTAAAACTGATATGGTGGTTGTTCGAGGAAGCCTGAACGCAGACCAATACCAGCAACAAATACTTCGACCAACGCTTATTCCCCATATTCGCGCTAACCGTGGGATGACATTCATGCAAGACAATGCACCTTGCCATACTGCAAGAACTACCCGTCAGCTACTTCAGGGCAACAACATTCGAATAATGGAGTGGCCGCCATGTAGTCCGGATTTAAATCCAATCGAACATGTGTGGGACGAAATCGACCGTCGTGTGCGACAGTTACCAAGGCAACAAAATATTGCTGACCTCACAAGGGACATTGTCAATGTTTGGAATAACATACCTCAGCGTTTTCTACATAACTACATAAATTCCATGCGACAACGCTGTTTAGCTGTTGTACACGCAAACGGCTGTCATACGCGATATTGATTTTTGTAAATTTTGAAATTACTGGTATCTATGAATTTCGATACAATAAACTTCTTTGAAATTCATAAAATACTATGCTTTACTGATGTGATTACTTATAGAACATTTTTCAATACATTTATTTCCAATTTCACATATATTTTATTTTTCTGAGACAAATAAATAAGAAAATAACAAGTGATCGGTTAGCAATTTTGACTAGTGTATACTTATTTTTTCAATTATTTTATTATATGTACCTAAAGTCGTCACATCTATAAAATAAGTATCATATCTTCGCAGAGATGCATACTGTTTTATAGATTAGACACTACCGTGATACCATCGAACCCTTGATATCATAGGAAGCTAGTATACTACTAATACTACTACAAATAAAAATAATACAAATAATAATAATAGTAATAATACAACAATAACAACAACAAATAATAATAATAATAAAAAAATAATAATAATATACTGTTATTAGAGTTATTTCCTTATTAATATACTACTATAATTAGTATTAGTATTATTAGCATTATAATTATTTAGTTTATAACAGTGTCATTACGCTGTATATTATTATTTTTTCAGATCAACAATGAGCGACTACATCCGTTCGTTGTCACTGAGACTGTGCGAGATTATGGACAATATCGGCGTTTCCGAGGAAATTAGAAAGATGAGCATGGAAACAAGCATAACGCGTGAAATAGTGGACACATTAAGCAACCATTTACAAGGTGACAAAGGGACATATTACATATTTGGTAGTACATCCGAAGGTTCATCAACAGCGGGTTTAGATTCGGACATGGATATGCTTATATGTAACGAACGTTACCCAGTGTTTGAGAATATGTGTGAAGTTCTGCCTGATGGAAGATGTCATCTACTTATTAGAGATGATATTACCGCACCGGGGTACGTGAAACTACACATTGTTGTGGATAGCGTTCCTCTTAATGTATTCAACGCACGGTCTGCAAATGATCAACTCAGTGTTGACCGATATGGCAGACGGGTAAGGAACAATAAATCATCATATCGTAATGATGATATAATTGATGAAGAAAATGGACCAGCTGCCACTCGTCGTGCTCAACCAGGATACACATCAGTAGACGTTGTTGAAGCCTATAGATGTAAGACATGTCCATCTTTTGCATCCAACTGGATCACACGCCTCCGTCTCAGCAATAGATATCCACAAGAATTTATCGATTTGTTAAACTCATATGGGTGTTTCTTTGTTCCAATCGGTTACCCATTTAGCGAGGAGAAGAATCTCGAATGGAGGATATCATTCTCGCTCGAAGAAAGACAACTCATGTTCCGACTTACACCTGTTCAGTTCAAGTGTTACGTCCTATTAAAGATCATTAAGAAAGATTTAATAAAACGTGAAATGAGGTACGATTCCCTCAGCTCGTACCACTGTAAGACATGTATCTTATATATGGTGGAAATATTACCAGCAGAATTGTGGACGCCTGATAATTTAATGACATGTGTGTTCTATTGTATGAACACTTTGATGTATTTGGTCAATGTCGGCTTCTGTCCAAACTATTTCATCAAAGAGGAGAATATGTTTGCCAGGAAGATTCAGGGAGATATACGAGTGCAACTGTACCAAGTTATACACGGGTTACTATCCGAGGGATGTACGTTCTTACTTCGTATTCAGTGTGACGGTCTGGGAGAAAAAATCGCACGCGCAGCTTTTAATCCACGTACCCCTTGTCCGGTTACACGGGAGCAAATGGTTGTAAAAATATATTCCAATATATATCGCAAGAAAATGGATGTTTCAATGTTCACATTGCTTTGGTGTCAATATATATGTATGGAAACAGAATTACGCGTTTCGTTAGAAAAATCACTATCATATCTGCGTAGGCTACAAAGTATAGATGCCATATCGGAACATTCGGAAGAAGAAACAAAATCTGCAATAATGCCACTTATACCGCATATGAAGCCAATCATCGCCCAAACTATTCTGACATATGGAATAGAAAACATAGAAGACGTCCGAACCAGAAGATTGTGTTTGTCTCTCATACTGAAGTACTTAAACACGAGTATGGATGACAATGGGGATAATATGTCGATATGTCTCGGGTATATTTCCATTTTGTACGTGCTTGGTCGGTATGATGTTTGTGAAAAATGGTTAAAACAACAAGAAAGGTGCATTTCAATTATTTCAACGATTTGCGGATGTCCTTGTCGATGTAAAGTATATACTTCAAACCAGACGCTACTCCACAAAATGTCGGACAGTAATTTTACTATGCAAAAGGCAGCACAGTATTTCACTCCATGCCTAATGTTTCCAACACCGGCATTCACGCTATTGCCCGATGCGTTAAGGTATGAAATGTTCCGGTCTGTCGGTACACCAGCCGGATTACATCATGGCTTATATGACTTCTGGTATGACTGGGCGGTGGTTGACGCTAAAGTGTTCCTCTTCTTTATGCAGTACCTCGTTTATAGACAGCTGAACAAGAACGCACATAAAAGCGTCGCCATAGACAATATGGAGTGGGTGATCAAAGACGATCCTAATATTATGCACCAAGAAACCGCGTACAACTTATTGGGGTGGATATATGTTCAGGAGAATAAAATTGGCAAAGCTATCACGTGCTTTGTAAAATCTTGGAAAATACAACCATTGCATAATGCGGCAAAGTGGCACATTATGGAACTTCTGAGAAGGAACGCGTCATAAAATGGAATAATTTATCTATGAAAGAGCATATTACCACTGTATACATGTAATGCGGCAACATGACACATAATTGGACTGTGTCATGAAATCAGAATTAGTTAACTAGGAAAGCTCATACAATCACTGTTTAACGCATCAACATGACATATAATGGAACTTGCGATAAGGAACGCGTCATGAAATGTGAATAATGTATCTATGAAAGCGTATATTACCACTGTATAATGCGGCAATATGACACATTATTGAACGTGTGAGTAGGAATACGTTGTGAAATCAGAATAATATATCTATGGAAGCGCATACAACCACTGTATAACGCGGCGCATGACACATTATTGGACTTGTGAGTAGGAACACGTTGTGAAATCAGAATAATGCATCTATGGAAGCGCATACAACCACTGTATAACGCGGCAACATGACAATTATTGGATTTCTGAGTAAGAACGCGTCATGAAGTCAGAGTAATGTACACTGCACAACATTTCTAAGTATCACTAATTTTCTTATTTTAAATATATTTTAGAATAGATATATGATAAGTATTTTGTTTTGACCCATAGTTTGTTAAACATTTATTTTTTGTTTAAATTGTTACATCTTTTGAGAGTTACCCTCCCTTTATATGTAAACATGAAATGTGCTGATAAAACACATAACATGAGTCAAAGATCGCTTAAAGATATAAAATTCTTAAAATTGGTATGAAATAATAAAAAAAATAATTACAAATTTGACCCATTTATCGCAGATTTTCCGTCTATAAAAAAATGAAATATGGATAATCTTAAATTACCTCCCTTTAAATTGAATATTGTTTGAAATTCAAGCAACTGTAATTCAGCGTTAACACTAAATATTTCGAAAATTTCTTTTGAAAACGCATTTGTAGTGGTAATGCTGGTAAAACATGATGTCACAATAATTTTAACTGGCATATTTTAGAATTAGGAACAGCGAAAGCTTCACTAATTCGAAGTACCTAATAAATTCCTATATATATACCCAGTTGTATAACTGTTATAACTTATTTCTAAGAAAACACATTGACTTAAAAGTTTTAAAATATGTTCATGCAATCAGAGCAGACGATTTACACTCGTTATTTTGCAGTTTAACCGTATCTCTAATCAAGCTCAAAATACACAAAACAATGAGAATATTATTGACATATTCTTAAGTAGGTACTTAGCAATTTGATTTAGTGTATCTATGGAATCGCATACAACCACTGTATAATGTGGCAACTAGGCACATTATTAAACTTCTTGGCAGGAACGCTTTATTAAAATCGAATTATTTAACTATGGAATCGTAAACAACAACTGCATAACGCGGCAAAATGCAGGGCCTTTATATCCTTCTTTGCGGCGGCCTGCATAAGGCCCCTTCCCCACCCAAATTTCTTTTAAAATCATGCTGATTTCCGCATTTTTTTTAAACTAACCTTGAACATTTTATTCTCCATTGATGGATTTTTTCCACAATTAAGGGCTAAAGGCCCCTTCCCCAAAACTGCTAAAAATGCCCTGAATGAACTGTTGCGTAGGAACGCCTCATGAAACTAAAGCAATGCACTATGGAAACGCATACAGCCACTTTATAACGTGATACAATGGCACATTATTGAGTTTCTGAGAAAGAACGGATCATAAAACCAGAATAATTTCACTGTGTAAGTGTAAACAACCGTTTCATTATGCGGGAACGTGGCAAACAATGGCCTTTCTGAAAACAATGGCTTCATGAAACCAGAATAATCTGAAACGTTTATAGCCACTAAATAAATCGACAAATGGCAAATCGCTAATCTTCTGCATAGGAACTCGTCAGGAAAGCAGACATTATGACTCTATTCTGTACAGCTGTTCTAACGTTCCTTCGATGTTCTGTTAATGTATAGCTCACAGTCTATCCTACTACAGTTTCACAGTTTCTTAGGAAAATGGTTTTAGTACAGAATAATGCTGATTACAATTATTGTATACCATGCGTTGTTCAATGTCGAATCTCTGTATGTTGTCCTCGTTAACTTAGATTTAGCACAGCCAGTCCAGATATAATTAAATCGAGCAAGATGTTTAGTTATAGATACATTGATTTTTTATCATATTAATTAAACAATATTGAATAAATACAGTCTGGCATTACTACTTTACTTTAATAAATACAAACTAGAATTTACAAAAAATACACTAGACGACACCTATATGAACCCCAGTTATATTTTATTTCATATCTTTTAAATGGAATGTACAATTTTGACAAACATCGTATGAATACTCTTCAATATAACAGATTCACCAAATAAAATTAAATATAAATAAATGAGCAAATTATGGTGAAAAATAAATAAAGCATTTAAAATCGGTGTAGCTAGTGTATGTAATGTTCAATTATTATTTCCAATCAAATGATATAAGTATTTTTCGAATAACATTTTAAAATGTAGTTTCAACATTATATTGTGGAAAAACAACAACAAAAGAAACTATATCGTCATTCCGCTTTCGTTTCATTAATATCCACTAATTGTCAGGGCTCTTGTACAGCCAAATATTGTCAGCGTAAACATGAGCAAACTTAACAATATTATTATATTATTATATTGTACATACGTTATAGATCTATATCATAAAACTTGAAATTGTTAGTGGTAAATAAAAACACCTTAGTTTGGAAATTCGGTTGAAAAAATGGTGTTTTTTTTGGGTGTAAATGCCATGTTGCTGGGGCAGCAAAAAAAACCATAAAAAAAATCTCAACTAACTTCAAATACCCTTAATTTGTTGCTATAAAACTTTCTGAGTGTCTTAATTTACGTTTGTCCAACACATTAAAGGGAGTACATCAGGATTTTTCTAGAAATATCTTAAATTATAAAGATGCTCCAATTCATGATAAAACACTTATATCTATCAAAATATGATGTTCGAACCATATTGTTAAGGTTTAAACTTCGAATACACCATATAGCTAGGACGGAATTGGGCATAAAATGCTGAAATTAACCCTAGTGCGTAACCTAGGATAGCACGTATTACTGTACAGAATGAATTTTCTGGTAACTAAAGGGTCATTTTAGGATCATTCATTATATTTAGGCGCTTTAAAATAGAAAATATCATTATTTGTCAATTTTAAGTCGGACCCCTAGACCCCTTTGAAAAGCCTGAAGTACTCCCTTTAAACCCATTTTTGGATAAACATTTTTTTTTTTTTTATGTTTTTAAGATTGTTGATGCAGCAGAATTTTGCATTGAAAATACTCAATCAAAAACAGCTATCGCACCAATTTTTTTATTTCTCAACCGATTTTCAACAGTAAGGTATTTTTTATTTAAAATGTCTAAAATGCAGTCAATTTGAAAATACAACATGAAAAAAGGACCGGGAAACAAGAAAACTAGTTCTGACCCGTCTACCGACGAATAGCTGACCATACTACGTAATAAATCTTTTTGGAGATGGTGTGATAGATTTAACATATTAAATTATACTTATTCGTACATTATTAACTGTGTTGTTGTTTTTGTTCAATTTGTCTTCAACAAACTATTATAATATGTACTGCCGTTCGGGTCTCAATTACAGTTTAAATAAATACATGTATTACTAATTGTTCTCCTACCTTTTTATTCTTAAATTATATTTGAGAAACCAAATGCCATTATTGAAATATACTTTCTTCTTACAAGCACAAACGTAAACAGAAAAACTGACAAAGTCAAGGCCGTGGAATAAAAACGTCATCATTTCTCGCAACGATTACGTCAGTAACGATTTCAACATTATTTTAATTAAGGAGGTGAAGTGGTGGCTTAGGAACAAGGTACCGAATTGCACATTCTCTAACTGCGGCAAATTAACGCCATACGTTAATTTTATTCTTGTAAATCAATAAATAAAAATGGAATTTAATAAAGAGTCATATTTAAACAAACAAATACAAGAGTAAATAAAAAGCAATTTTACTTTGCGCAATTTAGATCTATCCAAAGTAATATCGTGTTGAGTAAACAAATAAATAGTGGGGCAGATTGGTGAAAAAAATGTGCATTGTTTGATAAAAGCACCAAACTTTGCACATAGCTAGACAATACCGTACTGAAAAAAAATGGCTATGGACCCACGCCAGATTTTTCAAAATGGCCGCCATTTTCAAAATGGCCGCCAAATATGTAATAAATAATTAGTTGATCCTATATGTATCAGGTTTTAACAACATATATTATGGCAATCGCAACAAATTCCGCAAAATAATAGACAAATACAATCTGGTTATATTTTAAGTTCAAAATGGCTACCGTTTTCAAAATGGCCGCCAAAATGTGTTGAAATTAGTAAAATGTATAATTCGTTTAATAGTTGTTTGTAAAGAAAATAATTAATATGTTGAATTTGTACACTCAGTTGTCTTGGCATATTATTTGTTTGTTAATATTGTAATAAAGAGTTATTTAGAAGCACCCTATGGTTAATGTGTTGAGGGATTTACAAGTTTAAATCACATTTCACTTCCGGTTGACTCTAGGTTTTCTCCAGCCTTTGGAATTTCTGAAGGGTACTAAACTAATTTTCTTATCAGAAACTTCATTATAAAATATATTTATAAAACCCTAAAATACATTAACTTGGTAAACCTTATTTACAAGACAAAACCTAAACAAAACCTAAACGTGAAGACATCTTATTCTAACGGATTAACTGCGTCAAAACTATATAGTTGCCGAGCAGAAATGAAATTGGCCTGAAACCCAATGTGAAGATCATATCGGCATTTTGCGTTGAAACCTTCGTATTTAAAATGGAGGTACTTAAAACAATCTGAGACTTGTTTGAAGACTATAGATGGACCAGTGCCCATGAGGCAATTATGACATTGCATATTCATTATGTGATTACCATACTTATGGTAAACCGGGCTTACGCCTTAAACCATTGCATATTGCACATGACGATCATAAAGAGAAACCAAAAGTTCGCAATTGCAGTACTGTTCAGTTACACTTTAAATCTTAAAATTAGTCATCTCTGTGTGTGAGATAAACTTCATTAGTGTTGTCTCATCAATACCCAATAAACTAGCTCACAAGCAGAAATACAAGATTGTGAAAGAAGATGCAGGTGCAGTAGGTGCCTTATACACATCGCAGCTTCCACACTGGATGATCTCTGAACCAGATATGGTTAGAGTTATCTGTTAATTTCAGTTATCGCAATAATTCATCAGGTGCTGCCTATAAAAATACTCTGATCTTTTTCATCATGAACAAGTTAAAGATATTCGTAAGACAGTTTGAGTGACACAGTAAAGGAGTTAGAAAATATATTTAAGGACAATATTGAGGTTTTACTGGTACTTGACTTACGTTACATAGACGACTCTCGTGTGACAGAAGTTGCAACAAATAGGTAAATTATGTAATGCAAAGCATGACACATTTGTAACAGAGCTTATAGATGACATAACCAAGTCTGTCTTTAAACAGATAAACCAGAACATGTTTTCTTTCCTCAGTTGTCACCTACAACAGATGCTATAACTTGCTTTCTTTTCTCGCATATATATGTATCATATTAGGTTCCGATTAACGGCAGATTAGGGTGTCTCACCAGCCTTTTCTAACTTTGGAAAACTTTTTTGGATTTTAATCAGACTATGCGAGCTGCCTTAAAATGCATTTTAATGCTTGGAAAACATTAGTAAGTATGATCAACAAGATCCTTTATACATTTTTGAATGTCACTTGCAGAATGTTTAGTATGTGACGGCTATCATGCAAAACAAAATCAGAGCTCTGGCTAACTGGCATAGCAATCGGTTGCGGCTAGAAGAGAAACTAAAAACACGTTTATTAAAACAGAGATGAAGATGTGCCTTTTATCAGACAACGAGAATCTAGGACTGATCTCAATCATTTCACTAAGATGATATGATACAATGCGTGTGATGCACGTGGCAGGTGGCAAACAATACTTCATTAAACTTATGCTATATACAGTAGACACAGACGTTGTATTACTTGTTATAGCAGTGGTAATGTAAATACAGTTAGATGAGCTATGTGTTAGTTTTAGGAGCTAGGAATCACTTTAGGTGATTTGTTGCACACTGTATTGCCTATTCATTAGTTCATATAAAATAAGACGAATAGTTGCTTTTCACACTTACTAGATGCAATGAAATATCTTCATTTGCTGAAAAAGGTAAAACCTGTTCTTGGAGAATCTGGCAATACTATGTTGAGGTTGAACAAGCTTTCCAATTCCAAAATTTGTTCTTGTTGGAAAATGTATGACAACAGGAAGTGCATGTTCGACAAGAGGAAGTGCTGTTGATGTCGCAAAGAATGGTTGACATTCAATGGTTCCAAGATACAACAAGTCCATGTCACCAATTGATGTAGCTCTTTTCAAGGACACCTACCGAGTTGTTTACAGGTTGTAATTGGACATTGTTGGAGACATGGCCTTTAGGTCCACCTTTGAAATGCCTACATCCGGTGACTGCGGTTGGAAGAGGGTATGTTGAAGCCATTCTCGATAACACTACCACAGGCATCAGCGTTTGCAAGGGATTTATTAAATGTAGATGTCAAAGAGACAAGTGTGTTGCAATTTAAAACGAAGTGTTATAGCAGAAATGATGTTTACAGTCTTTTAAAAATGGGATGTTGGGTACTGTGACTGTGATTAAGAAAGTTTATACCGTTCAGATCATAGAATAGTAAGATAAGATTACATTTATGTTAGCTGTCATTTTGAAAATGTTCAAATGATATGACCACTTATTACATTTGAATTTGTGTATATAACAAACTTCTTTTTGATTTTGTTTTCTGATAGTGTCTTGTTAATATTGTTTAAATCAACAAAGGTAATTTAAGGTCGTAATTAAATCTTAATTCCGATAAATTGAAGATGAAAAATATTGTTTAAGCATCCTTTCCTATATGTTTTCTCCAAGAGTTTAGAAGACTCGGCAAGCTTGATTTTTTATAACCTGCGGCGTCCCATTAGTTTTGTTACTTTATATGCATGGTTTAAAATCAGTTTTTATAATTATGTAAATAGTTCAAAGCAAATTAGTTTTACATATTACTCATTGGGGAATATATTGCACCAATACAATATTAAAACTTGTAATACAATAACCACAAACAATAAAAAATTCTGCATTGTATTTAAGTATATGCAAGAAGTTTTAAAGTTAACCTGATATTGGATTAATCAATTTGGATGCTTGATAAATGATTCAAGATTGTTGCGTATACCTTTAATAGTGTTTTACCAAGTCACTGGATGTATACTTACGAGTTATTATATACTAAAAGCCGCTAATAGAGATGAGACTGAAACTTAAACACACTTCAGAAATGCTTAAGGCTAAAGACAACTGAGACAAAACTAGTCTCAAAGTTGCATAGTATGTATACATGTGTAAAACCCCTAACCCCTGAAGTATAGGGGTGTATCTAACAACTATTTATTGAAGTATAGACATACACATAAATATATCAAGACAACACCCTTTGTAAAACACATCAACATTTTGATTGCTTTATAAAAAAATAAAATTTAAAAAAAAGCGGGTTTTGGCGGCCATTTTGAAAATGGCGGCCATTTTGAAGAAAAAAATGACCCAAATTATATGGCATATTTTATTGTCTATCAATGTTCTGAATTTAGTGTATTTACAGTAACAAGTTTTGATGAAATCAATTAATTATGGGCTTTATTAATTCTTTATGGAATATTTGGCGGCCATTTTGAAAATGGCGGCCATTTTTCAAAATCTGACGTGGGTCTATAGCCAGAAATGTTTAGCAGAGTATTGTCTAGCTATGTGTCAAGTTTGGTGCTTTTATCACAAAATGCACAATTTTACCAATATATGTCACCAATCTGCCCCACTAAAATAAATAAGCAGGTCATTAACTGGGTTAGGTGTACATCTTTATGATATTAACCCTAAATAACCGTATGAGGTCCCTGAGCTAAAGTTCTCGGGCCTTATATGGCTATCTCGGATCAATATCACAAAGAGGCTCACCCAGTCCGGTTAATGTATGTTCTTGTCCATTCTATTTGGTATGTTCTAGTCTGCTCTAGACTATTACATATTGTATTCTATGTTCTTGCCCTTTCCATTTCGTATGTTCTTGTCCATTTCATTTTGTATGTTCTTGTCCATTCCATTTTGTATGTTCTTGTTCGTTCCGTTTTGTATGTTCTAGTCCATTCCATATTGTATGTTATTGTCCATTCCATTTCGTATGTTCTTGTCCATTCCATTTTGTATGTTCTTGTCCATTCCATTGTGTATGTTCTAGTCCATTCCATATCGTATGTGCTTGTCCATTCCATTTTGTATGTTCTTGTCCATTGTATTTTGTATGTTCTAGTCCATTCCATATCGTATGTTCTTGTCCATTACATTTTGTATGTTCTTGTCCATTCCATTGTGTATGTTCTTGTCCATTCTATATTGTATGTTCTTGTCCATTCCATTGTGTATGTTCTTGTCAATTTCATTTTGTATGTTCTCGTCCATTCCATTTTGTACGTTTTTGTCCATTCCATTTTGTATGTTATTGTCCATTCCAGATTGTATGTTCTTGTCCATTCCATTTTGTATGTTCTTGTTCGTTCTATTTTGTATGTTATTGTCCATTCCAGATTGTATGTTCTTGTCCATTCCATTTTGTATGTTCTTGTTCGTTCCATTTTGTATGTTCTTGTCTATTCTATATTGTATTTTCTTTTTCTTTTCCACCTTGTATGTTCTTTTCCATTCCATATTGTATGTTCTTGTCCATTCCATATTGTATGTTTTTGTCCATTCCATTTTGTATGTTATTGTCCATTCCAGATTGTATGTTCTTGTCCATTCCAATTTGTATGTTCTTGTTCATTCCATTTTGTATGTTCTTTTTCTATTCCACATTGTATGTTCTTGTCCATTCCATAGTGTATGTTCTTGTCTATTCCACATTGTATGTTCTTGTCCATTCCACCTTGTATTTTTTTGTCCATTCCATATTGTATGTTCCTATCCATTCCATATCGTATGTTCTTGTCTGTTCCACATTGTACATGTATGTTCCTGTCCATTCCATATTGTATGTTCTTGTCCATTCCATATTGTATGTTCTTTCCTGTTCCACATTATACATGTAAGCGCTTGTCTATTCCATATTGTAAGTTCTTTTGTCTATTCCACATTGTAAGTTCTTGTCCATTCCATATTGTATGTTCTTGTCTATTCCAATTTGTATGTTCTTGTTCATTCCATTTTGTATGTTCTTTTTCTATTCCACATTGTATGTTCTTGTCCATTCCATAGTGTATGTTCTTGTCTATTCCACATTGTATGTTCTTGTCCATTCCACCTTGTATGTTCTTGTCCATTCCATAATGTATGTTCCTATCCATTCCATATCGTATGTTCTTGTCTGTTCCACATTGTACATGTATGTTCCTGTCCATTCCATATTGTATGTTCTTGTCCACTCATATTGTATGTTCTTGCCTTTTCCACATTGTACATGTATGCGCTTGTCTATTCCATATTGTAAGTTCTTTTGTCTATTCCACATTGTAAGTTCTTGTCCATTCCATATTGTATGTTCTTGTCTATTCCACATTGTATGCGCTAGTCTATTCCACATTGCATGCGCTTTTCCATTCCATAATGTATCTTCTTGCCAATTCCACATTATTTGCTCCATTATATTCCATATCGTATGGTCTAGTCTATTCTATAATATGACTCCATATTTTAAAAGCTCTACATTTATTCATTATGGTGATATTGTGCAAGTGTTACAGTAGACAGAAACACAATCCATTGTTGATACATATCATGATGTGACAGTTTCTTTCACACAATTTGGAGCTCCTTCTTTGTATTTTACCTCACAACATAAATATGGGGTCTTGTTTAACCTCAACTGTTATTTAAAACGAAAGTCATCATGATTCACATCTATATTTACCCGCCAATTCGTAATATAATACCGTGAATCAACACAGCATTATTTAAATTATTTTAAAATAGCATTTACATTGACTTCATTGACAGTGGAAAGTTTGCTATAATCCCACGTGTAATAAAATTACTGAAACGTATTTGCTGCTGTATATTGTATATTGTATGCTGGATAAGCGGATGTAACATGGTGGTTGAACTATTTTTGTGTAAAGAAAATATGTTTATGTGATTGGGCTTATGAAACAGTGCACAGGTAAGATGAACCTTCGATCCATCTTAAATACTTTTGTTTTAAAGATAGCAATAAGTTCTATGCTTCTATCATGAATGTATATGTATTAATAAGTAGCAAAATAAACTGAAGAAACGAAAGTCAGTTTGAGGTTTTAACTTACCTGAACCGAAGGCACACCGAAGACGCAACACAATTTACAATTATATAACCAACTGTGTATCCAAAATAGAAGAAAAACGTGTTTATATTTAAATTAAAGACCAGTTTAATTGGTATTTAGGCCAGTTTTGTATACTTATCATTCTATAACCAAGCATTCTACAAAGATTGGTTGCTGTTGGAACTCGGTTTTGTTTAGCTTTATCGTATCATAAGAATGCGGTCGTAGGTAAACTTAATTATACCATTGTGTTCAGATATGTTGATACATGTAGGTGATGGCCATAAGATGTGTGATTTTCTATACTGTATAAAATAAATAAGACATATTTTGTAGATTTGTGTACCTTTATGGGCAAGCTTCTGATCCTAGAAATATAGAGTGCACCTCCGATCACACACAGTTTTGATGATGTGTCTCTATCAAGTACTTGTTATAATATAAATCTGCTGTACTCGAGGGTGCGCTCTGAATTTCCAAGACCAAAAACTGACTGAAAACTGCCGAAACTGAACAAAATGTTCTTTTTGGAAGAAAAGGCTTTGTTTGCGAGGCTCTAAAACTCATTTAGAACCGTTAAACTTACTTTTAATGAGTTTTAATACAGATTCGATCCATTTGTCGCTAAAATAGGTATTAAAAATGTGTGCACTAGCAACTTTATTGGTGTATGGTCGGTGATATTGCCTTTGATGAATGCATAGCATTAAATCGTTTAATTCAGGATAAACAAAGGGGCGGCGCTTTACTATACTCTAACTTCCAATAAATGGAAGTTAGAGTACAGACAGGTTCACTAAGTGCACCATTCTACACAACAGTGCTTACTCAGATCGTCGGTTATTTAAAAACATCGATGGGTGTTTAAAATTAACCAACCCGCTGAGACCAGACTCTACCTATTACATATAGGGGCCAAAAACAAATTTGTTTTATCACATAGCTTATATCATGGAAGTGAAACATAACACCATTATATATTTTCTGTAATCCACTGGTCACTGATATATGCCAAATATTACCAAATTACACAGCAATAGTGGAAAATATTTAGGTAAGCCATATGATTTGCCTGGAATGTCATGATACATCCAGAGTTTAATGTTTTTCTTTCAGGTAAATTATACGATGCTAATTAACTATTGAACTAATTAGTAAAATGCATGTTAAACAAAGGTCTTCGGGTTTAAAGTGTCCTATTATTTGTAACAGGAATGCGTAATTTAACTGGGGCGGTCTTATATCTTGGGAAACTGACAACTTCACAGAGAAACTTTCAGTTGTATCATCAACTTGTATAGGGTTTATGAGATAAATAGAATCTCACAGTATCTTTTTTTCTTCAATAAACCATACCCCATCCATTTTGGATGTTCTTTTCAAAGATGGATGACCAATAATCCTTAAAAAATATCTTGATATGCCATGTTCCTTCAATACACACATGATCATGATGATACTCATGGAAAGAGTGCACTTACATTGTAAATCGAAACTTGTTGTATAGTGAAACATTCGGATGAACAGTTCATTTGATCGGATGTATGTATTGTTATTTGATTTGGATCGTTTTTGTTCGAATATAGGTATGACTAATGGTCTCACACCTTTATTTATTTTATTGTTTTAAATTACTGGTCTTGGCAATACTTAATATATTAAAGGAACAACAAGGTCTGCTGCACAGCTTTGAAGCTCAGATGTTGGAAAAGGCTGTACAGTAACCCTATGGAAAAATTAATTGTCATGTGAGACATGAAGAGTAGCTAATTTGTAATCATATTCACACAGATGACTGTTTTTAAAGCCAGTTATACACATTGATTCAATTAATTGTTTGCTAGTTCAAAGTAATGATTTTTTGTTGGTACCGAAGAAGAATGTGTCAGACATTGTGTCCAGTATATGCCCATGTCAGGTATTTGATATAAATCTCATAATAACATTTTCTTGCATGTGTGTATACTTTTTTGATAGGTGTGTAATCATGTGATACACGAAAACATGTTGTTTTCTGGTGTATACAGGTGCGTTGTTTCAGCAACCTCATGTGTCTGTAGTTAGATACCATACACATATTAAATATCTAATTTGATATGTCTAATATCTCCCATATTTGTGATCAAACACGATTGTAGTTGTTGTTGATGTTGTTACATATTGGGATTTGTTCTACTAGGGAACAAATACTAATTATTACAGGGGGTGGAAATTAGAGGTTATTATGAACGTGTAATTCTAACGAATACACCTTTGCAGTGACCGCCATTTGTGTCGATCTGTTTTTGTGTTCTAAAAATCGGTATTTAATTGTTATCTCCAAACTACTTGTTGATAATACGCATCAAACATTAGTGTTGAATGCTTGTTACATGTCGGTATACCCTGTTTATGTTCGCAACGGCCGTATTGTGCTACGATGTTGACAGATAGGCATTCTCAATCGGAGTATGCAAAAGGAACGACAACTCTGGTTATTGATTGGAAAAGGTAGCGCCGTGGTGTAATGGTTAGCATTGCGGCTTAGTAACCCAGGGATCGCGCGTTCAATCCCAGCCAGGACCGAATTTGGGTTAATTATCGAAATATTTCAAAAGTATTTCCTACCTTACCAGTCCTTCGGATGAGACTTAAAACCTAGGTCTGCTGGCTAAAATGCTTAGTGCAATACAGCGAGGATAAATAAACGCTTATACGCACGATTGGAATTTGGAGTCGTGCAGGATGGTAGATGACGTTTGCCAAGGTTGTGAACTTATTTAGACATAGAAAAATTATAAGTATGTGTAACATTATGTTTAAATAATATCCGACAGGTATTTAAGTGTATAATAACAGTTTTGATACGGAAGTGTTTATTTCGATTTTTCTGTCATAGCCTAACAGAAGTACGACACTGTATGTGCTATTGTTTTTTAATGAAAGTTGATTCCAGCTTATTATTTTGTCATTTCTTTATCGAACACAAGTCGACAATATTGTCGACAATATTACAATATTGTATTAAAGGAAAGTGTGGATGTCAATTGTTGGGTCATAGCCTAACATAATTCTTCCCAAGTTAGCGGTACCGTGTTACAATTGGAAATCACGGTATTTAAATGCTATCTCGAAACCAATTGTTAATACGCATCAAGGGTTATTGAATGTGTGTGTCGATGGGCATATCAATTTCTTTTACATCATTCATCCAGGATGTTTTGGTCTTGTCGTATATACACATTTAGATGACTAATATAATTATTCGAATAAAAAGTAAATAAAATAACGTGGTATATGCATTTGTAAACTACTAAATGTGTTTGTTTTATCGTTGATAAAGCGGCCGGGATATGCTGGATGGTGGATGACCTTGCCAAGGCGGCGATATAACTTAGTTTCAGTCCTAGAAAAATATTATAGTAACACTTTTGTTTAAATAATGTCCGAGAGGTAGGTATATTTGAGTAAGAACTTGAGGTGTTTATATCCATTTGTCTGGAATAGCCTAACATAAGTATGGCATTATATAGGGTGGCATTGCTAGCGCAAGGCGTCAGAATGTTGCAATAGTGTCAAACGAAAGTGTTGATATCGATTTCTGGGACATAGCCTAACAATATGCTTAAAAAGGAAAACAAAAACAAAAAAAACAACAACATATATATATAATGTTCTGTTCTTGCATATTAAATTTGGTAAATTTATTGAAGCACACGACAGTATTAAGGATTCATAGGGGGGAAAGAAAACATAATAATAATAATAATAATAATAATTAAAAAACCCCAAAAAAAACAACAATAAAAAACAAAACAATATATAAACCTTATCAAATATATAAACCTTATCCTGTCTTACTGGAGTAGCATCATTAAACCATTTGCCACTGGTTTCATGCCAAAAAGGGTATCGAAAAGTCTGCTCGGGGGAGAGGGACAAAAGAAGTGCAAGATAGAGTGGATCTGAAGATAATGGTTCTAACGGCACTCTAGCACTTTTGACCAAGTAACATTGGTCCCGTGGCATTACTGGGAACAATGGACATAAAATCTGCATTTAAACGGTTGCAAATCAATTTCATAGCTTTTGAGTTGTTGAGGACATGTTTTTGTTTAGATAAATTTGTCTGGTATTTTTCATTTTAGCAATTTATTTCAGTAAACAGTTTTGCCGAAATTACAGTCTAAGGGACTTTAGGTTTGCCTCCCGTCCGCCAGTCAGTCCGTCAGTCAGTCCGTCTATTTTTTTGTTCGGACTGTAACTTTGTCATGCATCGTGGGATTTTGAAATAACTTGGCACAAATGTTAACCATAATGAGACGGCGTGTCGCGTGCAAGATCCAGGTCCATAGCTCAAAGGTCAAGGTCACAGTTGGAGGTTAAAGGTAAGTCTGTTTTTTTGTCCGGACTGTAACTTTGTCATGCATCATGGGATTTTGAAATAACTTGGCACAAATGTAAACCATAATAAGACGGCGTGTCCAGGTCCGTAGCTCGAAGGTCAAGGTCACAGTTGGAGGTTAAAGGTCATAAAAACGCTTGTCCGGGCTGTTACTTTGTCGTGCATTGTGGGATTTTGAAATAACTGGCAAAAATGTTCACCATTATGAGACGGCGTGTCGCGCGCAAGACCCAGGTCCATAGCTCAAAGGTCAAGGTCACAGCTGGAGGTTAAAGGTCAGAAATAGGCTTCTCCGGGCTGTAACTTTGTCATGCATGGTGGGATTTTGAAATAACTTGGGACAAATGTTCACCATAATAAGACGGCGTGTCACGCGCAAGATCCAGGTCCCTAGCTTAAAGGTCAAGGTCACAGTTTGTGGTTAAAGGTCAGAAATATGCTTGTCCGGGCTGTAACTTTGTCATGCATCTTGGGATTTTAAAATAACTTGGCATAAATATTCACCATAATGAGACGGCATATCGTGCGCAAGACCCAGGTCAATAGCTCAAAGGTTAAGGTCACACTTGGAGGTTAAAAGTCAGAAATGTATTTTTTTTGTCCGGCCTGTAACTTTGTCATGCATCTTGGGATTTTGAAATAACATGGCTCAAATGTTCACCATAATGAGACGGCGTGTCGCGTGCAAGTCCCAGGTCCGTAGCTCAAAGGTCAAGGTCACACTTGGAGGTTAAAGGTCAGAAATGTCATTTTTTTGTCAGGACTGTAACTTTGTCATGCATTGTGGGATTTTGAAATAACTTGGCGCAAATGTTCACCATTATGAGGTGGCATGTCGCGCGCGAGACCCAGGTCCGTAGCCTAAAGGTCAAGGTCATTCTTGGAAGTTAAAGGTCAGAAATGTCATTTTTTTGTCCGGGCTGTAACTTTGTCACGCATTGTTGGATTTTGAAATAACTTGGCACAAATGTTCACCATAAAGAGACGGCGTGTCGCGCGCAAGACCCAGGTCCTTAGCACAAAGGTCATGGTCACACTTGGAGGTTAAAGGACAGAAATGTATTTTTTTGTCTTGGCTGTAACTTTGTGATGCATAGTGGGATTTTGAAATAAATTAGCACAAATGTTCACCATAATGAGATGGCGTGTCGAGCACAAGACCCGGTAGGGGACTATGGCCGTCCCTCGGACAGCTCCTTGTTTTATTAGCTCGACTATTCGGGGTCGGCGTCGGCGTTGGCGTTGGCGTTGGCGTCGGCGTCCCACATCAAGGTTTGCGTGTAAGCTGTGTTTACAAGTCTATATCTCTTACATTTCTTATCCTAGCACAACCAAATTTGGCCATGGGCTTCCTTATAGCAATATCTTAAGGGCTGCATAAGCAATTTTGGTTCCTGTAACCAATGGGCTCCCATGGAACCCAAATTATGATAGCCCTTAAAATGTGTCTGTTTCACATCAAATTTTGCGTGTAATTTGTGTTTACAGATCTATATCTCTTACATTTCCTGTCCTAGCTGAACTAAATTTTGGAATTGGTTTTCTTATAGTATGTTGTAAAGGGTTGGATAAGTAATTTTGTCTTCTGTAAATTCTGGGCTCCCATGAAACCCAAATTGTGATGGCCCATACAATGTGCAAGAAAGGCAGATCTAGGTTTGCATGTATATATATCTATAATTTTGGTTTGGGACTTCTTATAGCATTATGCATCTTATTCATACTTCACCGATATTGGGGCATAGGCTCCCTCACCCCCCTCCCCTCGCTCCCACCCCCCACCCCCCTCCACACTTTTTTTTTTTTTTACATATTTCTGTGTTGTTTTAGTCAATTCTTACACATATATGTTGCCCCCTCCCCCACCACACCCGCCTTTCACCACCCCCCCCACATGAAACTATATTTTTCTTTTTACCTGTGTTGTTTTAGTCAATTCTTAAACATATATGTTGCCCCCTCCACCCCCACTCTCGCCTCTCACCCCCGCTCCCCCACACCCCCACTTGAAACTATTTTTTTTTACATATTTCTGTGTTGCTTTTGTCAATTCTTACACATGTTGCCCCCTCACCGCAACCGCCTCCCCTCCCCCGCCCCTCCAACCCCCGTCCCCACCACACACTCGAAACTAGATTTTTTTTTTTTTTTAGTTACATATTTCTGTGTTTTTTGGTCAATTCTTACACATAGCTTCTTACACATATGTTGCTCCCTCCCCCCCCCCACCCCCTGCTTCTCTCCACGACCCCCCCCCCCCCCACACACACACTCGAAACTTTTTTTATTTTTATTTTTTACATTTTTTAGTGATGTTTTGGTCAGTTCTTACACATACCTATGTTTCGCCCTACGCCTCCACCCCCCGCCACCCCGATCCCCCCAACCCACGCTCAAAATTGGAATATTTTTATTTAATGTTTATTGCTTTTTTCATATATCTGTGTTGTTTTGGTAATTTCTTACACATAGCTTCTTACACATATATGTTGCCCCCTCCACCCCCTCTCACACACTACCCACCCCCACCCCACTCACTCGAAACTCGATATATATATATATATATTTTTTTTTACATATTTCTGTGTTGTTTTTGTCAATTCTTACATAGCTTCTTACACATATATGTTGCCCTCACCACCCCCACTCCCCCACCACCCACCCCGCGTCTCCCCCACCCCACCCCGCGCCTCTCCCCCATCCCCACTCAAAACTCGATTTTTAATTATTTTTTTATATACTTTTGTGTTGTTTTGGTGAATTCTTACATAGTTTCTTACACATATATGTTGCCCTCACCACCCCCACTACCCCACCACCCACCCCGCGTCTCCCCCACCCCACCCCGTGCCTCACTCAAAACTCGATTTTTTTTTTACATATTTCTGTGTAGTTTTGGTCAATTCTTACACATAGTTATGTTGTGCCCCAACCCCACCCCACATTGTTGTAGCCTTGTTTTCTGATGGTATATACTAGCTATATAATTTATTATTCTCTGAAAAATCGAATAGTCGAGCTGCGCTGTTCTCCGACAGCTCTTGTTTATTACATAACTGCTTATGTCATGCTTTTGTGATCTAATAACTTTCATCTCGTGGTGACTTTCTGTTGCTGCAAACAAAATCTCTTTGTAATCATCGTGTGCTATTTGTTTTTTAACAACACACTTTTTAACACCCTTGCATTTTTTGCACTGACCTCATTATCTAACATACGAATATAGTTTACTTCGTAGTCCAACAACTTCAACAATAGGTATACCACAAGTTTCATCTTTCATCTTGCCAATAACCTTTTTATTTTCATTAAAATGAAACTTACTTTTTGGATCATAATCGCAATTATCAAAAGTTTTTTATCCTTGTAAAAGTCTGCATACATCTTTTGTTTTTATTTCATAACACAAGGTATCGGTATCAGTAAATAATAATTTAGCTTTTTTATCATATTTGTTTTTAATGTACATGTAGTTGTAATGGAAATCATATATCAAATATTTTGACAAGTCTAAAATACACATACCAACATAAATAGGGCGATTTAAAACTAATCGTTCTTTTATTCTGTTTATGGCAAATAAATTTTCATTAAACATTTTACAAGAAATAAATGAAGGTCTTGCTGCATATTTTAAAATGACCTCCTCGTCGTGAGTTAATTTAACATTAATTCTTTTTCTCAAATTTTCCATAGTTTTACCAAAATCTGAATTGTTCATCAGTTTGAAGAAATCCTTTTCAAAAGCATTTTTACCAGCTGTTCTCTTAGCAGTATTAACGTCTATGTATATCTTTAACCACTCTGATTCGTCAAACTGTAGTATTCGGTGTATTTTTGTTACCTTCAATCCAAGCTTTTTATACAATTGTAAGTTTCTAAAATGCACGACATACTTTTCTTTATTTTTTAGGCTTGTAACAAGTTTATTAACATTGCAATGTCCTAAATTAAACTTTTGTGTTAATTTTTTACAATAGTCTGACAACCACTTATCTTTTATGTTTAAACTTTCCGGGGCGAGAGGATAATCATTATGCGAGTCATGCAGTTTCTCAGGATACTTAATATCGCACTCAACAATATAATTTGATTTTCCTTTTTCAAACTTATCGACCCACTTGAAGTTGCCAGTAGGTAACGGTTGGCACATAGCCCACCCATACAAGTTATTAGCATCAAGATATATTATGTACTTGCTTTCTTTTTTCTTGTCGTAGTTTTTCATATATTTATTGTTAGCC
Organism: Cyrtodaria siliqua; assembly: GCA_037043455.1. Classification (NCBI taxonomy): domain Eukaryota; kingdom Metazoa; phylum Mollusca; class Bivalvia; order Adapedonta; family Hiatellidae; genus Cyrtodaria; species Cyrtodaria siliqua. Next base: position 286,152 of record JAWPHD010001070.1, on the reverse strand, counting down.
TGTGAATATCTGTTTGCGATATTACTTGTACCGCCTCTTAATCCATTTTCCACAAACAAATATTGATCAATATCAGTTAATAAATCAAGCTCGATACCAGTCATTTTAAGGCATGCATCCCAGGCTAAACCAAGACTACTGAAGTAATGGCAAGGATCTAATTTGTAATACTCAATACACATTTTTCTAAAGTTTTCAAAACGTTTGCAAGCAGCAGCACATCTGTCTTAAGATATAGATCATGATATTCTCCCATATTTTTAATCTTAAATGATCATAATCTGCATCTGAAATATGCTCATCATTCAATTGAGAATAGAAGCTATCTTTGCCAGGTAATTTAGTCCTTAAAACGTTTAAAACTGTTCATGTAATCATAAGGATAAACAACTTTTCTTTTTATTAATTCTAGCTTGTCATCAGAGTATTCTTGCGAGGTGTATTGAAACGAGGGGATGTTTTTTACTAAATTTTCTAATGATTGAGACATAAACTGAAAACTGTCAATAAACACCAAACTTTGTTCTAACATAAAAGCCATATACTTTTCCATGTTATTTGGTATTATAATAACGTTTTCTTTAAACTTTCCGATGTGTTGCATTATGAAGTGAGAAATCATAACCTCTCAAATTATGAAACACAACAGGTATTTTTTTAGTCAGCCTGAAATTAATATTACATATGTCATGAGCGCTTCCTCTGTACTTTCCAGTTACATGACAATGGTCCCTGACTTTTCTGACGGAGTTTTTGTATGCCACTGTATAACCCGCGTCACCTTTTTTGAGAGTTGTTACAAAACAATTACCGCAAATATGGCATGATTTAGATTTTTGGAATCTAGCTTCTTCTTCCGTCGACATCACTAAATCTTTCTTAAAATGCGTATTCATAGTTTTTTTGCACCACTTTTCTTCTATCAGTTTTTCCAAAAACTTGTAAACAGCATTTGGTCCTCTATACGTTACAACTGGTTTTGAATATTGATCATCATAACAACAAACAACCTTATACCCATAACTGCAATCAGTATGATTTTGATATGCTTCCTTATGTGATTTTTCAGGATTGTTTGATGCTGAAGAAATACTTTCGGTTACTGCTTCAAAATCAGCATATATAACAAACGGAACCATTAGTTGCCTTTCATAGTCTTTAAACTTAACTTTTTCATTATTATTTGGCATTTCTACTGCTTGCTTACCATAATAGGTTTGTGTTTTTCCAGAACTCTTTCTAATTTAAAGCACTGCAAGCATGTTTTACAAAACCATTTTTTATTTGAATGTAATGTTTGATTAAACATTAACCTTTTAAAATCTTTTATCCACACATAATGATTTTTTCTTTTTCAGTGATCAACAGCATATCACATGTTTTCTCTGCTTTATATTTTGATATATGCAAAGGGTATACTTGATTATTTTCGTACCCAAATATGTTAAAACAAATGTTGTTTTGTTTTTCTATTTTTGGGATTTGTTCGATAGTAACAGCAAATGTAATTCCTTTATAATTTAGATCTCCAATATGCCTTTTGTACTTTGTTATTCTTTGTGGTTTATTATTGACAGGGAATTTATAGGCCAAATGGCACCATCTAAAACATTCGTTATCTTTTACATTTTTTATATTTATCAATCCTTTTCTAGCATTTGCAAGTTCTTTCGGTAATACTAAATACGAGCTACCTCGTAAAGGCTTATACTTTATTCGATTTATGTAGTGTGCATCTAGTACCCCAATTTCCAACTCTAGTTATAATACAATATTAACCAAAAATAATATTATCGAGGCGCTGGACAAAGCGCGTGAAGAAATTTCACGTGCTTTGTCCAGCGCCTCGATAATATTATTTTTGGTTAATATTGTTAATGCTTTAGAATTAAAGTAAGCTGTTTTGTATGTGGTTGCAGGACCTGTTTCTTTGTCTCCCATCGATGTTTTTTTAAAAGTATGTTTCACATCGACACTTAATTTAAAGCCATCTGTCTGTGCTGGTTCTTTTTTAAATTTTTTTAAAACTGCCGGCTGTGTTTCTTGTAGCTGGGCAAGTGGATCATCACTCACAACATCTACTTTATACACCTTGCTATATTGTTTTGGGGATGTTTCAATTTCTCGGATATTCATTATATAATATTACAAGAGATTATTTCTTTAAGTCTATATTTAATTTATTTAATTATTTTTCAACAGGAATGATTCTAATCACCATCTATTTTTTCAACCAAAATGGTATCATCTGTTGATACTGCAAGGGTATCTATTTTGTCGACCAAAATGGTATCATCATCGGTATCAGCGCCATCATCTTCCGGTACTTCAAGAATATCTATTTTTTTATCTAAAAGAACATCTATTTCTCCATCTAGAAGAATGTCCAAGTATTTCCAAAAGCATTCTTTTTCAAGAGTCCTGTCATCTACCATCCGCAATAGTTTATAAAGTCGTTTTTATCAAGAAGCTTTTCATTAATCATCTCTTTCATGCATTTAATAAACATTTCAAAGTCTTCATAGCATCCGATATCAGTATTAATTATATGAGTTTTTTTCAGTTTGCTGATTAATTCATCCTTGAAATACTCAACATCCTTGGCTACTGCATCTGCTCGTGTTTCACTAAAAATCCTAATTTGTTTTATCGCCAGGTCTGTAAGAAGCTTTATAGCAGTATTAGCTTCATGCTCGGCCTTTATCGCCCAATCTTTGATCTCCTCGTTTGCTTTAGTTAAAAGAGTCTGTTCACAGACAGCTACGTTTTCATAAAAATATTTTTCCTCATCAAAGTGTTTCCTTTCTTCTTCTAAATAACTTTCCATTTACTATGGATTATATTATATTATTTAACTAGCATAAATAATAATATTAATTCCTTTCTCTAACAAAATGCTATAGTAAGCAATAAAAGAATCCTCAATTACAAAACTGTAAGTTACTAATGAAATTTGTTTTTTTACAAAAAGAACGCAACCTGTTTATATCTGTTTTATTTATTTTCCATGGTAATTTTAGTTGTTGTGGCATGGTTATAATGCTTTCAGTCAGATCTTGAAAGTTTGTAAAAACTAACAACTCTTTGTCAAGTTTATTCATATCTTCAAAATCAACCATTTGAGCATATGTCATTTGATCTTTCTGGAAGTTTTTGATTTTCTTTTCTATACGTTCCATTTATATAATTACATACGATAATATTTCTTTAAGCCTATATGTTTTAAATATATAATTCTATAGTATAGTATAATGAATTGCAAATATTGTGAAAGAGTTTTGGATATTATTGATCCCCCTGGAGTATGTTTAGATTGCATCTTATTTTACATGACTGATCAAAAGAAGCTTTGTGAATATTGTGTCAAAACCAAGCTGTGTTACAAATGCTCTAATGCATGTATTAATTGTAGTAGCACTTATGAGGTTTTTGACAACGAGCGTATTTGCCTTAATTGTGGAGTTCACAACGGTTACAATCTTATTGCAGGTTACAACTACAACCGAAAGAAAACTATTTATCACAGAAAGTACCATTTGGATAAATACTTGGTAGCACATGCTTTGTCTTCTACAAATAGACAAAGATTTGAATTTTTGTTTTACAAAATTACAAAGGTTTTGGGTAGAATAGAGGGCCGAAAAAGATCAATCAAATTTGAATACATTTTTCAGAAAATATTTAAAATATTAAAAATTAAAAGAGAAACAAAACCGATTAAAACTAACTCTACTAGAGAAAAGTACGATAGGATATGGAAACAAGTTGAAAAAGAATTACGACTGGATGCCATGGCCGTTTAACTTATTTTTTTTCACATACATTTCCAGAGGTTCTGTGAAGTTATCATTCTTTTGAATTTCTAATATTTTATTAAAGACAATCCTAATTATTTCCTCATCATTTTCTAGTCCTGTGGTTGTTTGGACATATGATAGAAGTTGTTTGAAACTTCTATGATGTGTTTTTAACAAAGTCTTTCTTTCTGCTATTCTTGTTTTGCTTGCTAAAACAGCAACTACTGGAGGAACTGCACCAATTGCAGCCACGAAAACAGGAATTGCCGGGACCAACTCCAATACGGCAGTACAACCAATTATCCCACTAACAATTTGTAATGTTGTGTTTATAATGCCACACAATTTATAACTGCGTCTGTATGCAGTCACAAGTCGCGTCAAGTAATCAATTAATTCTTCTTTAGTTTTCATGTATAATTATAGTTAGACAATAATTTAATTAAAAATATTTAGAAAATAGTTGCTCATGTTCTTTGGATGACATTTCGCCTATTTTTAATAATTCATCAATTATGCTAATACCTTTATTTATTATCTGTGGACTATTATTTCCTTATTCGATACTTCCGCATACTAACTCTAGATCACTAATCAAATCATCAGGACTATTGTAATATTTAACATCAGCACAACCTCCTAAAATCTATTTAAACCTTGAAGAACCTTTGTGAATTGGTAAATCAGATAAATCTGTTAGTTCCTTAAAAGCATTCTGTGACAGCTTTGAATACGTTTTTTTAATTATTGTAACGCTTTGTTATCAAGTCTATAAAATCATCGTCTACTTTTAGGTCTAGCACAACTACTTCTCCTTGTTTGGCAATAAGTTTGCGATGACCAACAAGATTAGGTAAATCAATTTGTAACATTCCATAGTGACCGTCTTTGTCGACTTTGTAGAAATTTTTATTTTGTTGCATCCCTTTACCAGTCTTTTGTGCAGTTTCGCTAGCTGCTCGAATTCGCTCAGGCAACCTCTCTATGTAAAAATCTATAGCTTCCAGTTCATCAGCTAGATCAATATGTTCTTTCATATACTGAGTTTTAGTATCTTTGAGATGCTTGGGGTTATGGATTAAATCTGAATATTTCTTTTAGTTTTAGTGGTTTTCGCCTTCGTATGCTTCTCTTGGAGTGTTTCCGTGTCGAGGTTGCCTATTTTTGTGTCTAGTGTTTTCATCTTTTGAGACATTGCCTTGCTTAACTCTTTAGCCTTTGTAACATATTTATCATAATCAGCTTTTCCTTTCATAATACCTGGTATTTCAGATGGCATTGGTAATTTATTCTTATCAAGTACGTCTTTATCCATGCCAGCATCCAAGTCAAAATCATACACCGGTTTGGGTTCCTTAGGCCTCGCAGCAAGTTCTTTTTCTAATTTTTCTCTCCATTCTCTTTCTTTTTCATCTTCTTCCTTGGGCTTCACAGCAAGTTCTTTTTCTAATGTTTCTCTCCATTCATCTTCTTCCCATTCTTCGTCTGTTTCTTTTAGTATTTCTTCCTCGGGATCAATTGAAAGACGTTTTTGTTTGATTTTTACATATAATTCATCAACGGGTTCGGCAGGTTTTGGCTCACTTTCTGGAGTTTTTTTAAATTTTGCTCCTGACTCCAATTTCTGCTTTAGTTCCCCAATTAAATCAGTCGGCGGTGTATGGTCTTTAAGATCTACGGTTTGCTTGATAGCCTTTTTTTTAAAAACGAGTGGTTGCGGTGGTGGTAGTAGCGTTGGTTGAGGTGGTGGCGGTGGTGCTATAGCTCCACGATCAGGCGGGGCAAGTAATTGTGGGCGTATTGCATCAGGAAGAATAGCCAACTGTTGGCGTATTTCCGGAAGGATATTCAAATGTTCAGCCAGCTGCTTTGTTTGCTCTGTTATTTCGCTAGTTACAGGTTTAAATACTTCCTCGTATAAATCACGACTAGCTCCTTTTTCGAGTCTTTTTCGGATAACTTTATTCTCGTATTCTTTAATAAGCTCACTCGCTTTTCGCTTTTTATCTGCAAATTCTTTCCATTTTAACAAAGACATGTATAATATAAGGTTAGATTAAATAAGATAAATTAAGATAAGTTAAGATAAGTTAAGACAAGTATTATCTAAGTATTATTATAATGGAAATTCCAAACTATGATATGAAAACAGAAAACGGTAATTTTAAACAACTATGGAACTTTATGCCAGACTGTTGTTTTAGAATGTTAATTTGTGGTAATTCAGGATCTGGCTAAACAAACACATTAGTTCACATGCTATTAAAACCTTTAGTTTACTATGATAACATTTATTTGTTTGCTAAAAACTTGGAACATTTGAAGTATCATGTCTTGTCGCAAAAACTTGAAAAAATAGCAAAAAAGAATAAAATCCCAGTCGAAGACATACTGAAATGCTCAAATGATCAATTTGTCCCTGTGGATACTTTAGATTCAGATAATCAGAAGATAGTCATTTTTGATGATTATGTTTGCGAGCGCAATCAAAACGATATTATTAATTATTTCATCCAGGGAATACATAAAAAGTGTAATTTATTTATCTCAATCGTATTACAAAACTCCCAAAGACATTGGTTTGAACTGTTCTCATTACATCTTATTTGCGACTCCAGTTAATCGTGAGCTGGGCATGCTTTCCAAAGAACAAGATATCAGCAAAGATCAGTATAAAAAAGCAACTAACAAGCAGAACGACTTTCTGTATCTTGATCGCCCTAGAAAGTTGGTCAAAAGAAACTTTACTGGTGAAATTTAATGTAATATATATTATATATATAATGGGGCTTTTTAATGATCTTGGCGAGGAAGTTACTACTGGCAGTGTTAATATTACAAATGTTGGTATTGTGCTGTCTGAGTATGTAAAACATAAACATCTGGTTAATTATCTTCACAAGGGTAAAAATCAGGAAAATGTTTTAAGAAGTGATCTTAACATGGATAATAATAAAATCACCAATGTTGGTAATCCAGATAAAGCAGATGATGCAGCAACAAAGCAATTTACTCAAAGAAGAATAACAAAAATCATACGTGATTATAATATTGATAAAATTCCAGATATGATGATAAATTTGACAACAGGTGTTGATGATAACTAAGTCTGATACAAAAGCAATTACAGACAAACCGTGAGAAAATGACTGAAATTCAAAATGGTTTAAAAGATGAAATAAAACTTTTGGGTGATACTTTGAAAGAGTTAGAAAAGAAAGAAGATGGATTGGAAGATGATAGCGAGCTCTATAAAAAGTTAGGCGAGCACATACAAGTTGGTGTTGCCAGTATTAATGAGCGAATTAAGGAAATCAATAAACAAATGGTTGATAACAATGAACTTGAAACTGCTATTGCTGATGCTTCAAAACAAATGAGAACTGCTTTTACTGAAGAAATAACTCAAATAAAAATATTAAATGGGCAAACAAGCACTAACGTTGGCGATATTATCAAAGAATTTGAAGACATCAAAAAGAAAATGGTTGACAGCAAGACGCCGGAGACTGCTCTGAGCAAACTGGTTGACATTGATAAACTAGAAACTGCCATTGATGATGCTTCGAAGCAATTAAAAGCTGCTCGGGATGAAAAAATCAAAGCTTTTGATGGTGAAATAGCTTCTCTTAAAGAGCATAATCAAAAGTCTGATAGTCGGCACTCAGCAATTCTTGTCATAATTGATGAGTTAAGAGTAAAAATAGACTATGCAAGTCGGATTCTAATTCTTGAATATACACTGGATGGAATAAGCATTATGGATGACGACAGTCAGCGTTATGCATCGTACCCGACACGAAAACCACTTTAAAGAACCATTCGTAGGAATATTCTCGAAGCGTTTACTTTGGTAACCAATCCATTTATAAATAATAAAGAATATTTTCACGGGGTGGTATTACAGGACCATTCATTGATAAATCCGGACGTTATATATTTGAAATATATTTTACTTATACAGGAGGAGACGTTATACATTTTCGGCTTGGTAATAATAAACAGGAAAAGTTATTGTATCCACAACTAGAAAATGACAAACGAACACTAAAAGAAACATTTGAACTATTTCTCACAGAAGAATGGCCATTTCAGACTGATCATACAAAAGGACACTACTCAAGTTTTTAGTTTTGAAAAATCAAGTTTAAAAATGTTTTATTTAGGTGATTAATTTTATCTACTAATATGTATAATGGAACAAAAAATTGTATTATCATCAGAAAAAGCGTCAGTAATTTATAGCTCAAATACACCGAGTAATTTTACAACTGTATTTGACAGACCATTAGTATTAGGCAAGAACAAACAGTATGGCATTGGACTCGATAAGATTAATTCTATGACTTACTCATGGTATAATATTAGTGAAGATTTTAATAACAAAGTGATAAGGTATCACAACGGAACAGATTGGGAAACTATTAGTTTTGCAAATGGAAATTACAGTTATGCTGATAATGATAATTACATAAAAGAAACATTGACTGTAAACGGTGATATACCCGCTGACTCACCTGTCTCAATAAGAATTGAGTTTGATTTATCAAGTTTCAAATGTTTGGTTACCATTCATAATAACTTTATGCTTGATTTAAGGGAGACAAACGTTCACATCTTGATCGGGTTTGACAAAGATGCAGTTATTAGAGAAACTAAATTTGGAACTGTAACACCAAACATAACAAATTATATCGATACATTGTATATACACTGTGATTTGATAAGTAATTTTATCGTTGATGGATCATACGGGGATGTTATTTATGAAATAAGTACAGCTGACCTTACGAGATCGTATCCTTTTAAAGATGAACCGATAGGAGTCGGCTTCTGTGAGGTAAACAAAACGATCATTAACAGTATTAATATTTACATAACCGACTTCTGTGGCAAAATTATTAATTTAAATGGAGTTCATACATCATTTCGATTTGTTTTAAAGGAATTAATGTAATATATGTTATATGGCATGCTTAAAAAAAGTTTATGACACTAGTACAGGAACATATACTCGAGTTGACCGATTAACTGGAGCTGGTATATTTGACATTTTTTCAAAGGTTGGCTCAAAGATATTTAGCGAGTCTGTGAAAACAGCGGGCAAGAAAGCATTAGAAACTGCCGGAAAACAAATCATAGAAAGTGGTTCTAAAAAACTTGGGGATGAAGTAGGTAAAATGGCTGCTGATAAGTTAGTTTCAGTTATTAAACCTAAACCAAAAAGTGAGATAATTTTAAAAGAACTTACAAAGGCTGATAACAAAAAAGAAGTTGTAGCTAAAACTGAAAAAGTGGTAAATGCAAAAATTAACAGAATACTATCCGGAAGAGGAACCAAAAATATTAATGCAAGAATTAATCGATTAATTAATAAAAAATAATCTAATTACTAGTATACATAGATGTTTCGAAGTGATAAATATAATACTAGATATGAACATGTACCTATTCAGTTAGATACTCCTATAGCACAACAGGAAATGCTACCAGGCAAATGAAAAGTGGTTATCAGTTTACACTAAATGATAGAAGTTCTCACTTTGATTGGTATAACGCATATTTTGAAATCAGTTTTCAAGTAAACAAACTTGCTGATGGAGCTGCTTTCGCAGCCGCCGCTGAAATTGCTCTAATTAATGATGCGGCTTCACTGATTGATCAAATGCAAGTAAGGCAAAATGGAAAAATGATTTACGATGGAAATAATCTTCACAGATTTGTTAATGTCAAAATCTTGCTTGAAATTTCCGATGACTATGCAAAGACAACCGGAACAAACGAATACTTTTATCCAGATAGTACAGATACTGCAGAATCTCGAAGTAACGAAGATGGTTATAATTCGGGGTTTGCGATTCGCCATGCTTTAATCAACTAATCAAAAAGTTGACTCTATAATTCCATTAAATAAATATTCCTTTTTTGAAGGTTTGGAAACAAACATGCTTCCTCCTAGTCAGATTCAAATCAACCTGCAACTGACAGATGATAATGTGCTAATTTTCAAAGCTGCTGGTGATGATGGCCGCGTGGTTATTAATAAATTAGTTTTGTGGATACCTAGAATGATATTTAACTCAGATGGTTTAAGTTACGTAATGGCAAATCATATGACAGCAACAAGATGGACTTACCTTCGTGAAATGATACAAGAAAGCGGAAGTACTCAACTAACAGAATCTGTATTTAGAATAACGGCTGGTGTTAAAAATCCCAAACATGTGTTTGTGTATTTACAAAGGGCTGACAAGAGTTCTTCTCAAATACGAAAACCTCATATTTTGGATACGTTTAAACTCAATGCTGATGATGCTCGTTGCTATTTACAATCAGCTAGATTGGAAGTTGGAAATGGAGTTTATTATCCAGAAACTGAATACAGTTATGCTAATATCATAAGAATATTCAGAGATGTTATTAAGTATTCTTACAAGCAAAATGATAAAAACACTGGAACTTTACTCAATGTGGGTAATTTTAAAAATCTCTTCGGAATGATATATTTCGATTTGAGTTACAAGGGAAATGAAGTCAGTGTTGATCCATAACAACTAGGTTTGAGATATAAATTAAATAACCTTCCTGCTGATAGATATAAAGTTTATGCTTTAGAATTATACAAGGAAGATGTTTTATTGATACTGTTTGAAATGAACTAGTTATTGTTTAATCTAACTTATAATATATATGACTTACCAAAATTATTCAGTAAATTTGACAGATGGCCAGAAACGAAGTCTGGCAAAAGCATATGAAAACAAAAGTGAATTAACGCTCAGGCTAAAAAAAAATCAACTAACTGGGAATTTTCCTTTGTTGTTAACAACAACTCAAATTAAAAATATTAAAAAGGCCATAAACGACGAACGCGGGTTAGATATAAATATATCAAAAACACAAATGAGATCTCAGTCTAAAAATGGGGGCTTTTTGGGAGCATTAGCTGGTTTGTTGACTAAAACTATATTACCAACAGTTGCAAAATTTGTTCCAAAAATATTAGGGCCTCTGGCAACAGGAGCACTAAGTGGCTTGGCAAGAACTGGAATTGGTAAAATATTCGGAAACGGGATGGTAACTATTCCTAGTGACAAAAAACAAGCACTTCTTGGATCAAATAAATTAACACTTGCACAAAGAAACAAGATGATAAATTCTAAAGGCTGTTGTCCTATTACCTTGACAAAGCAGCAACGACAAGAGGGAGGATTTCTTGGACTGCTTGCATCATTAGGAATTCCATTGATTGGGCCTCTTATTAGCGGCTTAACTGGAAAAGGTTTACACGTAGGCAGAAAGGGAAAAGGATTGAGAGTTGATCGTTAATTTTCAAAAACGAGCCTATCTCTAACTTAGATATAATGAAATGGGTTAAGCAGCTAGGTATTCAGAAATTCAGGGGAGTGTTTAGCCAGAACAAATTACCAACAAAACAAAATAAACAAGAATGTGGTATTATTAATCTTGATGACTATACTGGACCTGGTACACACTGGACTTGTTACTATAATAATTATTACTTCGATCCGTTTGGCCTAAGCCCACCAAAAAAATGTTTTTACTTACATACCTAATATAAAATACAACACTATTCAGTATCAAGATAAAACAAGTGTCCTATGTGGATATTTCTGTCTATTCTTCATTAAAAAGTTACAAGAAGGAAATAGTACATATGATATTCTTTACAAATTATTAAAACCTTACAAACCAGTAAAAAATGAAAACATCATAAAATCATATTTTGTTAACAATGTTTAGGCTAAACAAATTATAGTCTAATCTTATTTATATATGAGTTATTGTATAAAAGAAAAAATGGTTACTGAAAATATTAATCCTCAGTATGTTTTAGCAAAAAATGGCAGAAAAATGTTAAAAGCAACTTGTGCGTCTTGTGGTATTACTAAAACACAGTTTGTTAAAAGTACACAAGGCGGGAGTATTGATATTCATAAAATGATACTTCCTTTATTACCTAAAAAGGGGTTAATAATCCCTGGTTATAAATATTGCGGTCCTGGTAATCCGCTTGATAGCGGAGAACCGATAAATGAGTTAGATGCTGTTTGCAAAGAGCATGATTATTGTTATGACGAAAATCCTAGTAATAAATCAATGTGTGATAAAAGCATGCTGGCCGGTTTAAAAACAAGTAAGTCCAAAACTATTGGAGAACAGATTGCTAAGAACTTAATTGTTAAGCCGGTTATTAGTACAAAATACAAACTTGGTCTCGGAGCATCAAAAAACAAGAAAAGGCGTTGAAATGGACTGACAAGTTAGCAGATGAACTTCATAAGCCAATACGAAGAAAGTTCACTCAACGCCGTGTGATTGTTAATGAAATTGATAAAATATGGTCTGCTGACTTGGTTGATATGCAATCGTTTTCAAAGTATAATAAAGGTACTTAATACTTGCTTACTGTGATTGATGTGTTTAGTAAATTTGCTTGGGTTGTGCCGGTTCCAAATAAAACTGGTTTAGAAATTACTAAAGCGTTCCAAAAAATCATAAATATGGGAAGACAATGTAAATTGCTGTGGGTTGACCAGGGAGTAGAATTTTACAATAAAATATTCAAGCAGTTGCTTGTTGATAATTATATCGAAATGTATCACACGTTTAATTTTGGAAAAGCTGTAGTAATTGAACGATTAAAGAATACATATTCTTTGAGAATGTTTAAATGTTTTATAGATATATTTTGCTTCAGTTAATTGTGTTTCACAAATTAGAATCAAGCCTTAGTTATGTTATTATTGTTAATTGCTAATCTCTTTGTCTTTATATGCACATTGTGCATTGTATTAGATGTATATTTGTGATTATATGCCTATCTTGGGCCCTTGATTGGAAATAAAAGCTATTGTATTCTATTCTATGCTAAGCTATTCTATATCGTTGCCAAGAATACAGTAGATGCAGTACGGTTTCTTAATTATGCCAATAGCTTTATTAAATGACGTATTAAATGATACAGGCTCATGACATATTTAATTAACCATAAGTACACTCTTAAACTTTACGCATATTCAATCACGGGTATTTGAAGAATACGTGAAAAATCCTATACTTTTAAACGGCACATATACTTTATTATATGACCTGAGGCTGAACACCTGGATAGAGTTTTGATAAACGGTTTTGTAGTGTAATTTTGCCGTTATTTGGCGGGTTAGTTCCTTTAAGTTGCTGATTTGATTTAGTCTGTGGTACAGTGCAGACCTATTGTTTCGGGCGCTTGTTTGAGCCAAAGGTTTTTTGGACTGTTAAGACAAAATTCAACTAGTACGCAAATAAAATGTATATCACTGAAACAGACATTTTTAGTGGTAAATAAAAATACCTTACTTTTCAAAATCGGTTGAGAAATAAAACTTTCACATGCAAAAGTTGTTTTTGATAGGGCCTTTTCAATGCAAAATTCTGGTGTGTCAAAATATTTGAAAAATATATTTTTCTGGAATTTATATTCACAAATGATTTCTATGTGTTGAATAAATGTAAATGAAAACACTCTGAAAGTTTTATAGCAAAATATGAAGGCATTATTTAAAAATAATCTGTGCAAACATTAACCTTTAAATATATCTCGTTGGATTTATTTTTGGATTCCCAAGTATGACGACCGTATGATTTCGTACGAGCCTAATTAAAACGAAAATGACTGAGTGTATTATTAAAGATGTCTCAATGCGCATGTCTGTTGTTTTTTTCCAAAGCCAAACAAGTTGTTTCCAAAGCCAAACAAGTTAAATAGAACCACGGTCAATTCTAGCACAATAAACAAATTAGTGTAATAAATTTAACTTTTACTTCAGTTATATGAGGAAGTTTACTCTATAAACGTTCGTACCAACCATATATTAAAGAAACTAACTCTCCAAATAACCGGCAAAATTGCTCTACAAAACCGTAAATTCTATCCAGGTGTTCATGTCATATAATAATGTATATGTGCCGATAAAAAGTACAGGTTTATGCAAGGATTTTTAAAATACACGTGATTGAAAATGCGTAAAATGAATTAGTAAGTTGGTAACTCTTAATTCAACGCTCCAGTGTTGGGGTTTGGTCAGGCTGGTTGAATAGGTTTATACTATGTCTATAGAGTTGAGATTATCAAAATAAGTCGTCGGTAGGTTAAGAAATGGTGTACAGATGTTGTAAAATTGGTTGGCGGAATAGCTATTTTAACCTTTTTATTTGTGGGCAATAAATACAAAACATTTTAGTTACGTTGAACGAACCGTTTAATATTATAGACAATGTCAGTGTTAACATATTACTTCTCCATTGTTTACTCTAGCTTGATGTCTTTGTATCGGCGAATGTTCAACCTAATATGACATGTCTCTTCTTAGTCGGTTTAAATTGTTCTTCTCGAATTTATACTCTAGTAATTAGATGTCCTTATTTTGAATGCTATGTACGCATACATGTGCACGCCATGTGGCAGAACAATACATAATGTTTATTCTTGTACTTCATTCAAAGCTTAGCATCACCGATACAAGTTAAACAAACATATTATAATATACATTATTAATATTTCTAATAATCTAGATGTGCACCTTTTAAACTTTTTTGTAATGTATTTGTTTAAAAAAAATGCACGAATATAGTTAAATCCGCAATGTATCGAGGAAAGGTAGAGAACTTGATTTTGCAATATCTAGGGAGGGGAGGGGGCATAAAAAACCATCTAGCACACTCGCGTTTAAGACGCTTAACTTATATGTGTGCGTGTACACCCCTAAAAATCATGACTACGCCCCCTTCTAAAAACTATGTGACAGTTCAATTCCCTTACACATATGGACGCACGTACGTAGACGATAACATGAATGCCCTCCAGGATCCAGGAATTTTTAAATGATTTTTCATAACTTCTCAGATTTCGTGGGGAAGGTCTCGTTGGGTGCGTCCATCCCCCCAACACACCTCACACTAAATCCACGCATGCCGGCTTATTTTTCGAAAAGTTGACGAAACCATAACATTCATGTTGTAATTATTTTAATGCACCGATGACATAGGAGTTAATGTGATCTCTGTAGTCTGAAGTCTGAAGTGTGAACTCTGAAGTCTGGAGTGTGAACGTTGAAGTGTGAAGTCACCACCGGTCTTTCGTAGCTATCGTATGTTATGCATACGAGTTACTTAAGCATTCCACGTCCGACTGAATTCCCAATCTAAACAAAATAGTTGTTGTTCTATTGTTTTTATTTATTTTGATTGTTTTTATACAAAGCCAAAACATAGTTCTTTGTTCACTAACCCGTCCGCACCTATTACAAACCGACAACCCTACATCTTGATACTGAAAAAATATAATAATATCTTCTCCGAACGAGAAGAGACATTAAAACACCCAATTACATTCGAAGTAGCCCACTAGTCAACGTATTCATTCAATGCGACTGACCTTTTACTGCTACAAAGTCATTTGTAAACAACGTCGGTGAAAATAGAAAGCAAATATGATTGGTACATACTTTTATAGGTTATCGAAAATCGTTCTCATTTCGAGGTAAAAATAAGCGAACAAGTCTAACAGGAAATGCAGCTTTCACAGAACACAGTAAACCCAAAAACACGCAAAACGACAAACACGAATGGCAATGTTAATAAGGAATAAAGGCATATGGCGTCACAAACACAAAAAGGGTTTGCAATAGGGCTACCGCCATGGAACGGTCAGTGGCAAAAAAGGCCGCTGAGGGTTTAAACCAGAATCTATGGAATGTTTTTGTTTGAGAATAACAACTCATTTAGTGGTCTTTAAACAATGACAGAAAGAGCAATTCTTGTCAAAGCAAAATATTAAATTCGTTCAAAGCAATACGTTTGTATAATAAAATAAGTTGTTTTTAATATATGGGAGGTCATTCTGATACTTCGCTTAGAAAATAATAAAATAACACTTATTTTTTTTTGAAAAATCACATTCTTACCTAGCATTTCTATCAACAAACAATTATAATTATATATCAATGTTCATATGTTTAATATTATCTCCCTCAAACGTAGTGCTAAACGTTTTTGTTCAGTATATAACAAGAACGTCTATTGAGGTTATAATAGCCTAAGAGAGTCTCCATAGCCCTTCCATAGTAAAGTGAAAATGTTGACAACCTGTTAAAAATCTCAAACCTGGTTAGAATTCTTGGGAACTTACTTTACATAACTGCTATTACACATCAACAAGGAAATGTGTGTGTGTGTGTGTGTGTGTGGTCAAAGGTCAAATTTATTTCTACCGCTTGTAATTGTTTACCCGGTCTACTTTCACTTCTGAAATCTGTGTAAATCATAATGAGCTACATTTTCAAATATCAATAACATGTCCAGAAACAGTTACAACCAAAAAATAACTGGAAACTGCACTAAAAAAACAGTTTTAAGTAAAAAGAATGGCACTATTTTAAACTCATTTCAACTGCACCAGGCGAGCACATCCGGCTGATTTGGTAGAATATAACCTAAATGGAAATGTTTTGTTTAATTTTTTTTAAAAAATTAAATTGGAACATGTTGACTTGTTTTGGTAATGCCGAATACTTAGTCTTGATATAAGTGCAATTTAAATGCGCTAGACCATGAACTATATCGAGTCGATTTTGTCGCGAAATAAAGAAAAAAAAGAAGCAATATCTCAGCAACCGTTCAACATTTCTCCCGCAGATAAACTCTGATGGCTTTGTTTTGCTTCCCTGAGTATGGACACCACACATTTTGCCATACATCTTTCACACAAAAAACATAAAAGTGAAAAATATAATTTTTTTTAGAGCAAATTTGAAATTTTGAGGAAAAGTTGTCAAAAAAACTCTAAAATATTCTAAAATTAGAGGATTTTTTTTTCTTTGTCTCTGAGTTCAAATCATTTTTTCAAACAGAATATATGCTGAATAAATCAATTTCTATGCAATTCTGAAAATACATGATTTCTCCTTATAGGTTATAATAACCTAAATGAGTCTCCATATCCCTTCCATTGTAAATTGAGAATTTGAAAATTGAGAATGTTGACAACCTGTTAAAAAATCATGCTTTACTTTATCATGCAAATAAACATGTCTGCTATTAAACTTGAACAAGGAAATGGGTTTTTTAATATCTTCTAAGAAACATTTCTTCAGCTGTATATTAACACCGGGTCAAAGGTCAACTTTTTTTACAGCCAACATCAATTGCATTTGACAAATACCAAGGAGGGGAACTCTGTAATATTTTTCTTCTTTCGTTCCAATCCTATTAACTATGTACTGTACCAATATATACATGTAAACATGTTGAAATAAAACATGTTTAAACCAAAGGTCAACGTTATTTTACCCCTTGCAATTGTACACTCGGTCTACTTTCACTTCTGAAATTTTATATAAAAAACTGTCAAAAACAAGATGAGATGCATTTTCAAATATCAGTATCATATCCAGAATACAGTTACAGCTAAAAATAATAGGAAACTGCACTGAAAAACACGAGTAAAACGAAGTTCGGTTTTGTATTTCTGATGTCTTTATAACATAACTATTACGCACTTTGGTGTCGGACATGGGGATAGCAGAATATTCCTCATGTATAACTTATTCTCAAAATAGTTTTAGGCAGATTGTGTCGATTTTCTGGGGCAATTTTACAAGCAAACCTCTAAAAAGAAGCCGTTTACGTCGTCATAGAAGGCTTAGATTCATATAATACGAAATTGCTATACACATGTAAAACAATGTGTCTCAAACTGTCTTAACGTTCATTGTACAGTTTCACCCTATGTGTCAATCTTGACGCTGCGCTTTGTAAACATCCATTATACTTTATAAAATCAGACGGATTGTATTACAAGTCAACTTGAACTCATATCCATGTATCGTGTTATGCTGTTATCACATTTTCTGATCATTACTATTGTACATACAGATTATTTAACTGCTGGATTCAATTACAGGGAAATCCCTCGTGAGATGCTAGGCGTGTGAATCATCTTTTTACGAACAAGCTTATGCCAGTTAGTGAAAAACAAAACACGCCTACCATCGAGTCGATGATTTCCCTATAATCGAACCCATCAATTAAGTAATCTAAAACAAATTTCCAAAAGCAATGTAGTTTACGTTACGTGACATAAACACGAAATTTACGTTACCATTTAATGTTATTTGTCATAAATATTGAATGTTTCCAGAAACAAAGGCTCTAGTTCTTTACTGAAACAGTGACTATTTTAATAAAAAAAAAATATTATTCATTAAATCACTATATAAAAGAATGAATACATGAAAAAATAAAATGTGTGTGTGGAGGGAGAGAGAGAGAGAGAGAGAGAGAGAGAGAGGGAGAGAGAGAGAGAGAGAAATTACGTTATCATTTGGAACTTTCCAGAAATAAAGGTGCTAGTATTTTACTTTTAACTCTGATTTTTTTTAAATGTAATTTAATTCATTAGTATAAGTAAATAGATAAATATAATGTCTAAAAATAAAATAAATATATAATAAATAAATATTTTAAAATGGTTCACAAATCAGAAAAATAGTAATTGCACATTAAACTACTGGGAGCGTATCCTTTATTGAAAATATTGTGGTTTTTTTACTAGTTAGACCAAGTCGTTTTATTTGTTTGTTTAGCGTCAACTCTATTTCGCGAAACCTAGCTACCTATTCAAAAAAACACACAAACTCTGTTCGAAAAAACAAACCATTAATACAGCATAAATTATCACAAAACATGATATAAAACATTTAAAACCTTTATTTAAACTATGAAGATGTCTCATAAAACTTAAGTTTAATAAAGGATAGTTAAAACAATAACATAACTGAATAGAAAACAAGCATTTTGGAAACTCAAATAGACATCGAATGACTTTGTCAAAAATAATACACATATTAGTATTAACTTCTAGTACTTGGAATGTTCAAGTATTGTTTACTGCTTTTGAGTATAATACTTATACACGTATTATGTCGTGGTGTTGTTCGTCCGTCATTCCGTCCGTCTGTCTGTCCGTTAACATTTAACTGATTGTGGTCAATAACTTTCAAATTATACGGTCTATAACAATGAAACTGTGTAAACATGTTCAGCATGATCCAATGAATACAGCTGATAAAGGCCCATAACTCTCTGGTTCATACTTTTTAATGAGTCTCCTTCGAAATAAAAAGTTTAACCTGGAACCTTTGACCTTGCCATTTATAAGTGAGTGTGGCTAATACCTTTCAAGGTTGTTAGGTTTACAACAAAGGAACTTTGCACACATTTTCAGCATTATCCAATGAATACATCTTATACAGGCCCATAATACTCTGATTCATTTTTTAAAAAATATTTCCCTTTAGAAAGGTTTAGCCTGGAACTTAACATTGCCAACGCCGGACCTGTAGGTGCTCTTGTTACTTCGTTATGAATGGCCTGTTTACGTGTTTTTTCATCACTAAATGTGTTGAGTTTTTTTAAAAACACACGTTTGTGTTCATGACATGTTCTTACATTTTCAAAATATCTGGAGTTTGAATTTCTGTCAGACAATACTCATATAATGTGCATTTGTTTCTATTAAAGGCATTCATATTTAATAAAAAAAAAAGGAATTTGTGGACTCAAAACCTTCAAACTACATATAAAAATGTACTATCAACGAAGGTGTGTAGTTTCAAAAGTGCACGTGTTGTTTCATAAATTAACGTAATACAACGAAACAACTAACCTTGTTTATTAAATGAATAATGTATATTTTCAGATGAAGTTATGAAGAAGTAGGATTCGAACGACAGCAACTCCATTGGCTTAAACCTTAAACCAAAGTTTGCGTATCTGAGTGTAATTTACTCTTCAAAATAGTTTAAGGACCATGCTTAGATTTTGGTCATTTATTTAAAGTGATGTTATTGAACAATTTACTGTCTTTTTGCAGTGTTTAAGTTTAGTTGTATTCTTTTACTATTGTTACATTATATGTATTAACTTTTTATATAAATATGTAATCCATAATGTTAAAGTACTGTTCTATTTTGTGGTACTTATTTTATTTTGAGGAGAACACTATTTATAACCTGCGATAGACGGCGCAGTTGTGTCAACATACCACGTGCGCAATTACCATATCACGTGCTTGTAATAAATGTTAAATGTGATTATTTTGTCTTTATATATATTTATAGTTTTTTTATTGGGTAAGAAATATCGAGCTCAACTTGTAAATGAGAAAGTGTCAATTCTTACGGATGTCAGGAGGTATACAATATTACCACAAAAATATCGACCGTCATATATAGCCTAAGATATGCTAAAAATGACTTAAAACACCATTCATTAGTAAAGTGTATTAAAGTATCTTCATAATACAACAGTATATACAATAAACACTACATATGGTTTTAACTATTCCATTCTAATAGAATTATAAGAGACTATCAAACGTCGGATTACCTGGACTGGAATTAGAATTTGTGACAATTATTAAGTCAGTTAAAGTTTGAAAAAGTCACAAAGAGCTTTGCTGCCCATATACTGGTCTTGATCATCTTGATCATCTTCGACGCTTGATTTAAAAAAAAAAAACTCTAGCCTAAACTGCTTCACTGCGCATGTCCCGTTTTTCAAACTCAAACAAGCGACAATCAGAGGCCGATCTTATCGAACAGCAAATGTAAGGACCTATTTCCCAACGTTAAAGGTATGGAACGCCAAATTAACATAAACTCAATTATCTCTTCAATTATTTGAAGGGAGGTCTAATTCAGTTGAAGTGAGGTTCAATACATTTGAAGAGAAGTCTAATTGTATTAAAGAGAGGTCTAATTCAATTGAAGAGAGGTTTAATTATGAAGAAAAAAATCAAATTAGTACTAAATATAAAACGTTGTTGATAATTTATTGTTTTAAAAGAAAAACACGCGAACATATCACAGGGTGCATTTTACTTTGTTATAAATAAAATGCTTAGTTGCTTCTGTCCTTTAGCTTATTTATGTCAAAATACAAAAGTAAGAAACATTGATGTTAGTGGTTGTTATCTTTTATTTCGGTTATTTACCTACAATACGTCAATTACTCGGTTTGCTACTCGGTTATATTGAGTATATTACGATATAAAGACATAGGAAGCCACCAAGAATGTACGTACTCAACAACTCAATATTGTCTTGTCGTGCCCTTAAAGTTGTATTCTCTTGCTGCGCTAGCTTCTGTTAAGTCATTGAGTAATTAATATGCTGCTATCTAGGCTTTTGCTTGTTTATATTCATATATGCATGATCATCATTGTGCTATGCGTATATAGCCTATTAATGATACCTATTATTTTGGGCGCTTGTTTCAGCCAAATGTTTTTCTGCACTAACTCGAGCAATTTAAATAATACGTACATCTTATACATCATTAGAACTGGCATTTTTAGTGGTAAATATAACTGCTTTACTTTTGAAAATCAGTTGAAATAAATATGTTACAGCCAAAATGATTTTTTAATGAGCTTTTCCTACGTAAATTCCTTTTTGGTGGGACAGCAGAAAATTAGGTAATGTCAAATAACTTCAGTAATACTTCATATTTTGCTATAAAACTTTCAGGGTGTCTTAATTTACTAATATTCAACAATTTAAAACCATTTTTGGATAACAATTCTAAAAAAAATATTTTTTAATTTTTCATGCGGCAGAATTGACCTATCAACAACAACTTCCGCACATGAAATTTTTATTTCTGAACCGATTTTGGAAAGTAAGGTATTTTTATTTATACGTGTTATAACTAAAAATGTCTGTTTCGCTGATATACGACTTATTTAGGTGATAGATTAATTTTATCTTAAAAGTCCAAAAAAACTTTGGCTGAAACAAGCGCCCCAAACAATAGTGGGGATATCTTTATTTACACTGTTCCGTTTTATTGGGATAAAAAGAGGGTAAGAGTGATGGTTGGTGTGCAACGGAATCTGATTTAACCCCTACAGTGTGTATTTTATATTGACCGTTCCTAATGCGGTACCCTGTTGTCAACACTAGTGTTTTCGTAGATTTTGCTTCCAATCTTTTGCTTGTAATTGTTGATTGTTTTGAATACGTGTTTAGATGGCCGGCTTCCTTTTTTAAAATCTACATTTCCTGTTCGACTTATGTCTCTACTTCCGCATCTTCGAAATTGTTGGATGTTCGTGTTGAAGACATGATTGAAGATTAACATCGAAGTCAGGATTTAAAAAGGCATCATCTGTCAATTCGTCGAACAGTCAAAGCGGAAAGTGTAGACTGTAAATTGATCAACCACTTATGAAACTTACACTACGTTGCAAAACAATAAGGCCGTAGTCTATTTTGATCCTAGCAGTTTGTTTTTTAAATAATAGTTTTAATGGATAATAATTAGGGATCTTACAAAATTGGTAATTCCCGTCTTCATGCATGAACCTTCGTCTCTCGGGTTTTCTTGTCGCACCCTACATTAGTTTTCTCTTTGGCAACTGCTGTGATTATTCAGTACAATTATGGATATATCACAGAGAGATAAATAAAGTAAAACGGGGCTATTTAGAAGATCTGGAGTTCTTAATGATAATATAGTATACTGAACAAAAAAGTAACTGCCGCATTTTAAGATGTGATTTGCATAGGGTTGACTTTGTTACACTTTGTACACCAATCTAGATATAATTTCATCATTATATACTTATCACTCAATCATTCTGATCAATATTAATAATCATCAAAATCCAGAGTTAGTGTGTTGCTGCTAAAACATGTTTTATTCAAATTGCGAAATCACTATATTTGTATTATAAAGGGAGGTAATCTGAAAATATTCATTCTTGTAAGCTGTATGTCGCAAAAGTGAGTGAACAGGTCAGCTAGCTTTCTCCGTCTTTTTGGTGCTGGGGTTATCTTCTGTTTATTTCAATAGAACAAAACTGTGTTAAATCAAAGTTTAAACCACAAAACCGGAAATGCTGTTTAAACCAAAACAAGGGGAATAACTTTGCGTACAAGTTTGATTCAAGGAAAAAAAAATTCATGACAGTGCTGTCACAAAGGTATTAACATATAAGACCAAACAAAATATATTTTCATTTTGTCTACATGTATGGGTAAAGAAAAGTTGCGGAAGTTTCTTTTTTTGTTGAGTATATATCCTGTAAACCACCTATCTATTTTGCATATTTTTCAATCTGTATTTTATTTGGCATCCGGATAACCTGAACCTTTGAGAATGATGGAGAATGTAATGTGAGACGCCAGTGTAAGAATGAAGTTAGAGTGATGTTATGTATAAGAAGGGAGTTAGAATGACCGAGACTGTAAGTACTAACTCAGAATGTGTAGACGGCAATTGAAGAAGAAAGTACAATGAATGGGAATGTCATGTAAGCAACATGTAAACGAACCTTTAAATGAAGTTATATGCGAGTAAAGTTAGATATAGGAAAGGCGCTTGTGTCCTCACGACCGGTGACCAAACAATAAAGAGAATGACCATATCCACATGAGATCGGTCGTGAATTCAGGTCGATCGGCAATAATGCAATCTACCTGGAGAATATTGTATACGAATATATTTGTTATGTGGCATGTATACAAAAAGTATATGTAACCCTAACATATATCATTAATCCTGTAACACAAATTTGCATAACTTAAATATAAATCGTAAACAACGTGCAAACTGCTGAGATATTCATGGGGTTTGTATTTCTGCTGAACATAAATATTAAATAGTGTCTTTCCCGTCCGGATATATGCCGATGATTCCTCCCATTTGAATAAAGGACACAATAAAATGGTTATAAATTTTAAAAAACTTAATTGTAATATATCCTCTTTATTTAATCCTTTGCCCTAGGCGTTACCATGTAATGCCTCTGTATACATGCTATATACGTTTACGGTATGTTATTCATTAATGTTAAGCTTTTGGATTCTGTCTGTGAAGATTATATTATTATCACTGAAGACATACGTATATACGTTCTTATTTGTGTAGGCGTGTATTTGTGTATTAAGGAGCATGGTTGCATGGAGACTGTTATCTGTCTATATTTTCTTTCTTTTAAAACTGCAACTATGAATATATTTTTCATCAAATAGCACCTTTTCAGCTTTTGAAAACGAGTGTTTTACTAAGAAATATTTACACTATGAATCCCTCCTTTAGAAGAATTAAGTATAAAGTATATATGTTTTTGCTTACTTATGAAACACCGCTTTAGGAAAAAGACATAAACATTTTATCATGTTTGGCCTACTGAGGTATGATGTCGTGGTTATTTTCCTTGTAAATTTTGATTTTTTTAATGCTTTTTTTTTTTTGTGGACTCCGTTTTGCAAATGCTACATTTCCTGTAATCTCTACCCACAGTTGTCGTTCCTTGCAGTCACATGTGATCTGCAATTCTCTGACAACAGTTGTTGTTCTTTTCAGTCACATGTGATCTGCAATCGCTTCCCACAGTTGTCGTTCCGTGCAGTCACATGTGATCTGCAATTGTCGTTCCGTGCAGTCACGTAGGATCTGCAATCTCTACCCACAGTTTTCGTTACGTGCAGTCACATGTGATCTGCATATCTCTACCCACAGTTATCGTTCCTTGCAATCACATGGCATCGTTTTCCTCTTCGATGTGTGTATCTGCTTTTACTTATAAAACTAATACAACTTCTTGAGATATTACTATAAAGATGCTTCTCATTGAGATATAACAAGAACCCATCATGAGTATCCATTTGAGATAGGGAAATCTCACCCGATGGTCAGAATTATAACCGTGCCAGGGACGAGGCTCTGCCAAGTTCCTGGTTTTAATGTTTTAACACAATGACGTCGTGCATCTGTTCACGGTAAAATGACGGATATCCTTTTCCGGTATGCAAGAAATAGAGGATCCTACATTTGTGAATGTGTATTATTGATTTTAATCAACGAGTTGGATCAAATGCCGAGTATCCTATCTTTTTATCCAACGAGTTTGATAAAATGCCGAGTATACTATCTTTTTATCCAACGAGTTTAATAAACTATTTTTATCCAACGAGTTTAATAAACTCGTTGGATAAAAATATAGGATACTCGGCATTTTATCCAATTCGTTGATTAAAATCAATAATACACATTGACAACATTGACAACATTGTGAAACTTTCACGTCGTAGGTGTGTTATGTGATAAACAGAATCTTACAGTCGTGACTGTGTGTTATTGACGTTAATCACGAATGTAAGATTATGTTTATCACATTAACACACCTACGACGTGATAGTTTCACTTTATAATGTTGTCAATTTACCTTATATACGGCGGCAATTTGTAAGAGATAACATTACGTCGATTTGTTGTTTAAATGACGTCGCTACGTTACGCGGCTGTAAATGCGTTCGCCTTACAAATAGTGCGACACCTTGAACAAATTAAAAAAACATGCATTTTATGAAGTAAGATTTCAAATAAATGATAAATAGTTAAGGTGTCTGAATATATCGTATGATATACCATGCAAACAATTGGGATTAAATGTTTTACTGTATATACACACAGTGATTCGGCCCTCATTTGCATTGTATTACGAGATATAAGTCATGGCTTTATTACACTCCCAGAAGCCAAGTTATGTGATAAAGCGAACTCGGATATAGCGAATTCTCGGTTATAGCGAAGTAATTGTGCATTCCCCACTCGAAGAAACCAGCTTAATATGAGCATCTACCAAGTATAAATACTTTATTATACTCAGCTGGAATACTTATCACACAACTATTCTAAAATATATGTAAAATAAGAAAAATAGTTAAGATAGAAAAGTGAGTAATTAGGATTTTTGTTATGTATATTTCCTATTCAACGTTTATACCTGTTTGTGGTATGTACTGTTTTCAAAACAAAGCTTTAAGAAATGTTTCGGAGATAAAACACACTAAGTATCGCTTAGTTAAATATCCATATCTACCATCTTTATCCATATTTTTATGGCATATTCGTAACTTTTGTATAACTAAAAGGTTACTCCACCAGGTCTACCGTCCCCATAAACTTCGAAAAAGCTTTGCACAGTTGTATTATGGTAACACTGATCTACTTTTAAAATATAAAAGAAATTCAAAATCTCTTCTGTGACAAGGATTATCACAACCCTACTTGTATGGTGATGCGATTTACAAACTTCGTAAGATCCTTGTTCATTATCACTTTCATAAAATATTTTTAGACGTGTTAAACAGTTTATCAGAAGTATGATAGTGTCCATCCCTATAATTTTACAACTTGCTTTGTTTAGTGGTTGGCCCATTTACAGTTCGCCACTATGCTTCCCTCTTTGATTGTGCGATGACCGGACATATTATGGACCCTATGATGACGTTTACCTTAAATCCAGAAAAGACGGTAACGTTTGATGCTTGTCATCAATCTTGTCTTGTCTCGCCCTTAGTGCTCTATTTTCTTGTTGCTGTGGCGTCTGTGTAGTCATTTAGTACTTGCTTTGTGGATTTCGAGGAGATTCTTTGTTTATATTCATATATACATGATCATCTGTGTGCCCTTAATGGTTTATTGTGGTGTTGCTCTGTCTTCTATCAAGTCATTGTATACTTGCTTTGTGACGTTCTATGCATTTGTGTTTTATTAACATTCACACTAGCGTTCGTTTAGTGCAGTGTGGCGGCTGTAAAATGTCTCCCCGTGCTACGAATCAGTAGTGTTATTTTTACTGGTCCTTTGGGACCAACGAGCCCAATATAGGTGGCTTTGAAGTAGAATACCGCTTAAGCCGGTGCTAGGGGGCGTAATAGATGTTGCTTCTTTCATTACTTCTCATGAACAGACTCAATACAACCGAGTCTGCTGCTTTATTCTCTTAATTGTGTTTGTTGCTCTCAAAGGATCACCTTTATCAGTATTTATTAACATTCACACTAGCTTTCGTTTAGTGCAGTGTGGCGGCAGTAAAAGGTCTCCCCGTGCTACGAATCAGTAGTGTTATTTTTACTGGTCCTTTGGGACTAACGAACCCAATATAGGTGGCTTTGAAGTAGAATACCGCTTAAGCCGGTGCTAGGGGTCGTGAGTGGTGTTGCTTCTTTCATTACTTCTCATGAACAGACTCAATACAACCGAGTCTGCTGCTTTATTCTCTTAATTGTGTTTGTTGCTCCCAAAGGATCACTTTTATCAGTATTTATTATATCCATAGATAACATAAGTACAACACAAAGATGATCATGTATATATTAATATAAAAACACAAATGCATAGTGAGTCACTCGCAAGTACATGTATTCAATGACTTGACAGATGGCAGCAACAAGAGAACAAACCATTAAGGGCAACACACGTACCCTTAATGATACCCACAAGTGACAACAAGCTGGACAAATCCTGCCACAAGTGACAACAAGCAGGACAACCCCTGCCACAAGTGACAACAAGCAGGACAAACCCTGCCACAAGTGACGACGAGCAGGACAAACCCTGCCACAAGTGACAACAAGCAGGATAATTGAATTGGGTTTTAAGGCTCACCAACACATGAAAGGTTATATGGCGCCTAACAGGCATGAACATGCCAGGCTCATCCTCCATGTACATCGAGATAAAATATGGAGAATGGGCCTAGGACCTTCTCACCCTGAACTGCAGAGTTGCTGCAAATTATATTGTAGACACTCCATTTACGTTGGAGCCACGTTTATAAACCCTGCCACAGGTGACAACAAGCAGGGCAAACCCTGCCACAAATGACGACAAGCAGGACAAACACTAAACAGGTTGGTCAGGATATCGTTACATACTAATTTTGAGGGGAAAACCATGTCGATGTTCAAAATCTTTATACAATGGGTAAAGGGTAAAATGATATAAAAGTAAAACATGACTATTTTTCTTTCTTTTTAGAAAGATACAAATACTTCGTCATAATAATAGCAAAAACACAAGCACAACAAAGAAGCTAAAATGGACACCAATAAAATACAAGTTTTCTTATCCTCAAACAAAATACACACATGTTTGCGTCATTTTTAACTGTTCTACATGTTAATGTGTATATACATGTATTAATAAATAAATTGACTATTTAAAAATAAAAATGCATCCTAAAACAGACTGACCCCTTTCATATATAATACTCAGTTCATTGAAATTAGCACATAATCTTAAAAATATTAGGAATACGGATGATGAACGACAAGAAATCTTGCATTTTGTTGTTTCCAATAATATAGTACATAACATGACATGAAAATGAACATTGATTCACAACACGTTGCATTGTATATAACTGTGCAAGCACACAAAATGAATGGACCATGGAGAATTTAATTGGCTTTTATGGCACCACAACACGGTATAGGTTATATGGCACCAAAATGGAAACAAAAAACTTTTCTTTGGATCTAAGGTAGTCGTTCAAGTATCGGAAGTATACTTAAGTGTGCAAGGATTCGTCTAAATATTGTCTAAAACAGCAATACCTCTTCCTTTTTGAGCTTACATAGATCTTATTTTTATAAGTCTGATTTCCTTTCGGATGCCTGTGTTATATGTGTATCAATATCGGGTGTGCTTTTAATTTAAGAACAATTTGCAACAATAAATGGTATTTACGGTAAATGTACCAGACACAAAACTCACATAAAATAAGCCCTTTTATGCAGCTGTATCTTGGAAAAACATAAAAATTTACAATAATTCTACACAGACAAGGCAATATAATATTATATACGTATATATATACTGAAACGAAGAAGAAACGCAACTCGGGAATTCCGCTATATATTGTATGTACAATATGCTGCTGTTAATCGAATGGTACATGGTTAAGTAGGACCTTTCATTTCGGGAAAAAAAACTACAAAAACACATAACACATCAAATATTCCTTCAAAGATTCATTATTGACAAGTACACGTTTGGCTCAAGCCAGTGAGCAAACTTAGGATGAAATACAGTACTGAAATGACTCTATTTTTCAAAGAGGAACTTCAAAATTTATGAATTTCTTGTTACAAAGTGTACTGTGATTAAAACGTCTACAACATCACAGTTGTGTTCTCTGCAAACCGCAACTTGTTTTTTACGAAACATCTTGGGATTTATTTGGAATATTATGTGGAATTATGGAATTAAATGTGCAGTATATATTATACAATATATAGCGGAAATTCCCTGAGTTGTATTTCTTTTTCGCTTCAGTATATATATATATATATATATACGTCTATATGTTAATTGTGCCTCCAGACGAGTGTGTTATGATGTAGAGATACAGTTCATCAACGTGTGTTGCAGCTACCTCTTTTAAGGAGTGAATATATACGCTTGATTTCTGTGTATCTCGTCATAGCTAGGCGCCATGCCGTAGTTCGTCCGAAGGTTGTCTGTCCTTGGTAGTTCATAAATATTTCTCCCCATATATAATTCTGCCTTGTGAACGTGAATCTCTTACGAGATCCCAATTTCGAAAGTTGCCGTAGTGAGTTCAAGTTCTCTCCCTTTATTATATTTACCTGAATTCACAATATCCCCAGATCCGGCACCTTTCATTGTCACTGTCTAAATATAGCTGTGTGTGGTTGAACGCTTAGATGTGGCCCACTCATATGAGCTATAATTGTATGTATGTATGCGTCTATATGTTAATTGTGCCTCCAGACGAGTGTGTTATGATGTAGAGATACAGTGCATCAACGTGTGTTGCAGCTACCTTTTTTAAGGAGTGAATATATACGCTTGATTTCTGTGTATCTCGTCATAGCTAGGCGCCCTGCCGTAGTTCGTCCGAAGGTTGTCTGTCCTTGGTAGTTCACAAATATTTCTCCCCATATATATATATATATATAAGGGTGAGAAAACGTCCTATCAGACGAATATGTTCAAACACCAATACATTCGACATCAGAGCAAGCGAACTTTCGGAGCACCTTACAAGGCGAGGTTACTGCAAGACAGACATTGTCAATGCAATAGACAAAGCACGGAACCTCAACAGAAAAGAACGCCTTGAATACCAGTCGAAGACAAGCAGTTCAGAGCAAACTTTACCTTTCGTGCTTACATACCATCCTGACCTTCCCAATGTGATACAGATTATTAATAAACACTGGTCACACATAGAGGAGTCAGAACGTCTGAACAAAATGTTGCCTAGAAAACCCATTATTGCGTACTTGAAACCTAAATGTCTCCGCGACGTCCTTGTTGCAGCCAAGTTGAAACCCGACTCCAATACTCAGACCACAGGACAGTCAGGCCCTTGCCATACATCGAGAAGTCAGACTTGTAAATACATGTCTCCCGCAAACTATTTCTTATCTCCACTCGGTGCCAAAAACACAATCAAAAGTGTCACAAACTGCAAATCCGCAAACGCCATCTACTTAATGACGTGCTTGATTTGCAAAAAACAGTATGTCGGTGAAACAAACCAGGCGTTGAACCTCCGATTTAACCTCCATCGCTACGATTGTAAATTACGTAGGTTTGCTAGGTCGCCAGCTGCCGAACACTTCAGTTCAGAAGGCCACACGTTCAACGACTTGTCTCTGACATGCATCGAACACAATCCAAATTGGACCGACGCAGAACGTAAATTGCGTGAAACGTACTGGATAAGACGCTTAAACACAAAACATCCAGTAGGAATCAACAAAGGGGACTAGATACATCTTACAGAATATATAAATGTAAACACACATACTCCGGTTTTTATTACTTCCATTGATCCAATTTTCTCCATTTATATATTATTTTAGCCTTATTCAATTAACTTTGGAGATTTGTTTTTTCTATATCCTGCAGTATCGATTCTTTGTCTTAGGTATACAGGTAGGGTTATTCACTCACATACTCTCTCTTCATAACTAATCATAAATGTCAGCGTACAATTTTACTTTCATCCAACCAGAGATGTTCTATTATTAGCACTTTTGTTACTTCCCTTGATCAAAATATCTCCATTTATTTAATTTAATTTGTTTAGCCTTATTATTAGCTTTGGAGTTGCTTTATACTTTATCCTGCAGTATCAATTTTAGGTTTTAGGTTTTGAGGTAGGGTTTGTGTTATCTTTTTCACATTTTTACCATCTCTTCATAACTAAATGTCAGGGTACAGTTTTACCCTCATCCAACCAGATATGTTCTTTTATTAGTATCACATTTGGCTCCAGAGTGTCTATTCAAAGTAACTAGTTTCTGCAACACTGCCAAACGATAAGTTTTTTTTTTAAAGAGTTTTATTTAAATTGCCGTGTATTTTAGTGTTTTAGTGTGTTTTTTTTGTTTCGTATTTGTTATTTTCGTGTTTGTGTACCCCTGATGAAGGCGTCAGCCGAAAGCGCTTGGGTTTTTATAAACTGTAGCACTGTATAAATGTTTTTTCCCCATCTATATATATATATATATATATACTGAAGCGAAAAGGAAACGCAACTCGGGAATTTCCGCTATACATTGTATATACTGCACACTTAATTCCATAATTCCACTTAATAGTCCAAAGAAATCCCAAGATGTATTGTAAAGAAAAAAAGTTGCGGTTTGGAGAGAACACAACTGTGATGTTGTAGATATTTTAATCACAGTACACTTTTTAAAAAGAAATTCATAAATGTTGAAGTTCCTCTTTGAAAAATTTAGCCATTTCAGTACTGTATTTAACGTAAAGAGTTTTTGTTTCATCCGAAGTTTGCTCACAGGCTTGAGCCAAACGCGTACCTCTTCAATAATGAAACTTTGAAGGAATATTTGCTGTGTTATGTGTTGTTGTAGTCTTTTCTTCCGAAAGGAAATGTCCTACGTAGCCATGTACCATTTGATTAACAGCAGCATATTGTACATACAATATATAGCGGAATTCCCGAGTTGCCTTTCTTCTTCGTTTCAGTATATATATATATATATTTATCCAAGATACAGCTGCATAAAAGAGCTTATTTTATGTGAGTTTTGTGTCTGGTACATTTACCGTAAATACCATTTATCGTTGCACATTTTTCTTGTATTAAAAGCACACCCGGTATTGGTACACATATAACACAGGCATGTGAAAGGAAATCAGACTTATAAAATTAAGATCTATTGTAAGCTCAAAAAGAAAGAAGTATTGCTGTTTTAGACAATATTTAGACGAATCCTTGCACACTTAAGTATACTTCCGATACTTGAACGACTACCTTAGATCCAAAGAAAAGTTGTTTGTATCCGTCTTGGTGCCATATAACCTATACTGTGTTGTAGTGCCGTAAAAGCCAATTAAATTCTCCATGGTCGATTGATTTTTAGCTCTACTGGCCAACGGCCAGCAGAGCTTATGGGATGGTGTGTTGTCCGTCGTCCGTCTGTCGTCTGTCTGTCGTCTGTCGTCCGTTAACTTTTCTTCAAACGACTTCTCCTCAGAAACCGCTTGGCTAATTTTGACCAAACTTCACCTGGATGATCCTTAGATGAATGCTTTTTAGATTTGTTAAAATTAGGTCAGCGCTACATCCAAGATGGCTGCCATTACCATATATAGTCGAAACCTTAAACATCTTCTTCTCCAGAACCGCTGGACAGATTTCAACAGTTATTCTTTTAAAATGATCGCCAACGCCCAGACTATCAAGTTTGTTCAAATAAAGTCCCCGGGGTTAAAAATGGCCGTGCCCCGGGGGTCCAAAGTTTGTATATTGAGGTTTTGCATGTTTTTCATATAGACATATAGGAAAAAACTTTAAAAAATCTTCTTCTCTGAAACCACAAGGCACATATCTCTCATGTATTACATGTAGCATCAGCTTATGGTCCTCTACTATGTTTGTTCAAATGGTGACCCTGGGGTCAAATTTGTCCCCGCCCCGGGGGTCACAGTTTTACATAGACTTATATAGGATTTTTTTCTAAAAAATCTTCTTCTCGGAAACTACAACAGCCAGAGGTTTGATACTTTGCATTTACTATAAGCTTATGGTCCTTTACCAAGTTTGTTCAAATGGTGACCCTGGGGTCACATTTGGCCCCGCCCCAAGGGTCACATGTTTTACATAGACATGTATAGGGAAAAACTTAACAAATCTTCTTCTCCGAAACTGCAAGAGCCAGAGGTTTAATATTTTGCATTTGCTATAAGCTTGTGGCCCTCTATCAAGTTTGTTCAAATGGTGACCCAGGGGTCAAATTTGGCCCCACCCCGGGTGTCACAGTTTTACATAGGCTTGTATAGGGAAAAACTGAAAAAAATCTTCTTCTCTGGAACCACATGGCACAGAGCTCTCATGTAATACATGTAGCATCAGCTTATGGTCCTCTACTAAGTTTGTTCAAATGGTGACCCGGGGGTCAAATTTGTCCCCGCCCCGAGGGTCACAGTTTTACATAGACTTATATAAGATTTTTTTTTTAAAATCTTCTTCTCGCCAACTACAAGAGTCAGAGGTTTGATATGTTACATTTATTATAAGCTTATGGTCCTTTACCAAGTTTGTTCAAATAGTGACCCTGGGGTCACATTTGGTCCCGCCCCAAGGGTCACATGTTTTACATAGACATGTATAGGGAAAAACTTAATAAATCTTCTTCTCTGAAACTGCAAGAGCCAGAGGTTTAATATTTTGCTGTTGCTATAAGCTTATGGTCCTTTACCTATTTTGTTCAATGGGGACCCTGGGGTCACATCTGGCCCCGCCCCGGGGAATCACAGTTTTACATAAATGCTTGTATAGGGAAAAACTGAAAAAAAAATTCTTCTCTGGAACTGCAAGAGCCAGAGGTTTAATATTTTGCATTTGCTAAAAGCTTATGGTCCTTTACCAAGTTTGTTCAAATGGTGACCCTGGGGTCACATTTGGCCCCGCCCCAAGGGTCACATGTTTTACATAGACATGTATAGGGAAAAACTTAAAAAATCTTCTTCTCTGAAACTGCAAGAGCCAGAGGTTTAATATTTTGCTGTTGCTATAAGCTTATGGTCCTTTACCAATTTTGTTCAAATGGGGACCCTGGGGTCACATCTGGCCCCGCCCCGGGGGTCACAGTTTTACATAAATGCTTGTATAGTGAAAAACTGAAAAAAATCTTCTTCTCTGGAACTGCAAGAGCCAGAGGTTTAATATTTTGCATTTGCTATAAGTTTATGGTCCTTTACCAAGTGTGTTCAAATGGTAACCCTCGGGTCATATTTGACCCCGCCCCAAGGGTCACATGTTTTACATAGACATGTATAGGTTGTTTTTTTTGAATTATTTTTTTTTAATATTTTTTTTTTGAATTCTTTTTTTATTTTTGATTGAATTTTTTTTTTTTTAATTTTTTTTTTATTTATTTGATTTATTTTTGATTTTTTTTTAAATATTTTTTTTTATTTTTATTTTTTTTATTTATTTATTTTTAAATATCTTCTTTTTTTTTTTATTTTTATTTTTTTTTTTTTTTTTTAGTTCTATGTTCGACCAGTCGGACCAGTAACAGAGGTGTTCTTGATTTAGTTAAACATGCTATATGTTGCCTCGTTAATACGGTTGGGCCTTCATTTTTCATCTGATCTTTTACCAAACTTTACCAGATTCTTTAGTTATGGCCCTTGATTTAGTTAAAAAGCTGTTTTTTGCCCGAAACTTTGAAAAAAACTTAAATGGCAGTCACTCACTTCAATGATGTTATAAGAGCCATGTTAGCCAGTAGAGCGTCCACAGGCCCTCTTGGGCCTCTTGTTTGTTCTTGCACAGTTATATACAATACAATGTGTTGTGAATCAATGTTCATTTTCATGTCATGTTATGTACTATATTATTGGAAACAACAAAATGCAAGATTTCTTGTCGTTCATCATCCGTATTCCTAATATTTTTTAAGATTATGTGCTAATTTCAATGAACTGAGTATTATATATGAAAGGGGTCAGTCTGTTTTTGGGTGCATTTTTATTTTGAAATAGTCAATTTATTTATTAATACATGTATATACAGATTAACACTTGAAAATGACGCAAACATTTGTGTATTTTGTATGAGGATAAGAAAACTTGTACTTTATTGTGGTCCATTTTGGCTTCTTTGTTGTGCTTGTGTTTTTGCTATTATTATGACGAAGTATTTGTATTTTTCTATATATGCTTAAATAAAAGAAAGAAAAATAGTCATGATTTACTTTTATATCATTTTACCCTTTACCCATTGTATAAATATTTTGAACATCGACATGGTTTTCCCCTCTGAATTAGTATGTAACGATATCCTCACCAACCTGTTTAGTGTTTGTCCTGCTTGTCGTCACTTGTGGCAGGGTTTGTCCTGCTTGTCGTCACTTGTGGCAGGGTTTGTCCTTCTTGTTGTCACTTGTGGCAGGGTTTGTCCTGCTTATTGTCACTTGTGGCAGGGTTTGTCCTTCTTGTTGTACCTTGTGGCAGGGTTTGTCGTGCTTGTTGTCACTTGTTGCAGGGTTTGTCCTGCTTGTGTCACTTGTGGCAGGGTTTGTCCTGCTTATTGTCACTTGTGGCAGGGTTTGTCCTGCTTGCTGTCACTTGTGACAGGGTTTGTCCTGCTTGTGTCACTTGTGGCAGGGTTTGTCCTGCTTGTTGTCACTTGTGGCAGGGTTTGTTCTTGTCACTTGTGGCAGGGTTTGTCCTGCTTTTAGTCACTTGTGGCAGGGTTTGTCCTACTTGTGGCAGGGTTTGTCCTTCTTGTTGTCACTTGTGGCAGGGTTTGTCCTGCTTGTTGTCACTTGTGTTAGGGTTTGTCCTGCTTGTCGTCACTTGTGGCAGGGTTTGTCCTGCTTCTTGTCATTTGTGGCAGGGTATGTCCTTCTTGTTGTCACTTGTGGCAGGGTTTGTCCTGCTTGTTGTCACTTGTGGCAGGGTTTGTCCTTCTTGTCGTCACTTGTGGCAGGTTTTTTTTCTTATTGTCACTTGTGGCAGGGTTTGTCCTGCTTGTTGTCACTTGTGGCAGGGTTTGTTCTTGTCACTTGTGGCAGGGTTTGTCCTGCTTTTAGTCACTTGTGGCAGGGTTTGTCCTACTTGTGGCAGGGTTTGTCCTTCTTGTTGTCACTTGTGG
This sequence comes from Cyrtodaria siliqua, assembly GCA_037043455.1. NCBI lineage: Eukaryota > Metazoa > Mollusca > Bivalvia > Adapedonta > Hiatellidae > Cyrtodaria > Cyrtodaria siliqua. The sequence continues at coordinate 250,329 of JAWPHD010001070.1, read as the reverse complement.
CAGGGTTTGTCCTGCTTGTTGTCACTTGTGTTAGGGTTTGTCCTGCTTGTCGTCACTTGTGGCAGGGTTTGTCCTGCTTCTTGTCATTTGTGGCAGGGTATGTCCTTCTTGTTGTCACTTGTGGCAGGGTTTGTCCTGCTTGTTGTCACTTGTGGCAGGGTTTGTCCTTCTTGTCGTCACTTGTGGCTGGGTTTTTCCTTCTTGTCACTTGTGGCAGGGTTTGTCCTGCTTGTTGTGCCCTTAATGGTTTATTCTCTTGTTGCTGCCATCTGTCAAGTCATTGAATACATTTACTTGCGTGTGACTTTCTATACATTTGTGCTTTTATATTCATATATACATGATCATCTTTGTGTTATATTCATATATACATGATCATCTTTGTGTTGTACTTATGTTGTCTATTGATATAAAACACGAATGCCTAGAAAGTCACAAAGAAAGAATACAATGACTTGGTAGAACGTCACAAAGCAAGTATACAATAACTTGGTAGAACGTCACAAAGCAAGTATACAATGACTAGGTAGAACGTCACAAAGCAAGAATACAATGACTTGATAGAACGTCACAAAGCAAGCATACAATGACTTGGTAAAACGTCACAAATCAAGTATACAATGACTTGGTAGTACGTCACAAAGCAAGAATACAATGACTTGATAGAACGTCACAAAGCAAGTATACAATGACTTGGTAGAACGTCACAAAGCAAGTATACAATGACTTGGTAGAACGTCACAAAGCAAGTATACAATGACTTTGTAGAAGATAGAGCAACACGAGAATAAACCATTAAGGGCACACATATGATAATGTATATATGAATATAAACAAAGAATCTCCTAGAAATCCACAAAGCAAGTACTAAATGACTACACAGAAGCCACAGCAGCAAGAAAATAGACCACTAAGGACAAGACAAGATTGAAGACAAACATCAAACGCTACCGTCCTTTCTGGATTAAGGTAGATGTAGTCATAGGGTCCACAATATGTCCGGTCATAGCACAATCAAAGAGGGAAGCATAGTGGCGAACTGTAAATGGGTCAACCACTAAACGAAGCAAGTTGTAAAATAATAGGGATGGACACTATCATACCTCTTTTGATAAACTGTTGAACACGTTTTAAAATATTGTATGCAAGTGATTATGAACAAGGATCTTACGAAGTTTGTAAATCGCGTCACCATAGAAGTCAGGTTGTGATAATCCTTGTCACAGAAGAGTTTTTGAATTTCTTTAAATATTTTAAAAGTAAATCAGTGTTACGATAATGTAACTGTGCAAAGGTTTTTCGAAGTTTATGGTGACGGTAGACCTGGTGGAGTAACCTTTTAGTTATACAAAAGTTACGAATATGCCATAAAAATATGGATAAAGATGGTAGATATGGATATTTAACTAAGCGATACTTAGTGTGTTTTATCTCCGAAACATTTCTTAAAGCTTTGTTTTGAAAACAGTACATACCACAAACAGGTATAAACGTTGAATAGGAAATATACATAACAAAAATCCTATATATTTTAAAAGTAAATCAGTGTTACGATAATGCAACTGTGCAAAGGTTTTTCGAAGTTTATGGTGATGGTAGCCCTGGTGGAGTAGCCTTTTAGTTGTACAAATGTTACGAATGTGCCTTATGCCATACAAATATGGATAAAGATGGTAGATATGGATATTTAACTAACAGTACATACCAAAAATAGGTATAAACGTTGAACAGGAAATATACTTAACAAAAATCTTAATTACTCACTTTGCTTTTCTTATTTTACATATATTTTAGAATAGCTGTGTGATAAGTATTCCAGCTGAGTATAATAAAGTATTTATACTTGGTAGATGCTCATATTAAGCTGGTTTCTTTGAATGGGGAATGCAAAATTACTTCGCTATAACCGAGTTCGCTTTATCACATAACATGGCTTCTGGGAGTGTAATAAAGTCATGTCTTATTTCTCGTAATACACTGGTGTCTCGTAATACACGGTAATACACTGGTGTGTATTACAGATGCAAATGAGGGCCGAATCACTGTGTTTGTATACAGTAAAACAGTTAATCCCAATTGTTTGCATGATATATCATACGGTACGTTCAGACTTTAACTATTTATTATTATTTGAAATCTTACTTCATAAAATGCATGTTAGCATGTTAATCTCTTACAAATTGCCGCCGTATATAAGGTAAATTGACAACATTATAAAGTGAAACTATCACGTCGTAGGTGTGTTATGTGATAAACAGAATCTTACATTCGTGACTTTGTATTATTGACTTTAATAAACTCGTTGGACAAAAAGATAGGATACTCGGCATTTTATAAAACTCGTTAATTAAGATCAATAATACACATTCACGAATGTAAGATCCTCTATTTCTAGCATACCGGACAAGGATATCCGTCATTTTACCGTAAACGTCATTGTGTTAAAACATTAAAACATGTGTTATTGTCGACGTCAACTCACAAAATGTCAATGATAATTATGCAAGAAAAAGAATCCATCATGAGTGTATCCATGTGAGATAGGTAAATCTCACCCTCGGGATCAGAATTGCAACCAGGAACTTGTTGTCCCTGGTTATATTTTGACCATCGGGTGAAGTTTCCCTATCTCACATGGATACTCATGGTGGATTCTTATAATATATCAATGAGCAGCATCTTTATAGTAATATCTCAAGAAGTTGTATTACTTTTATAAGTAAAAGTAGATACACAAATCGAAGAGGAACGCGATGCCATGTGACTGCAAGGAACGATAACTGTGGGTAGATATTGCAGATCACATGAGACTGCAAGGAACTACAACTGTGGGTAGATATTGCAGATCACATGTGACTGCAAGGAACGACAACTGTGGGTAGATATTGCAGATCACATGTGACTGCAAGGAACGACAACTGTGGGTAGATATTGCAGATCACATGAGACTGCAAGGAACGCCAACTGTGGGTAGATATTGCAGATCACATGTGACTGCAAGGAACGACAACTGTGGGTAGATATTGCAGATCACATGAGACTGCAAGGAACGCCAACTGTGGGTAGATATTGCAGATCACATGTGACTGCAAGGAACGACAACTGTGGGTAGATATTGCAGATCACATGTGACTGCAAGGAACGACAACTGTGGGTAGAGATTGCAGATCACATGAGACTGCAAGGAACGACAATTGTGGGTAGATATTGCAGATCACATGTGACTGCAAGGAACGACAACTGTGGGTAGATATTGCAGATCACATGTGACTGCAAGGAACGACAACTGTGGGTAGAGATTGCAGATCACATGTGACTGCAAGGAACGACATCTGTGGGTAGATATTGCAGATCATATGTGACTGCAAGGAACGACAACTGTGGGTAGAGATTGCAGATCACATGTGACTGTAATGAACGATAACTGTGGGTAGAGATTGCAGATCACATATGACTGCAAGGAACGCCAACTGTAGGTAGAGATTGCAGATAACATGTGCCTACAAGGAACGACAACTGTGGGTAGAGATTGCAGATCACATGTGACTGCAATGAACGATAACTGTGGGTATAAATTGTAGATCACATGTGACTGCAAGGAACGACAACTGTGAGTAGAGATTACAGATCACATGTGACTGCAAGGAACGACAAATGTAAGTAGAGATTGCAGATCACATGTGACTGCAAGGAACGACAACTGTGGGTAGAGATTGCAGGTTACATGTGACTGCAAGGAACGACAACTGTAGGTAGAGATTGCAGATCACATGTGACTGCAAGGAACGACAACTGTGGGTAGAGATTGCAGATCACACGTGACTGTAAGGAACGACAACTGTGGGTGTAGATTGCAAGAAATGTAACATTTGCAGAACGGAGTCCAAAAAAAAAACACGCATTACAAAAATCAACATTTACAAAGAAAACAGATAGAAGCAATTTTTGCGATACCACAAACATAAAATACTAGACAACATCATACCTCAGTAAGCCAAACATGATAAAATGTTTAAGGTTTTTTTTCCTAAAGCGGTGTTTCATAATATATACTTTATACTTAATTCTTCTAAAGGAAAGATTCATAGTGTAAATATTTCTTAGTAAAACATTCGTTTTCAAAAGCGGAAAAGGTGCTCTTTTATGAAAAATATGTTCATAGTTGCAGTTTTAGAAGAAACAAAATATATGCAGATAACAGTCTCAATGCAAACTATGCATGTTTCTTAATACACAAATACACGCTACACAATACACGCTTACACAAATACACGCTAAAAACACGCTACACAAATACACGCTTACACAAATACACGCTTACACAAATAAGAACTCATATACGTATTACTATAATGTCTTCAGTAAATAATATAATGCATAATCTTCGCAAGCTTAACATTAATGAATAACATACCGTGAACGCATACAGCATGTACTTTCATGCATACAGAGGCATTACATGGTAACGCCTAGGGCAAAGGATTAAATAAAGAGGAAATATTACATTTGAGAGTTTTTTAATTTATAACCATTTTATTGTGTCCATTTTTCAAATGGGAGGAATCATCAGCATACATCCACTATTTAATATTTATGTTCAGAAGAAATACAAACCCCAAGAATAGTCGTTCGGAGGCGAGTAATTTAATCACTCGTTCTAACGCGATTTGATTACTATGCATCCGAACTCCCTACTGTATTTTATTCACCGATAAAACACAGGTACGTATTTATTATTTCTTAATTCTAACACGACCTACGCAGTCTTTCATATACACAAAGAAGACAAACATACGGCTGTTCCATTAATTCCCTGCGTATATTTCATCCGTTGGAAGCGACACGTTACATGACGCCACTTGGTAAATATACGTCACGAAGACAAAATCAACAGTAATTTTAATGAAATATTAATTACAACAAACTTGCCATGCTCCCAAACGTTCCCACCCACCGATATAAACCCATCATACGCATCAGTACACATAACATTAATAAGCATCTTGAACAAGCTGAGACCGTTTGACCGTCATACAGCGCAAGCTTTGCATACGGGGGCGCCCAATGGAACAGCCAGTAAACAAAGCAGCCTGCCCAACTTTGTATTTACATTCACAATTCCACTTATTCAGAATTTGGATGCCAAATAAAAATCACAGATTGATCTTAAAAATGCAAAATAGATAGGTGGTTCATAACATTTTTACAGATATATTATATTATCATTAATAACTAGGTCATATTCATAAAGCTTCTTAGCCATATCTTCAAATTTCATCAAATTGTTTAAACACCTATTCTATCGATTTATGACGTTTTCTTAATATTGTTAATCAGGTTATGGATAAAGAAAAAACAACATTAAAGTATTTATCTTAAAGTAGATGGTTCGTAGTGTCCCTGAAATGTTAATAAGGATATTTAAACATATGTAAAAATCTTAAATTTTGACTTAAGTAATATTTTCCACTTAAGTTGCTTGATGAATACGGGCCCATATTGCTAAATTGCTTTATTTATCACTCTACATTAAATAGGAAGATGTTTAACAATAAAGATCATTTCAATATTGGCATCGTTAATTTCCTCATCTTCGATGGCGATAGTTTTCGAGCGAATTCTTACTGGATATTTATTTCCCAGCTTTTAGTCAAGTAAAGGACTTTGCCATTGGTTACCGTTATTTAACTAAACAGCTCATCCATCAGGGATACCGTATACTTCGCAATGACTTTTGTATTATTGTATCTCCCGTCTACTTTTGAAACATACTGTTGGTGGAGAACTCTTCTGCGACAAGGATGATCTCCACCTGACTTCTATGAAAATGAGAAAACTGGTCCTATAGAAATCAAAGCACCCATGCGCAATAGCAGCGTCCGCACCACAAAGATCACATTAAATATACAATGAAAAGGACAGTGAAGATGGGGTTACCGACCTGGATAATATGGCGGATCAGCACTACTTACAACAATTATGACTTATTAGGTAAACTGTAACTTGGAGTGGGTAGGTTTGGGAGGGTTTGTGTGTGGGGGAATGGCGGATGCGTGGGTTTATAAAGTTTTTATTTACTAGATGACAAGGTAAATGGGGTTATAAATGTATATGGTTAACACAGATTTACTCATTATGTCTCACTTGCTGCAGCAATAATGTCCAAGGAGCATCGTTAAGTTAGGGGAATTAATTGCTAGAATGTGTAATAAAAAAATAATAATTACGGTTAGGTGTTTCCAGTTTCAAATTATTTTCTGCACAAACCGTCAAGACGTTTGTATTTACAATCAAGCGTCGAAGATGATAAAGACTAGATATTGCAGGAAATGTAGCATTCACAGAATGGAGTCAACAAAAAAAAAACACGCATTGACAAAAGGCAACATTTACAAGGAAAACAGATAGAAGAAATTTTTGCGATACCACGAACATAAAATTCTAGACAACATCATACCTCAGTAAGCCAAACATAATAAAATGTTTATGTTTTCTCCCTAAAGCGGTGTTTCATAATGTAAGCAAAAAATATAAACTTTATACTTAATTTAACACATGTGACTGGAAGGAACGACAACTGTGGGTAGAGATTGCAGATCACATGTGACTGCAAGGAACGACAACTGTGGGTAGAGATTGCAGGAAATGTAGCATTCGCAGAACGGAGTCCGCAAAAAAAAAACACGCATTAAAAAAAATCAACATTTTCAAGGAAAACAGATAGAAGCAATTGAACATAAAATGCTAGACAACATCATACCTCAGGAAGCCAAACACGATAAAGTAGTTATGTTTTTTTTCATAAAACGGTGTTTCATAATGTACAAAAAGATATATACTTTATACTTAATTCTTCTAAAGGAGTGATTCATAGTGTAAATATTTCTTAGTAAAACATTCGTTTTCAAAAGCGGAAAAGGTGCTCTTTTATGAAAAATATATGCAGATAACAGTCTCCATGCAAACTATGCATGTTCTCTAATACACAAATACACGCTTGCACAAATAAGAACGTATAATTATACGTATGTCTTCAGCAAATAATATAATCTTCACAGACAGAATCCAAAAGAATAGCATACCGTAAACGCATATAGCATGTACGTTCATGCATACAGAGGCATTATATGGTAACGCCTAGGGCAACGAATTAAATAAATAGGATATATTAAATTTAAGGGTTTTGAATTTATAACCAGTTTATTGTGTCCCTTTTTCAAATGGGAGGAATCATCAGCATATATCCGGATGAAAAATACACTTTAATACGTATTTTCAGAAGAAATACAAACATTTTGAATATCTCAGCAATTTGCGCCTTGTTTACGACTTATATTTAAGATATGCAAATTTGTGTTACAGGATGAATGGTATGTGTTAGGTTTACATATACTTTCTGTGTACATGCCACTTAACAAATGTATTCGTAATGAATATTCTCCAGGTAGATTACTTTTTTGCTGATCAACCTGAATTCACGACCGATCTCATGTGGATATGGTCATTCTCTTTATTGCTTGGTCACCGGTCGTGGAGGACACAATTCTTTACATTCTCAATCATTCTAATTTCCTTCTTGCACTGGGCTTCTCATATAACATTCTTCATTCTTACACAGGCTTCTTACATTATAATCTCCGTCAGATTAGCGTCCTTTTTACACTGGCTTTTCACATAACATTTGCCATCTTTCTAACTTCGTACTTGTATTCTCAATCATTCTAACGTCCTTCTTATACTGGCGTCTCACATTACATTCTCCGTCATTTTAACTTTGTACTTACATTCTCAATTCCTATTGTTCAGGTTCAGGTTATCTGGATGCCAAGTAAAATACAGATCGAAAAATATGCAAAATAGATAGGTGGTTCATAACATTTTTACAGATATACTATATTATCATTAAGAACTTTAGATCTTCTAAATCGCTCCGTTTTACTTTATTTTTTTCTCTAGGATGTATCCATAATTGTACCGAATAATCACAGCAGTTGCAGCCAAAGTAGAAAACCAATCTCAAAGATGGACGAAAGTTCATTCACCAAGATGTGAATTACCAACTTGGTAAGATCTGAAGTTATTATCCATTTAAAACATTATTAATAAAAAAACTACTGTGATCAAAAGAGGCGATGGCGACATTATTTTGCAACGTAGTTTAAGTTTAATAAGTGGTTGACCACTTTACGCTTTCCGCTTTGATTGTTCGACGAATTGACAGATGATGTCTTTTTAAATCCTGACTGGGACGACAGTATTCGATGTTAATCTTCAATCCTGTCTTCTATACGAACATCTAACAATTTGGAAGATGCAGAAGTAGACACAAAAGTCGAACAGGAAATGCAGCATTTACAGGGAAATGTAGCATTTACAGAGTGCAGTCAAATAAGGTTGCATGGCGCACCAACCATCACTCTTACCCTATTTTTATCCCAATAAAACGGAACAGTGTATATAAAAAAATCCCCACTAGGTATCATTAATAGGCCATATACGCATAGCACAATGATGATCATGCATATATGAAAATAAACAAACAAAAGCCTAGATAGCAGCATATTAATTACTCAATGACTTGGCAAAAGCCAGCACAGCAATAGAATATAACTTTAAGGGCACGACAAGACAATATTGAGTGGTTGAGTACGTACATTCTTGGTGGCTTCCCATGTCTTTATATCGTAATATATTCAATATAACCGAGTAGTAAACAGAGTAATTGACGTATTGTAGCTAAATAATTGAAATAAAGGATATCAACCACTAGCATCTTTTGTATTTTGACATAGATGAGCTAAAGGACAGGAGCAACTAAGCATTTTATTTATAACAAAGTAAAATTCACCCTGTGATATTTTCGTCTATTTTTCTTCTAAAACAATGAATTATCAACAACGTTTTGTATTTATTACAGTTTAATTGTTAATTTGCTTTTTTTTTCTTCATCAAGTAAAGTTGGAAGTATTATATACTGCTATACCCTAAATACTGTTGAAGCATATACCAATGTTTTTCAAAGAGAAAACTTTACTCGGGCCTGAGTACCCGATACCTGAGCTTATCGGTCATGTAGCATGTTCGCAGTAAATAAACAAGCTTTCCATGCCTTTTCAATGATCATTTATATGAAACGTCAAATTAACATAAACTCAATTAATTGAACCTCTTCAATTATTTGAAGAGAGGTCTAATTCAATTGAAGATAGGTTCAATTTAAGTGAAGGGAGGTTAAATTTAATTGAAGAGAGGTCTAATTCAATAGAGGTCTAATTCAATTGAAGAGAGGTCTAATTCAGTATTGGAATTGAACCTATCTTCAATTGAATTAGTCCTCTCTTCAATTAAATTAGACCTCACTTCAATTACACATGAATTGAATCTCGGTCTAATTCAACTGAAGAGAGGTTAATTAAATAGAAGAGAGGTCTAATTCAATTGAAGAGAGATTCAATTCAATTGATGAGTGGTTTATTTCAATTGAAGAGAGGTCTAATTCATTTGAAGAGAGGTTCAATTCAATTGAAGTGAGGTTCAATTACAATACTGAATTAGAACTCTCTTCAGTTGAATTAGACATATCTTCAATTGAATTGAGCCACTCTTCAATTGAATTAGACCTCTCTCCAAATAATTGAGTTATGTTAATTTGACGTTGGAATGCCAAATTAACATAAACTTAGTTATGAAGTTATATGCGTGTAAAGTAAGAGAGTAGACATCTAATTCAATTGATGAGAGGTCTAATGCAGTTGAAGAGAGGTTCAATTCAATTGACTTGAGGTTCAATTCAATTGAAGAGAAGTGCAATTCAATTGAAGAAAGGTACAATTCAGCATAATTAAACCTCTCTTCAATTGAATTAGACCTCTCTTCAAATGAATTAGACTTCTCTTTAAATGAATTTAACCTCTCTTCAACCCATGTTAATTTGGCTTTCCATACATTTAACGTTATGAAATAGACTTTAAATTTTCTGTTCGATAAGATCGTCCTCTGATTGTCGCTTGTTTATGTTTGAAAAACGGAACATGCGCAATGAAGCAGTTTAGGCTAGAGTTTGTATTTATTTAAGATTAAGCGTCGAAGATGATCGAGATGAACAAGACCAGTATACGGGCAGCAAAACTGTGACTTTTTCAATCTTTAACTGACTTAATAATTGTCACCATTTCTTTTAGAATGGAATAGTTAAAACCATATGTAGTGTTTTATTGTATATACTGTTGTATTATGAAGATACTGTAATACACTATAACGTAATATTTTGAATGGTGATTTAAGCCATTTTTAGCATCTTTTAGGCCATAAAAGACGGTCGATTTTTTTTGTGGTAGTAATGTATACCTCCTGCCGACACTTTCTCACTTACAAGTTGAGCTCGATATTTTTTACCCAATAAAGAAACTATATATATATATAAAGACAAAATAATCTCATTTAACACTTATTACAAGCACGTGATATGGTTATAAATAGTATATTCCTCAAAATAATATAAGGACCACAAAATAGAACAGTAATAATTACTTAATCTTTAATATTATGGATTACATATTCATATAAAAAGTTAATACATATAACTTAACAATAGTAAACGAATACAACTAAACTTAAACATTGCAAAAAGACAGTAAATTGTTCAATAACATCACTATAAAAAAATGAACAAAATCTAAACATGGTTCTTAATTATTTTGAAGAGTATATTACACTCAGATACGCAGACTTTGGTTTAAGCCAATGGATCTGCTGTCGTTTCAATCCTACTTCTTCATAACTTCATCTGAAAATATACATTATTCATTTAATAAACAAGGTTAGTTGTTTCGTTGTATTACGTTAATTTATGAAACTACACACCTTCGTTGATAGTACATTTTTTTATATGAATGCCTTTAATAGAAACAAATGCACATTATATGAGTATTATCTGACAGAAATTCAAACTCCAGATATTTTGAAAATGTAAGAACATGTCACGAACACAAACGTGTGTTTTGAAAAAATCCTCAACACATCTAGAGAGGAAAAAACACGTAAACATGCCATTCATAACGAAATAACAAGAGCGCCGCCTAGCGGGACACACACGTCCGGCGTTGGCAAGGTTAAGTTCCGGGCTAAACCTTTTCAAAGGGAAATAATTAATAAAAATATGAACCAGAGAGTTAAGGGCCTTTATAAGACAATACAGCTTCATTGGATAATGTTGAAAACGTGTGCAAAGTTCCATTGTTGTAAACCTAAAAACCTTGAAAGGTATGAGCCACACTCACTTATAAATGGCAAGGTCAAAGGTTCCAGGTTAAACTTTTAATTTCGAAGGGGACTAATTAAAAAGTATGAACCAGAGTTATGGGCCTTTATCAGCTGTATTCATTGGATCATGCTGAATATGTTTACAAAGTTTCATTGTTATAGACCGTATAATTTGAAAGTTATTGACCACAATCAGTTAAAAGTTAACGGACAGACAGACGGACGGAATGACGGACGAACAACACCACGACATAATACTCCCTTACGGGCGTATAAAAAGAATACTCGATCAACACATTTATAAAACAAAACCTATCTAAAAATAGATTTTCAAAAAACAAGTCTGTAGCGACTTACTTCCTGAAATCAAAAACAATCAGTAGAGCTTTAAGGTCATTGACCTCTTGTTTTGTTGTTAAGGTCATTGACCTCTTGTTTTGTTGTTAAAAGATTAAAAGTTTAACCTGGAACCTTTGACCTTGCCATTTATAAGTGAGTGTGGCTCATACCTTTCAAGGTTTTTAGGTATTCCAAAACCCCGTGAAAAAAACTATGCTTTTAATCGGCACATATGCATTATTATATGACCTAAACACCTGGATAGAGTTTTGATAATTGGTTGTGTAGTGTAAGTTGAGCCGTTATTTGACGGAACAGCTACTTTAAAACTATTTATTGTAAAATAATATTGTAGAATCTCACATTCGCGCCTATTTAATGTTAAATTCTATTGTCATTGGATAAAGTTTATATGATGCTCGGCACACTCAGTTTGATCCAACTCGTTTAATAAATTTAATATTAAACACAGTCACTCGTGTAAGATTCTCTATTTATCCATGTTTAATAGTGTAATGTGACTATCCACACACGTTCGGAGAAGACAAAATTGAGTGGAAAATCAAATATCATACTATGGAAATTAAACATGCAGCTATAAAACGGAAGTATGATACAGTTTATATAGTGGGTTCTTTATTAACGGGGGTATATCAGGGCCCTGTTTTTATTAAAAATCTTATGATAAGTCTCACATTTTAAAATCGTTTATTTGTTTCACCTAAGCATGCAATGTACACAATTATGTATGCACGACTGCACGTAGTGCAGAGATATCTCATGTATAAGAAAATGAAACGAAATCATGTTTATTTGAAAAGTGTAATTAATAGTGAAGCACTTAAGGAAAAATGATCGTAAGTTGTTTCATAAAACGGGGTCCAGTTAGTGTGTGTCTAGGGGTGACCTTTAACTGACAAATAATAATACTTTCTATTAAAAAGGGCCTAAACATTATGAATGACCCTAAATATGATCATTTCTTTATAAGGAAATTCATTTTGTGCTATCCTATGTTACACATGAGAGTTAATTTAAACATTGTAAGCACGAGTCCACTCAAATTCTATGGTAAATTCAAATTTAGGACATACAAAAACATATTGTAATCGATACTACATTTTTATCATGAATTGAATTACTTTTTAATATTTTCGAATCTTCTAGGAAAACTCAGATATACTTGTTTAAACTACTCACGTTTTGTCTTGAACTTGACAGTAGGTTCGGCAAGGCGAGAAGTATACCCGTCAGCATTGTCTGCACAACACTTAGTTCGTAGTCTGAATCACTGACCAAACCGGTCTGTGTATATGTCCAGTTCTGCGCAATACCGTGGTTGGTCGAATTATCCATTACCCACGGAGAAAGCTTAAATCAAAGACTGATATCATGTATGACGTTTGTAATTGTATTGATGTAAACAGTTGCAAGTACACTATAGATTGTTCAAAACATAAAGGGAAATTTGTCAAATACATTCAACAATATGGTAATATATATATATGATCGGGTCTGGGCAAATCTGATGCCAGAGTATAGCATGTAAATGAAGGAGTTCACAGAACTCCGTCATTCACAGAATTCCGTCATCCAAAAACACGAATTAAAAACGAACAGCATATAAGGATAACTAGACGTATGCGACACAACAAACTATAAGTCTTATTTCAAATGGTTGACCACATGGGTACAACCTCGGAACAGTTAGCATGTTTGTAAGTGCAACTAAGTGTAACACTTTTTATAAAAAAAAAAGATTCCTTACTTACAAAATGAAGTTTGTTTTTGAAATGAAAAATTCGTACTGCCACAATAAACTAAGATATGAGTATCTGCTGTTATAACATATTTCAGAAATAAAAGTCAAAATGTAATCATCAAATATGTTAACTTGTTAACGTTTGGCACTTCTAGATATACAATGAAATCATGTAAATATTGGTGAACATAACCTATTAAAAACTTCACAGTTATAGGACAATCATTTCAAACTATTTCTAAAATAAATAATCTGAATCATAAACCGAATAGACGTTTTCCTTTCACTTTAAATTTAGACGTTTTACCCAAGTGATTCCATACCCACTAATCCACTGTAGTCAATCACGGGTATTTTAAGAACCTGTGAATAAACATATACTTCTAATCCGCAAATAACTATTATAACCTGAACACCTATATATAGGTTAGTTGTGAAATTCTTCCGTTGTTTGGCGGGTTAGTTTTGTTAAATAACACATTTGACTTCTTGCAATGACCCGCTACCCAGTCGTTACATTACATTTATAATTTATATACATTTTTTTCTCACAGAAGTATTATTTTTTACGTATCTTGCTTATTTTTTACTTGTATCAATCTGATCGCATATGATATCTTAGTAAAACATGAAAGAAAAAACAATCATCGTTATCATGACTGTTGTTTATTACAATAAAATAGAAATAGTATGTGTACAGTTCAGAAAATATACGCTATAGCAACTGTGGTAATCAAACCGTGTCTATTGTAAGATTATAGACAATGAGTATACCTAATTAAATATTCCTATACACTCACTAGGGTCACGTCGATGGCGTGAATGCATTATTACCCGCTTTTCTTTTGCCTTCTCGGAGTCGTAGAATTGGTAGAATACACTTGAACAGACTTTATATTTGATGATGATACGGTTTGATAATGTTCCATTTTTGACATAAATACTTTCAACGAGTTGGGTTAAATACATGTGTGAGTGACAACGTTTGAATATGTCCCCTTTCAACACTGTGACACCCTGCACAGAAGCCCCTATGTCAAATATCAGTTTAAAGAATATATTTTAAAATACATGCACAGAATTTGAAAACAACAACAACAAAAAACAACAACAAATAACAACAACAAAAAAAAAAGAAACAACAACAACAAAAACAAACAAACAAAAATAACATTGTTAAACACGTATTTCTGAACTTTGACCTAGCACCCAGGAATCAATCATGGGTGTTCGATTCAGAAAGGGAATTGCATACTCTAGATACAACAATGGTATGTAAAAGGAACGACGGCAGGACTTTGGTTCCGATTAACACATTTAAATTCCTTTTCTTCAACGGATATCCACGAACCAATTGTGTATTGCAGATTGGACAATGATAAATTAATCTTAACATGCCAATGAGATAATGAAGGTGATCTTCAAAACCATTACCTGCACAAACATATTTTTGTGCATTTTCATGACCACACAATGTTGCTGTGAGCCCATATCAAATCCGGATGTCCAAGTGAGCTTAACGCTGTCATACGTGACGTCAGAATAGTTCAAATTGTACGGCGTTTCTGGATTACCTAGATATATAAAAATGTTACACGTTTTATACATTTTACTTGTGTAACCTTCTACATTTACTTTTTGGAAGATACAGTTTTGAATACAAGAATTTTACGAAATTTGTCATATGTATACACATCAAATCGTATTTTAAGCTATATACTTAACAAAATAAGAGTATTGCTAAACTTGATTGCTCATAAAACACTTCTGACTTGAAAGCTTTAACATTTTGTTCATTCGATCAGAGCAGACGATTTAAACTCGTTGTAGGCAAGTGAAAGTAGCAAAACACCACGGACACTATGCAACAGAATATTTTTCCATTTTTTCTAAAACAATATATAAATATATGATTAGAAACCAAGAATTGGACACAATTGCTTCAGAAGAAAAAAAATGCAGCGTCTTTCGAATTTCGGATAATTGCGCTATCCGGTTACTAGTTCATATACAATTTTGCTTATTCGTACTTAACCTATTTTAGTATCAAATAACCTATTTTAGTATCAAAAAACTTATTTTAGTATCAAAATGAGAAATTGTGTTTCGTACTCAGTTTCGTACCTTGTTTCGTCACTAATATTAACTAAACAGAAATGACAGCGTACTTTGAGCCGGCACTTCGCGGAATGTATAGCACGTATTTAATCATTCACAATAGGGTCGGATATCTTCCTTTTTTCCTGCAATGGTTTATAATAGTAGATCTTATTTACTTTAAAAAATTAACTTATATTATATTGCACTAATAATATATTAAAACAAAAAAAGGGGTAAAATAACGACAGTTGAAACGTCAGATTTTTGTTTAATAATATGCAGCCAGTTTTAATGTCAAAATCATACAGGATTAACAAATCGACGTGCTAATTTTAATGCTTTATATAAACGTCAAGATTGCCGTGAGTCCCTTTAATGCAGAAATGATGTTTTTGTGTAAATCAGACAAGTCGACCTAGTATGAATTAAATTGGATTTTATAGTCGCACCAACAGCTAAGGTCATTTGGCGAATATAAAGGTTTCATTGGTGGAGGAAGTTTCCAGGAGTACCTCTTGAAATTGTTGGTGCACGGGCCGGCACCTGGGTAGAACCACAGACGTTCCGCAAGCCTGCTGGATAGCCTCCTCACATAACGATTCCTAGGCCCATGTGGGATCGAACTCACAACAGTGAGGGCTAGTGATTTCAAGTCAAAGACTCTAACTACTTGGCCACGGACGCCCCAGACAAGTCTAGATCATGGCGACAAATGAGTTGTACAGCCTGGGCAAAACGATCATGAAGCATGTACAGCTCCATACATCAGTCCTAAATCAACAGAAGGGCACAAGAGAAAATGTGAAGCTAATACGGGCCCGCAAAGCACGCTTAGATATATGATGTCATGTTCTTCTTAGAGCATACTGCCTATTGTAGGGCTTACACGATTCTGAAAAGAAACCCAGACTATATATATTCTGTAAGAACCGTTGATTATCTCCATTGAATAGTTGAAACATGTGTATACTCGCATTCAGACGGTAAATGATCTCCACGCGGTCTATGCCATTTATCATCATGATTGCACTGTTTGTTTCATGATAGACAGAGGAAATCTCGACAGTTTTCTGAAATAAATACCCCCGTGGCCGGGATGGTAAAGACGCTGTGTTTTAAGCCTTCTCCCTCTCACCGCTGTGGGTTGAAATAACACGGGGAGCTCGCCTTGTAAGTGAGAAAGTGTCGATTCTTACGGATTCAGAAAAACTGTGGATTATTGAGACCGCAGCAAATCTGGTAAGAAATAAAATAATATGCCTCAATCGGACGCTACTTGTAAGGTGCGCCCTGATTTTGACGAAATATCGTCTAAACAAGCCAATTCGGAATATGTTGTTCCAACACTTAAACTCTTTTTCAAACAATTATTCAGGTGGGAAGCAGAGTGGTTTTTAGCTCCGCCGTCCACTTATCATAGCAACACATGACAACGGAAAGTAGTACGTCATTTTCCGCCAACGTCAAAAAAATGTGAAACAGCCGCCATTTTCTTTTTTTTTAAACGCGTAATCTGGAAGATTGTAACAAGTTTACATGATTAAAATTTTAGTTCCCTTTTAAGTTTCGTCATCTTCAGCTGTATTGACTTTTAGATGCTTTACTGCGCGAGAAATTTCGAGATTCACCCATTTAAAATTCCGAAGCGAGGGGAAGTAACTCGTAAGAGATGTCATTGTTAAAATGCGTTTAAAAATGGTAACACTTTGTGTTCTTTTCTAATGAAATACAAGGAGATACTAAAAATATGTTGTTTAAGCTTAAATAGTACATGGCGTGTACTACATGTTACGAACATCATGGTATTTCTTTATAAAAATTATACACGCTAAAACGATAAAATGTTCGACTCGGCACTGTCGGTCAAAAAATATAACGAGTGTAAAGTCATTGAACGTCTACAGGTGCGTATTAGGTATTCGGTGAAGGGGCTCACACTAAGTCTGAAAAGTAGTCTGTAGCCTATATTTAAAAAGGCTGACCGCTGTTCAGCTTCTCGTTGTGCATTTTGATGGCCAATCTGGAATTATGGAACTCAACTGGCCACCCGCTAATGTTTTTTTATTTTTTTTTTATTGGCGAGTATCACCATATGCAGCCATATTTAACATCAAAATATACTAAAACAAAGCTGCAGTCCAATTTATTTGGTTATCCCTCACCGGCCCGTCACCACCACCATCACCCACCCCACCCATAAAAAAAAAAAAAAAATGCGGATCTGGTCAGGGTAGGTGTCTCATTAGAATCGCGGAAACCGCCCTACTCCTAATTTTGCTTATTGCTTATTAAACATGCTCGGAGAATAGACTTCGATATATAGACTTCAGATAGGAGGATTTATGTCCGCTTACGATGGACGAGGCTAAACACACTGAAGAAACTCAGTGGCGCCGTTGTCTTGAACCCGGATCCTGTGCTTTTAAGTTTTTAATTGCACCGCATTGTCCGCTACACCGACACTTGACAAAACAAATATAACGGCTTAATATGTCAAACTAGTATAGACATGGAAATATCAGTTTCCAGATTGTTATTAGTGGGAAGCGGTCACTAAGTCGACCTTGAACTAGAAGTGTGTTCCATCACCCATGAACACTTGCTTCGCCTGCTGACAGTGCTGTTTGCTTATTTCCAAGGTTAGGTTGCAGGTTAGGCTGATAAATAGGGCATAACCTGCCAAAATGAAAGTCAGAGGTATTGCACATGTGTAACAACATCCATTGAGATGAAGACGTTGGTGAAGTTTCATGAACACAATTAAAATACTTTTCAATTGATGGCCAAGGTTAGGTTGCAGGTTAAAGCATGACAAAGTGATCGATAAGTGTCTGCCATCCTAAGCAGTAGACACAAAAATAAGTGTTCAGTTCTCATATGAATATATCCGTCATGCGGATATTTTTTACGCACTCTTCAACCCAATGAATTTTACTTGACCAGGCTAGACCAGTGACATTTGCTTTATCAGACGAGTACCGCTAAGTACAGCAAAACATGTTTCGAGATGCTAATTTCAAAATCAGTGCTCGATATACACTTCAAGATTGCCATCATCGGCCCATGTGTCACTTTAATTACAAAAGATCTATTTCAAAAGCTTGAATAAACAATAAATAAATTAAAATGACCTTGTGTTCCCAAAAGGCAGTTTTTCAGTTTCAGATGCATGCATGACTGTACGCAAATGGAAACTTTTTTTACATACAATGTAGATCCAACTGAACCAAAGAATAAATAATACAATATTTTATATATATTATATTCATAAACTAAACATCTTATTCTATTAAATACTACAATAATGAAATTTACTTCATACTTACAACATACTTACAACAAAAAAATCAATGTCATATATGGCCTAAAATGTGTTAAAATGATGTAAAACACCAAAAGTTTTTTTGAATGTGAGCATCTACTGTCAATGTATGACATTGTATACATTTGGTGTTTTTTAACAGCTTTACATATTATATAGTCTCTGTGAGGTATAATTATGTTCATTTTGGTTCTTTAAAAAAATAATGTCTGCTTAGTCCTCGGGATTGCCAAATTGAAGTCACCATCATGATCAGGCGAACACATCTCAAGCGGGATACGCAGTAACAAGTATATACTGTAACGCATAAGGCCGAAGAAAAATTAACCGCGTTTCTGATTTGGCCTAATAAAATGAATATATTTCCTTGAGTTTAGAATCTTGCGATCACAGTATTGTCAACTTTTTTGGTTAAATCCACGTCTTCCAGGGTTGCATTGGTATATGAAGAACGAAGGGCATCTCGAAACCAGATGATGCGTCTCTGAAATGAACAAAACAAGTTGTTAAAAAGGATGGATTGGTGGATGGATTGGTGGTACAATATATATAAGCCTGGAATTTCACATGAATCAACAGAGTGTCCTGTTATTTTTAAAAGGATTTTAACTTTGGCTGTCGTATATACCGTATTTCCTCTAACAGTAGCTCCCGGGCACTATGGAAAGTGCGAAGGGGGGGGGGGGAGGGGGGGGGGGGGCTAATATTATGATACAAATTTTCAATATATTTCACCTCCTTTCCCCGGACTGTTTCCTTATATAATTACTGTACGGCGATCTTTTACTGTTACACCGGTATTGACTTAACCAAAACATGACTGTACCGAGTATATTACTGTCATCACTCTGCATCTATATGATACACATTTCTGTCAAACTTGACGATTACAAAACGGGTTGGTTGCATATGAATTAACCAATAATAAAAGATAAACTAAATAGTAAATTGAAAGGAACGAGATAAATAAAAGCGGTAATTGTATTGATGATGATAGCGCTTTAAGGTTTATGTCATAGACCATACTGGTGTCGAAGGTAAAAAACTCCCGTAATCAAATCCATAAGCGGTAAAAACAGTGTGTTTTTTAGAAACTTTTAATTTAATCAAATCCATTAGCGGTAAAAACATTGCGTTTTTTAGGAACTTTTAATTTTTGAAGACGGTAAGTTTCTTAAAACAGGTGGGGGCTCTTCTAATAGAGGAAATACGGTATTACTATATAGCTAAATTGACATCACAGAGAAATGTGAACGTTTAACATCAACTTGTATGGGTTTTTGTGTGATAAATATAATCTCACAAAATCATCTATTATTTTTTAAACTCTTCAGTAAACATTAAACATTATTTGATGCTCGACAAGCCGCGCATTGTATATTTTTGCCAACTCGTTTAATAAATCCGCACTCGATCATGGAAGATCAGCTATTATATCCGCTGAGAAATAAATATTTAATCATTATTCTCCCATCACTGCTAAAATCAACAAAATATTCTGAAGTATATAATTTTTTTAGGTCACACATAGATGAAATATTACATTTTTATATTGTGCCCGGCCTTCGCACAGTATAGGTTATTTAGAGCCGCCCCAGAGAGAGGAAAAGGATACATAGGAATCTGGGAACCGTGCCCTACTCTTATTATCGAATAGATTCCTGTTGTTCCTTAACGTGCTTGGAGGATAGACTGATACACGGGACCGCCCGGTTTACGTCCCCATCCGAAGGACGAGGTTAAGGGAAAGTGTGTTTCCCAAGAACACATCGACGGAAAGGATGAGATATGAAATGCCTGTATATTATTCTCTATAATTATAGTATAACTGTGTAATTTATATATTATTACTAATTGCTGATATTATTGCACCAATCATATATTTAAACCTATGGTAGAATAACGATGACAAATAATACATCTAAATTTTAGTTAATTATATGCAAGCAGTTTTGAAGTGAAATTGATACGGGACTAATAAACTGTGATACTAATGTTCGACAAGATCTTCAAGATTGCCATATGTCCCTTTAAAGTGTCCTATTATTTGTAATTTAACTGGGGCGGTCTTTAATAATATCGCTGTAAAGTGACAACAGCACAGAGAAACTTTCATGTTGTATCAAGTGTATCCATTGTTTTATGTGATGGAATTTCACAATATCTCAACAAAACAAACAAAAAAGTAAAGTATTCCAATGAGCTGGGACAATTATACTTATAGTTAGGCACTCCCACTTTTTTTTTAAAAGTAGCTATCCCGCCAAATAACTACAAAATTGCACTAGAAAACCGTTTATCGAAACTCTATCCATATAACAATGTATATGCGCTGATTAAAAGTATAGGTTTATTAATAGGTTCTTAGAATACCCGTGATTGAATAACCGTAAAATGATGGTAACTCGTAATTCGACACTCCAGTTCTGGGTTTGGTCCGGCTGGTTAAAGCCGTTTATACTGTGTATGTATGAGTTTGATTTCTCAAAATATGTAAGTTATATATATACTTTGTCATCAGAAGGTTTAGAAACAGTGTACATAATGTTTATAAAATTTGACTGTTGTTGGCGGGATGGCTACTTTAATGAGAATAATAAAAAAATCTGTACAAATCGGGTTCTCCCACTCAAATAAATCTACTGTTTCTCAAGCTTATCAAGCTTATTAAAATCTTCATTTATAAAAACCACGTTAAAGAACCGCAGAAATGTATTCCCGAATTTGGGGCGGCTCGAAATATTAACATTTGCTAGTAAGATAGATAGAGTAGCTTAGGTACATTTTTTTTGAATTCCACTCTCTGGGGTGGCTCGAAATATTGCCATATTATTAGCTTAATTAACCTATATCACTGGGGTCAAATATATTAAAGTTTATAGCTTTAGCTTACCCAGGGCTAGGCTAAGTCTCAGAGCTGGAACTTGGAGATGCCACTTGACAGAAGGTGGCAACATCTGCAAAGATCCCTGAAAGAAAATCAATTGTTGTTTTTATACATACATACCTACAGTAGATGTGTTAATCCTTTACAGTACTGCTGTAGCTATATGCAAACTTTGGGGTGTGTGTGTGTGGGGGGGGGGGGGATGATGCAAGGGCACCGATTTTGTTGGTGGGGAGGGTGAAGGGGAGGTGGCAACGGTGCATTTCTGATCTGCGGTCATAGAGGGGGTTTGGGGACAAAGCCATTTATTTTTGGGGAACAATGGAACATTTTCTGTTATTGGTAATATTTTTGGGGAACAATGGAACATTTTCTGTTATTGGTAATATTTTTGGGGAACAATGGAACATTTTCTGTTATTGGTAATATTTTTAGGGAACAAGGGAACATAATAATCAAAATAAATGGAAAAATATTTTTGGAGAACAAAGCAAAATATTTTTGGGGAACATTGGATCATATTTTCTGTGAACATAGACCCCACTGGAAGGGTCTCATCATAGAAATAATACATCAGTGCTATATTATTATTAAATTTTAACGGAGACACTATAAACATGAACATGCACTAAATAAAACACATTTATGGGTCAGTACCGAGTGCTGTACATACCTTTCATCCTTTGTTTTTCCTTTATGTCTAAACACCAAAGTTGTCGGTGTCCCTAATCGAGGCGAAGGGACATGACTCATGTGGTCTACATGACATGACCTTGACAGGAGATGTTCTACAAGTATTTGTTACATCATTCACCCATAACAATAGTTAACACATGAATAGGTCTGTCTTTTTGCTCATTAAATCCTGGAATTGTGAAGTATTCACTTGCAATTATCCATAGTTCATTCAACCGTAAATCAACACAACAAATTACTGCCGACTTGGCCTGTTGTGATTTTTAATAAGCGTCTTGGGCGGCTGATTTTTACCGTAAACATGCTAAAGGAAAGGCAGAAAAAGTGTTTAAAGGTTGACTTACTGACATTTTATTCGGAGCAGGAAATAACTATATCGGGGAGTAGAAAATATTCATGTTTTACGTTTCTGTTATTGATTTTCAGTTTTGCTTATTTAGCTTGTAGCCGCCATTTTGAATAATGTGTGTTTTGAGTGAGAAAAAAGGGTGACCATCTTTCAAAACGGTCTCAAAAAATGGGTAGTCATGAATTTTGCCGAAATTTTCAGGAAAGGTAGTAGAGGTACTGATCTATCATTCCTGTTAATTTAAGCCAAATTAGTGAAAACACATTTTTTGTGACCGTTTTGAGACCACAAAATATGCACTTCAGATGGCCTGAATACCGTTCAAAGAATGGGAATACTTGCAACAGTTACACTGTTACACCACACTAGGCAATGTTAATTGCAAAACAGTCTCTAAAGTAAGTCTCACAGCAAGTGATGTGACTGCTATTGAGAGGATACAAATTTCGAATTGTATTTGTATGCCTAAGAGAAAATGCAAGCCAGCATTCAATTTCGTTTTTGCATCCTGGGAAATCGCCAGTCATTTCTATGCCCATGATCGACATGAAGTATAGTGACGAAAGCTGAATACGTTCAACAATGACATTTGTGTCTGATCAATCGCGCAAAATACACTAGTACCCCAGTATTGACGTTTGACCAACCTTGGTGGGTGAAAGCGGTAGAAATTCAGCAGGTAGTGGAACCTAACTGTTTGATGAAAGATATTGTGCTAATACTAGAGGGGGCTTCATGTAGAAATGAGATTTTCGGGAAGCATTAATAATACATGTTTATGGGAGGCTCAGGGCTACAAGAAATATTGGAATGCATATTCAGGCTAGTTCATATTCTGAGCAAAAGAGCCATCTCATGAGCCATTATATTGATGCAGTTTTAATTGCTATAACGTTCTGCAAATTCTACTGTATTTATTTCAGTCCCTAAAGACAATCTGGTGACATACTGGTTCAAGCTATTGAAGATAAATTACCACCCTCTGACGTGCAAACAACCAGAGTGTAATATCAATATTATTGGGTGACCCTTTCCACAGAGTACTTATCACCAGTATACCTTGAAATACAAATGTTCTCTGTTGCTGCTTTCCATGCAAAACTTTATTCCCAACAAATCTTTCATGTGCGAAACATTTGAACCCATTGCATTCCTCTCCACTGTTTCCGCCATTCAGTATTTTTAGTACTTTGATTATTAATTATACGATGCTATAAAGCTTTAACATGTTATACAAGTTACAATACAATTTCGGGAATATAAAAAAACGCTTAATTTTAAACCAAACCCCTGCCCGTGTTGGTTCGTTCCCTATTTTAGGCATGTCTAATGGAAAACTTCATGCTACACCCCATCTCCCTATGAGGTTGCTGTCCCACTATAACCTTAGTTGGTGTGTTAACGGACGAAAAAAACTCATTTCGTTTCATTTATTTAAAGCAAATAAATTAGTACATTTTTTTTTGTAATATATGGGTGGGGTATTTTCACATGAAACGATAAAACAAGTACACATAAGACCTGAAATTTTCGTAAAATTGTCTTCAACTGTCACACATTATCTCGAAATCGAAATTTCAAACCAAATGTACAGATATTGCTCTCGAAAAAAGAATTGCATTGACCGTACATTACGCTTTGTCATTTATACATATGAATACTTGTTAAAACTTGTTCAAACAGGACTCAATTTGAACACTAAATATCTCAAATAAAAATTGTCCACTTGGTTTTGTAAATCTCCAGTGAAAGTAGTTTCTGAAACTATAAGTTTCATTTCTATACTAATTTGTCCTGGGTCTATCACAGAATACAATTTAGATTGATTGGCCTATCTCCAGAAATACACCAGTTTATCAAGAAATACTCAAACTAATGAGAATACTATTGTAATATTTTAGAGCAGGTTTCTTAGAAATGTTGGCTTGTATATACGCAACTATGTTATTTGACCATCAGTGCCAACGGCGCAATAGAAAACACGTGACCACCATGCCACTGAGAGATGCTATTTTCCGTGTCCGCGATAATAAAGACATCTAACACTGTCATCTAACACGTCTTGCCTCTCACTGCTGCATGTTCAAATCCCATGGGAGCTCGATTTGTCAAGTGAGAAAGTGTCGATTATTAGTGAGAACGTGTCGATTATTAGTGAGGAAGTGTCGATTATTAGTGCGAAAGTGTATATTATTAGTGAGAAAGTGTAGTTTAGTAGTGAGAAAGTGTCGATTATTTTAGAAAGTGTCGATTTTTACGGATGGCGGGAGCTATACAGTACTCGTTTTACCCAGGAAAAATGGGGTGGTCTGCCTCTATGAAAAAGAAAGAAGAAAAAAAAAAGAAAAAGAGAGAAATCGACCATCATATATGTCCGAACATGTGCTAAAAATTACATAAACACTATTCAAACAAAGAAGGCTTACCGTAAGCAGTATGTTTATAATGCGCTACATATACTCCAATCGAGTTGTTCATGATCAGAGTCTAGTTGCCGTAATCTGCCACCTCTACGTTTGAAATATTCAAAGCCGCAAAGGATGGAAAATTGAAGTTCGTGACCTTTTTGGGAATTGGTTTGCCATCGTCGCGTGACCATGTGTAGCTCGGATACGGGTAGCCAAGAACATTCATGATGAATAAAGCATCCGTGCCCACTCGGGCTTGAACATTTTACATTTCGCCACCGGTATCTGGGTTTGGTCTAGGTGAACCTGAAAAATAGAACATGTCTTCCCGATTAAAGCCGATTACAACGATTTAATATTTTATTACATTACCTTTAATTAGCATGGGTACACTTATTAAGCTCAAAACTCAACTATTTTTATGTTTGGGCAATAATTAAAATTACGTTTGTTTGCCCAAACGAGACCGGTCCAAACTGAAATCGGGCCGACTCCAAACCTTTTTTAAGTTAAAATACGATTTTCTTTTTTTTCACCAGTGTTTCTTCTGCATCTTTATTAGTTTGGTTTACAGCGTCTCCGTGGCCAAATGGTTAACGACGTTGCGTTGTAACAGTACTGGTTCTACCCAGGAAAAATGGGTGATCTGCCTCCACCACAAAAATCGACCGTCGTATATAAACTTACATCATGTACTTATTCAAAGACACATATATTGGGCTCGTTGGTCCTTTGGGACCAACGAGCCCAATATATGTGTCTTTGAAGTAGAATACCGCTTAAGCCGGTGCTAGGGGGCGTGAGAGGTGTTGCTTTTTTCATTACTTCTCATGAACAGACTCAATAAAACCGAGTCTGCTGCTTTATTTTCTTAATTGTGTTTTTTGCTCCCAAAGGATCACCTTTATCAGTATTTATTAACATTCACACTAGCGTTCGTTTAGTGCAGTGTGGCGGCTGTAAAAAGTCTCCCCGTGCTACGAATCAGTAGTGTTATTTTTACTGGTCCTTTGGGACCAACAAGCCCAATATATGTGTCTTTGAAGTAGAATACCGCTTAAGCCGGTGCTAGGGGGCGTGAGAGGTGTTGCTTTTTTCATTACTTCTCATGAACAGACTCAATAGAACCGAGTCTGCTGTTTTATTCTCTTAATTGTGTTTTTTGCTCCCAAAGGATCACCTTTATCAGTATTTATTTACATGTGTTGGAAATGACGTAAAACACCATACGAACAAAATTGGTTTGGTTTACCTATTGTTTTAGACAGGAAAAATAATGTGCAGAGTTAAGATTTTCAACATTGCTTTACACACCTTGTATATTAAAATCGTGCTTAATAAGTACAAAAAGTAATGTTTTAAGTCCAAACAAACAGTTAAACAACATTCACAAAAAACATGACATACATGGAAGAAAAAAAGAGAAGAATTTTCTTACTTACATACCCATCTAAAAAATATCAGGCAAACTAAGATATTTTTTAGTGTAGCCTTCGTTAATATTTAAAGTAGTTTGACTGGTTTAAACATATTTTTTGCAACATTTACATTAGTTTGTAAAAGGGTTGGGCAACAAGTTCTACAACATTAGTTACGGCCCGTCCCTATACAGTTTGTTTACAAAATAAATAGTATGGCAGTTTTACAAGCATAAAACATTTTAAACGAAAAGTATAGGCAATGCATTACTGAAGTTAACAGATATATGTAAAGAGAAAGGAAGAGGACAAAAAGGACAGACAGTTAAAGACGTCTCGCAAGGGATCAAATGTGAACATAGTGAGTTTCATCGAAAACGCCTGGTATCTTTAATATATTTTTGCACTGCTATAAACACAAGCTCATTATCTCTATCGTTCAGCTCTGTTTTACCAGAACACAACTTATCAACACTTAACGGGTGGAACGGTCGTGTCGAACTAAAGAGCGTACGCCTTTGTTCACTATATCGACAACACTTAAATAAGTAGTGATCGACGTCCTCTCTTTGATCTCCACAGTCACAACTTGATGATAAGATAAGCGCAAATGATTTAAATACAAGTCATGATTTAGATCGCTACATGCATTTCTTAAGCGAGCATGAATGATTGAAAGATATCTTGAGCCACATAAGTATTATTTTGGAACAGTGGGGCATTGGGACGTCCTAAGAAGAGAGCTTTTAAATGTGTTTAGTGATAGTGATTCCTTATTATGTATGGGTAAATCATTCCAAAGGCTTAGCGATGATAGTATGAATGATTTTGAAAATAACTCCGTTCTCCTTATTGGATTGACAAAGTCATTCGAGTTTTTTTAATTATACATCTCTGACGAAGGGCGGAAATAACTGAGCTATTGAATTTGGTAACATACTGTTTTTTTGCTTATATACGGTGATAAGTTTTTAAAAAACACGTCTATCTGCTAATGAGAGCCAACCAATTTCAGCAATTAACTTATTAATTGAAACGGACCTAGTTAATCCTGTAACAATTATATCCATGTATTAGGATGCTCCAGTCATAAGATGTTATAAGAACGTTAAGTTTGGCAAAATCAGCCTTTTTATAGAGCCACACACGTCTTTTGTATGTGCATTTTGTTTCATATGTTAATGGAACAATTATATATGTACTATATACAAATATTTTAGATTATTAATGGGTTTTATGTCTTTCAGATAGTGGTTAGCTGGGTTTAATTGGTCTTCGTTAATATCTCCAACCATAACTATGTTGTTGCAAGTCTCAAGAGATTTTTCAATGCAGATATTTAAATCTTCCCAAAAACTAATAGGCACCTTTGGTTGTCTATAAACTGTACATAAAATAAACGATTGTTCTCGGTCTTTTATTTCTATCCAAAGTGTATCCTGTATTGCATTTTCAAGTTCAGTTATTCGTCGCGAATATATGTTTTCCGATATATAAACAAGAATACCACCAGAATGTGATGTTTTTCTTTTCTATACATAGTTGAAAAACCATCAATTTGCAAGGAGTCCATTAAAACGTTATCAAATAAATGTGTTTCAGTAAAACATAGTATATAAAATCAGTTAAATTGTCCTTAATGTAATCTATTTTATTGCGAATACTTCTGATGCTTAAGTGTTGAATGGAAATACTAGGGCTGACAGATTGCGAATTGGGTCCCGGGTTTTGCTCAAAATCGTTCGACATAATAACTAATAATGTCATAAAACTAACGAGAATTGTATGTTAAGAATACTGTCGGACTCATGAACGATGACTGCCTTACAAATGCAAGAAATTTCATGATAACTTGAAAAATGAAGCTAAAAGGTTTAAAATAATAACATAGTTTTTGCATAACACCATGCGTTTTTATATAAAATGTTCCAATTGTCACTCGCCAGCTACTTAATCACTACCCATTTGGTTTTTAAGAGAAACTATGGACAACCGGCGAATGACATTTGGAACTTTCTGAAATTGCAATGTTCTAAAAATGATACCCTCGAGACAATACAGACAAATGGAACATATAGAAAAGAAGAAATAATAGGGAAAATATTGCAGTATCAGTTTTGCAAATGGTGGTATACATGCTAACAACCCTACATTCGGATTTGCAATATATTAAGGGATAATCTGAGCATTTACATGAACACTAAACAATAGAATATCCTAATATAAATGCACAAACCACCACTCAAGAAGGTAATATCAATATTTATCCTTATTATGTAAATATTCGTGTGTGGAATAACATATTTACATACCACCTGAGAAAACTACCAGCCAAAAATTTTCAGTTAACTGCAAGTGCGAACTTGGCGAACTTATTCATGTAAAATTCTAACGATCCCCAATTTTAATCATTTAATCATTAAGTAATCGCTTACTAAATGGCACGCGCTTGTTTGGACACAAGGAGGCGGATTTAGTAGAAGCGCGAACGTGTTAAGAGGCGTGGTTTCGTAGAAGCGCGGGGAAAAAGTAGGGCAAACACTAAGTCAGTTAGAGGCTAAAAAGTGAAATTTTAACAATTAAGAAACCCCGGTCAATCGCTGCGCTCCTTCCCTTAGGGATTCTTAATTGTTAAAATTTCACTTCATAGCCTCTAACTAATACACAGTCAGTATAATCATTCCTTCTGCCAGTTACGAGAATCACGAGCAAATCTATTTATCCCAAACATGTATGACGTCACATAAAGTAAGAAAGCGTACATGACGTCGTGACTGACTTTAAGTTTAACCATAATCGAAACTTTATAAATGTATTATAACAATCACAGTCCGTAATTAATACGATGGCGCAGATAACAGATAATGTGATATGGTAGTGTTAACAGTGCTAAGGCAGCCTGCCGACTTGAATTCAAATGCTATAGGGACACACGGCAACTTTGTTCTTTTGTAAAACTCGCGGCGTCCCGTTAGTTTTTTTGCATCAATTGTATTTGTTTAAATAATTAATATTTATCATAAGAATAGTATAAAGGAAATAACTTTTGCATATTACTAACTGCTGATTATTTTTCACCAATAATATAGTCAAACCTATGGAGGAATAACAAAGAAAAGTTGAAAAATGAAAATTGTATATTCAAATATATGCAAGCATATTTAAAGTCAAAAAGATACTGGATAAATATATCGAGATGCTAATTTTAATGCTTGATAAAAACTTTAAGATTGCCATGTGTCACTTAATATTGCTAAGGCAGCCTGGCGTCATGTAGTCAAACTACCATTTAGCTATACTTGCGACTACTTACAAAAAACGGTCAGATTTTGTCCTCTTGTTGCATTTATTCGATGGTTTAATTTGTTTTTCCCTGTACACATCCAGAAGCCGGCATCTTGACACCTAGCAACAATTGGACCTACTTCAGCATCGGCAGCAATAGTTGCTTGCACGACAACATTATTGGTATAATTGTTACGGATTTCCCAAACCGGGTCTGGGTTGCCTTCTATCTTACATGTTACTGTGTACGATTGGTTCTCGTTCACCTCGGTATTGTCTAAGCCGAATTTAGGAATGTCCGCTGGATCTGAATAAACAAACAAGTGTTGTCGGTGTTAATCAGATGTAAGTATCATAACTGCTATGGCTTTGTTTTATATGCTATACCTATCATGGCGCCATGATGCGCTGCTTATAAAGTAGGTAGAGTATGCGGTACGACTCCTTCCACACTTTCTGGCGAGGTTTCTGAAGACATCATACAATGCCTGCATAAACAACTGCCGTATTTCAATTTACTAGCCTAAAACATCACACATGTATGCATAACACTCACCAAAGAAAAGATTATCACGCCGATCTAGTCGTTGTATATAAGCATATATTTTCCAACACGTTCAATATATCCTCTCGAAATATCTAGCTCCTGTCTGATATCTCGTTCCGTATTTACAATCCTTCTCTTTGGCTAGTCTTTGTAAGAACGCATGCAATACCTACTTTATAAAGCGGACGAGTTATAGCTCTTTTCTATGTACAGAATATAAAACCAAACGAATTATGATTCTCACAGCTAGGTGTAAACCAAAGAAAACGGTCGAAGGCATAACTCACAATATCAATATAATAGTTTTCGAAGGACAGTTATTGTGTATTTTTCACTCTTTTCAAATATCATTAAAACCAATATTCCCTTTTGTTCTTTATAACTGAGGGAATAAATACAGTTGTCATAATATAACAATAAACAGTTACAGTTATTTCGATGTTATCATTTTGTTGTGTATGTTGTTACCCTATGTATATAATGCTATATAAGTATATACATGTTTATTGATTTAGTTGTCAAGTTGATTCTATTAATAACACATAGATTATAAATATCTAGGTTTTGTACTATTTTGATTGACAACCAGTGTATATATATATAATATTCTAGTAATTTCTAAACTATTGCTTACATCATGTGATACATCGTATGCCTTGTTCAAGGTTAATATGAATATTCCGAAGCTTCTACGACCTTATATGAGGCATCTTATGAATGTAGAGGTTATTTAAAAATAACTTGTTTATCTGACTGAATCATTCTAAATGTTCTATGACATTTTATGGCAGTATAAATCCAGCCTTTTGGGGTTGTTGTTTGGTTTTCAGTATTCAGTATTTGAATTGAGTATAAATTCACAATAAAGCGAAATTATTGGATGCTATGAAGTAAAATCTATTGTGAGATGATACATCCGATTAAAGGGCCACTTGACAATTTAAATTAAAGGGACACTGGTCAATATTATTTGGACTTCATTCGTATATTGGATTTTAAAGAAATACTGGAACCATTTTATGTATTTTCTGTAAGTGAATATTTTTCATTGTAGTATTTGAATAAATTTGTTGATTTTATTTTAAAAAATAGTTGCTGGATTTCTTACTTTCTTGTTACATTTTACCCGTAACAATATTATTCTATTAGGCATATCAATCACTAGTTAGTTTTACTGTTTCAAATGTTGTATTAAAATTAGGTATACAACAGGAAACGAAGCATTCACAGAGCACAGTCAACCACCTATACCTAGGCGGGGACTTCAACATTGCGGACATAGACTGGAAAAACGAGAGTCCGGTTCAACACGTTACAAACAACCTCCAATGCCAACAGAGCTCAACTAACTTTGACCAAAGATGGCTGCCTGGAGCAAGTTGTCGATATTACAGAATTTTCATCAACTATCCTTGATCTCTTCTTTACTAACAACAAGACACTCATCAATAAATGTGAAGTAATCCCAGGTATTGATGACTCCGAATCAGGTTTAATTGAGACAATGGAAGTGAAGAATCTCTCTGGACAGATTTACCACTACAGGAAAACAGACTACAGTAAAACTCGTGAAAAGCTGCGATCCTTCTACCAACCATTCATAGAAGAGACCAAATACCTCTCTACAAACGAACATGGGAATGTTTTTTAGAACAAACACAAAATATTGATGGACACAATTATCCCTTCCAACATAATCTTTGGAAACAAAACCATCAAACCATGGATAGATAAATCTGTGAAATCGCAACATCGACAAACTCTTCGCTAGACAGAAAGCAACAGGAACGGCTAAATACAGGCGCTCATGCTCATACCAAGAAGCCAACACTAAAGCACAGCAACTGAAGCGTCAAGCATACTGAAGATACATAGACAACCTTCTAGAAGTTGGAGAACCACAACAAGAATAGCAACGCAACAAGCACAAGCGATTTTGGAGCTACATTAAGTCCCTTAAAAAAAGAACCTGTGGCGTATCCCTACTAAAAGAATATGTTAAACTTCACTCGGAAGCGATACACAAAAAAAAGAGTATGATAATGGACCTTTGGAAACGGCCGAGCACGACACGTACGAAATATTGCAGTCTCGGTTTGATTGAGACTGTTCATGAGTGGTAGTGAAATATGCTAGCTACCGCTCACGCCCTCTAGCCCCGGGTTGAGCAGAACTCAATATTCATAAAATCAACAGCACAACATTTTAACCATCCCGAAGATGGCATGCATATTGCGGTGGACATGGAGTTAGCCTTCTTAGTATACTAAATCGACAATACTAAGCCGTTTTCACACAGAAAAAATTAGAGCGATATCACCCCTCCAAATGGGAGAACCCATCCCCACCATGCCAGACAAAATAGTCACCACTGAAGGTGTATGCAGCCGCCTAATACGGAAGCAGAAGCATCCGGACCTGACCTTATACCAGAAAGGATCCTGAACGATGTCCAGAAATGCCTCCCAAATGGTTCTGTACCGGCCCTGTGGAAAACTGCGAATGTCACAACCATTGTCAAGAATGGAAAAGTAAAAAGCTGGCAACTACCGACCCGTCTCCCTTACATGCATCTGTCGTAAGCTGCTAGAGCACATCACAGTTAGCAACATGATGAGCCGCATGGACACACATCGTATCCTGACAAACTGTCATCATGGTTTCTGCGCTAGGATGCGCTGCTAAACTCAGTTACTGACACCGGTGGATGAGTTGTCCAAAGGCTTAGGTATATGGAAACAATACGACCTTGCAGTAAAGCCTTTGATCGTCTCCCCCCATGAACGACTTCTCCTGAAATTGAACGACTATGGAATCCCGGGTTACACTCTGTCAAGGATCAGGGACTTCCTGACAGACACGTTTCAATGAGTTACATTTGATGGAGAAACAGCCAACTCAGCTCCAGTCATCAACGGTTTGCCTCAAAGAAGTGTAATGGGTCACATCATCTTCCTGGTTTTCATTAACGACCTGCTATATACCATCCAGTTCAACACGAGGTTGTTTGCAGATGACTGTATAGACTACCGACAGGTCAACGCGACTGCCAGAATTTCCAAGATATTTTATTATTTTTTGGTATCAACGAGCCCAATGTATGTAGCTTTGAAGTAGAATACCGCTTCAGCCGGTGTTAGGGGGCATGAGAGGTGCAGCTTCTAACATTACCTCTCACGAAGAGACTCAAAAAACCGAGTCTACTACTTCATTCTCCTTGTTGTGTCTGTTGCTTGCAAAGGATCTGCCTGATCAGTATGGATTGATTAAATAAGCTGAGTGGGAGGAGAAAACATGGGTATGTTCTTCCATCCAGATTAATGTAACATCCTTAGAGTTTACAAGAATAAGTCTCCAATCAACTCAAGCTATATACTCAAGTATACATACTTGCAACAGGGGATGTTACAAAGTACCTGGGAATGAAAATATATCCAAGGATCTTTCGTGGAAACACCATATTGACAAGACCATCAAGAAAGGGAGCCGTGCCCTAGGGTTTCTTCGGGTCAGCAATGAGCAAATAAGAGCGCAGCATATTTCTCTCTCGTGAGACCAGGCTTCGAATACTGCTCAAACGTCTGAAACCCCATACTAAGGATCAGGTATACAAGCTAGCGTAGGTACAGCGAATGACTGCTAGATATACAACAAATCGATATAGGAATACTAGCAGTGTCAGCTCCATGTTGGACCATTTTCCGTGGGAATCACTAGAATCCAGAAGGACCAAGGCACAGTTGACCATGTTCTAAAAGCTCGCCAGTAACCTTGTAGATATTTCCGCTGATCAGTACCTGACTATTGCCTTAGTTCGAACAAGGACACACCACAACAGGACATATAAGTACAAATCCGCCACCACAAACCTCTACAAGTTC
Source organism: Cyrtodaria siliqua (assembly GCA_037043455.1). Classification (NCBI taxonomy): domain Eukaryota; kingdom Metazoa; phylum Mollusca; class Bivalvia; order Adapedonta; family Hiatellidae; genus Cyrtodaria; species Cyrtodaria siliqua. The sequence goes on along the minus strand of JAWPHD010001070.1, from coordinate 216,073 downwards.
AGTGTCTACCCTTGTACCATTGGAACGTGGAGCTTCCTAACAAACACCGTTTTAGAAGCTCCAATCTTGGTATCTTTCAAGCAGGAGCTCTCTCAAACCTATTAGGTCGTATGTGACTGACACGAATTGTCATATGTGTAACCAAACACACGCATTAATACAAACAACAATTACAAGGTTGATAAGAACCAAGACATGTGTTATTGCAAACACAAACAAGCAAGACATGTGTTATTACAAACACAAACGGGTTGACAATAAGGCTTTTACAGAATCCACTGTTACGAATTTATAATATAAATGAAAATGCTTCACCACAACAGATACATAAAATCAATGCAGTTGTTAAGCAATATTATCATTATCAAATAAACCACCAGCCGTCTGTTTCTTACAAGCTATGACGCTTGCTACTGATATGTTTAGCTCAATGTGTGCTCGTATAGGAGTCAACATAACGAATATATGAACAGAACAGAACAGAACATAATTTCCTATTTAACTTTCACATACGTACATCGTTATATATACATACATAAATGTTCCTGCATATGCATATCTTTCAGATGATAAGTCAGAACGTGGTAAGTAGTTCTAATAATTAACAGTAATCAAGTGGTAAGTGTTTTAGATAATTGTAATTTGATGAAAATTCTTGTACAATTAATGACAAATACGGCAACATCTAGTAAGCTAGTTATTACATAAACACGAACAGATGAAGACAATCTGTTCTTCGATATCGTTAGCTCAATACATGTAATGGTAACTAAAAGTTCCTAGATAAAACCTCGGGTAATTAAAAAACACATACTTACATTGAACATCGATGGTTATAACCTCAACCGTGACGTTAGCCTCGGTTTCATTATCGCCCGGAAGTGACGTATTAAATGCATGACATATGTAATCACCAGCTTCCTTCTGATTTATGTTTATCATTTCTAATTTTACTCCTTCCATGTGAAAACTGCTGCCTGTAGCATTTTTGGTCCAGTAAATGGTGATGTTGGGTTGCTCAGTTACGTTGCACACAATCAGAAGATTGTCACCTTCGAGAATCTTATGCATTGCTGGTTTCTTATCAACATCATCTATGAAAGGATATTAGAAATGAGAAAAATGGTCCTATAGAAATCACAGCATCCAAACTCAATGGCACCGTAGGTCCGCACTGCACCACAAACAAATTAAATGTACAATCAGTTTATAGTACAGCACAAAACCACACTGAAACAATGATAGACGCCTCCATCTCTAGAGGATGGGATGGAATAACAACATTGATCGCATGTACGGGGAAATGTTTTACCACCGCCACATCGCACAAGCGACACAGTTGTTCAAAGCGACACAGTTGTGAATACAAAATGAGAAAAACGGTCCTATAAAAATTAAACACCACAACGCAATGGCACCGTAAAAAGAAATATAAAAAGATCGGACAGGGAAAGTAGCATTCAAGGATGACAGTCAATCACAAAACACAGAAACAAAGACGCAAACAGACAAACAAGAAGGCAAAAGCAATAATAAATGCAAACGACATCACAAACACAAAATGGTTGACAATAGGGCTACCGTCTTGGAACGGTCAGTGGCAAAGAAGGCCACCATAAGTCTGCACTGCACCACTAAAAAGAAGCAAATTATATGTAAAATCTGTTTATAGAAAGACGTATATATACAAGTATAACACGGCGGAGAGAAATAATTTCAGTTAAACAAAACCGTTGAAATAAATTCATGTTCTCTAACTTTCGTTTCTGTTTTTATTTTATTTTATTTTGATGTTTTATTCTTAAAATAATAAATTCTCAAAAAGAAACATTACATTTGTTTTTTTCTGTTTTAACTATAACTATAAGAAACAATACTGAATGGGTAGCCTAATATCAAGTCGATAATATACAGGCCAGCTTTGTACGGTGTTTATGAGATAGATAGAGAATGGTCTCACTGAGTTGGTTAATTTAAACATCGAGGTTTTTAAATTAACCAACGAGATGAAACCATACTCTATTTGTTTTGTAGCATGTCCATTTCAGCTCCCTGCCATGCTCTAACTTAAAATAACTGGTAGTTGTAGTACACCATTTATTCTGACAGGTGTTATTTTCAATTAAACGATTTACACCTGTACAAACAGAATTTTCGGTGACCATGCTGTAAAAGTAATGAACCAACGTCGTAGGTCATTTTGAACATTCTCAGCATACGTTAATGATCAATGAAGCTTCTTATACAAAAGCCGTCAATGTAATGTACAATGATGAATACGCGGTATTTGTATAACTGAAATCAAAATAACTTGTAGTATGAGACTATGTGATATAACTAATATGTATAAACGAAAAGAAATGGCAATGAACTGTACCTGGGATTGGATTTCCAAGCGAAATTGTTAAACACACTGCTGCAATGATAAATACGTGTAACATACACATAGCAGACGACATATTTCGCGTGAATTGTAACTAAAACCTTCAGTAATATTTAACTCCTTTTCACTGGCAAGAAGTATGAGAACGGGTATTGTGTTGACATGGACTTTATTTATTTTATTAATCTACTATCATGAGTAACTTACACGATAACTTTATTTTAGAGCCACACACGGCAATCAAGCAATGCAATTACACCCCGATTTATTAATCCAGTATCATGTTGACTTTAAACATGCTTGCAAATATTTAAATTAAAGCTATTACACATTGGGAGACTTCAAGTATTTTTTCGTTAAAGTTTTATTATTGATACAATATAATCAACAATTAGACATATACAAAAACAATTTCGTTTGAAGTATTCAAATAATTGTTTATAACGATTGCAAATATGCAAGTTATTAAGAAAAAACTAACGGACGCTGGAAGTTTTAACAAACTCAAGATTGTCGTGTGCCCCTTTAAGGTCATATGAGATTGTGTCACATCGATACAATCCCGATATACACAATAGTATGTACTATTTATTTGCCTTTTGTGCAATCCCATCACGCTAATAAATGTGTCATTGACATTATATAGGGCAATGATAACTAATATAATAGTGTTATCTATATATATCATTAGATGTGAGATTGGGCAGTGCTAACTAATATACTGTTGTTATCTATACTGAACAAAATAATTTTAACACGACTGTTTAGGGACATAGATTAAACATATGAACATTGATATCATTGTTTTAAGATATTAGAAATGCTAGTTAAGTATGTGATTTTCAAGACATTGTGTATTTTTATTATTTTCTAAGCGATTTGTTTGTGTGTTTGTTTGTTTGGTGTTTAACGTCATTTTCAACATATGTAAGGTTATATATGACGGTCGATTGTTTGTGGTGGAGGCAGACAACCCACTTTTCCTGGTTAGAACCAGTACTGTACACATCCCGCCATCCGTAAGAATCGACACTTCCTTACTTACAAGTCGAGCTCCTAGTGGGATTCGAAGCCGATTTTCTAAGCGAAGTATCATAATTACCTCACATATATTAAAAACAACTTATTTCATTATTAAAACGTATTGCATTGAACAAATTTAATTGTTTTGCATTGGCAATTCATTGGCAAGAATTGCCCATTCTGTCATTGTTTCAAATCAGCTGAAATGAGTTCACAAACAACTGTTATTCTCAAATAAAGAAAATCTAAATTTCGTAATTTTAAAATTACCTCCCTTTTCATTGATTTGGGTACGATTTTCGATAACCTATACAATTATGTTCCTATCATATTTGCTTTATTTTTATCATCGAGTTTATTTACAAATGACTTTGTTTTATTATTGGTTGTCATATCTATGTCACTGTGTCATTGACCCCGAACCTACAAGGCTGTTATCTCGTCTATGGAAATGACATGCATTTTATGAGCTAAATTTATTTTACTCAGTATATATCTCATTACATCTGCATCCGGGATTGGGTATACATAAAACAAATACTACTAATAATGGAATAAACACATTATCAGAAATCAGGTTGTGATTGTCCTTATCACGGGAGAGTTAACATTTCTTTTATATTTAAATACTCTAGGGATTCGATAATACACTTTTGCGAAGGGTTTTAGAGTAACGGTAGCCCTGGTGGAGTAGCTATTTAGTTATACAAAAGTTACACTGACATTCGGGTAATACAGAGGGTCCCTGGTTAATATCCCAAGCATCATGTTTGCCACTGATCGTTCTTAAGCTGTACCCTGTTTGTGTATTTTTTGCTTCGTACTATACTTCCAAAAAAAAGGTTATCCACGTACTTGTTTTATTTTATTTTGAAAGCGTGCTTTTGGTTGACTGAGTTTTAATGCGTTGACCAACATTACCTTTTCGACTTTTGTATCTACTTTTAGGAATGTTAAAGTCCTTCTCTAGAAAAATTAAATGAATAAGCGAAACATATACCCCAGAAATGGTGCTCGGGGAAAATCTCCACGTCTAAGTACACTCCTACGTCTAGGGGATACACTAGGTTCATGTTGCTGCTGACAAATTGAGCAGATATGTAACCCCTAGTGGCAGGAGTGAGTAGGGGATAATTAATAAATTCAAGATTAATATCACCTCTCTTGTCATAAATGTGTTTCTTCAATCGAGAAAAGAAGCGACATTATCAGAAATATTAGCTTTGTCGAGTCGCTTAATATTATTGACCATAGACACCATTAATATCAAGACACCAGTAACTGATATTTAAATAGCAAAACATTGTATTTCAAAAATAGTTATCTACTGTATTATCTTTGAACAAACTCATTAAAAGGGCAACAACTATGTAAAGTTTTTTGCTATAACTAATGCCGGGGTTGTCGCCTTTTGACTAACGCGTTATAGTAATGTATCACTCACACACGTGCACTATCAGATCGCATCTGTATATCTATATATGTTATTAACGTCAGAGTGGTTGTTTTAACATATAATGAAAAAGGGATCGCTTGGAAGCCACAAAGAAATGAAAGAGAGAAAAGTAGCATACTTTATTTTGATGGGTTTGTTCATGAGAAGTAATACAAGGCACAACACCTCTCACGCCCATTAAAACCAGTCTGTTTTAGGATGCATATTTATTTTGAAATAGTCAATTTATTTATTAATACATGTATATACACATTAACATGTAGAACACTTGAAAATGACGCAAACATTTGTGTATTTGGCATGAGTATAAGAAAACTTGTATTGTATTGGTATCTATTTTGGCTTCTTTGTTGTGCTTGTGTTTTTGCTATTGTTATGACGAAGTATTTGTATCTTTTTATATATGCTTAAATAAAAGAAAGAAAAATAGTAATGTATTACTTTTATATCGTTTTACCCTTTATATATATATATATATATAGCGTATACTGTATAACGATTTTGAACATCGACATGGTTATCCCCCTCAGAATTAGTATGTAACGATATCCTGACCAACCTGTTTAGTGTTTGCCCTGCTTGTCGTCACTTCTGGCAGGATTTGTCATGCTTGTTTTCACTTGTGGCAGGGTTTGTCCTGCTTGTTGTCACTTGTGGCAGGGTTTGTCCTGCTCGTCATCACTTGTGGCAGGGTTTGTCCTGCTTGTTGTCACCCGGGCAGGGTTTGTCCTGCTTGTCGTCACTTGTGGCAGGGTTTGTCCTGCTTGTTGTCATTTGTGGCAGGGTTTGTCCTGCTTGTTGTCACTTGTGGCAGGGTTTGTCCCAGTTGTCACTTGTGGCAGGGTTTGTCCTGCTTGTCGTCACTTGTGGCAGGGTTTGTCCTAGTTGTCACTTGTGGCAGGGTTTGTCCTGCTTGTCGTCACTTGTGGCAGAGTTTGTACTGCTTGTGGAAGGGTTTGTCCTTATTGTTGTCACTTGTGGCATGATTTGTCCTGCTTGTTGTCACTTGTGTCAGGGTTTGTCCTGCTTGTCGTCACTTGTGGCAGGGTTTGTCCTGCTTCTTGTCATTTGTGGCAGGGTATGTCCTTCTTGTTGTCACTTGTGGCAGGGTTTGTCCTGTTTGTTGTCACTTGTGGCAGGGTTTGTCCTTCTTGTCGTCACTTGTGGTTGTGGCAGGGTTTGTCCTTCTTGTTGTCACTTGTGGCAGGGTTTGTCCTGCTTATTGTCACTTGTTGTGCCCTTAATGGTTTATTCTCTTGTTGCTGCCATCTGTCAAGTCATTGAATACATGTACTTGCGTGTGACTTTCTATGCATTTGTGCTTTTATATTCATATATACATGGTCATCTTTGTGTTATATTCATATATACATGATCATATTTTTGTTGTACTTATGTTGTCTATGGATATAAAATACAAATGCCTAGAAGGTCAAAAAGCAAGAATACAATGACTTGGTAGAACGTCACAAAGCAAGTATACAATGACTAGGTAGAACGTCACAAAGCAAGAATACAATGACTTGATAGAACGTCACAAAGCAAGTATACACTGACTTTGTAGAAGACAGAGCAACACGAGAATAAAACATTAAGGGCACACAGATGATCATGTATATATGAATATAAACAAAGAATCTTTTAGAAATCCACAAAGCAAGTACTAAATGACTACACAGAAGCCACAGCAACAAGAAAATAGACCACTAAGGACAAGACAAGATTGAAGACAAATATCAAACGTTATCGTCCTTTCTGGATTAAGGTAGACGTCGTCATAGGGTCCACAATATGTCCGGTCATCGCACATTCAAAGAGGGAAGCATAGTGGCGAACTGTAAATGGGTCAACAACTAAACAAAGCAAGTTGTAGAATAATAGGGATGGACACTATCATACCTCTTTTGATAAACTGTTTAACATGTTTATAAATATAATACGATAATACAACTGTGCCAAGGTTTTTCGTAGCCTTTTAGTTATACAAAAGTTACGAATATGCCATACAAATATGGATAAAGATGGTAGATATGGATATTTAACTAAGCGATACATAGTGCGTTTTATCTCCGAAACACTTCTTAAAGCTTTGTTTTGAAAACAGTACATACCAAAAATAGGTATAAACGTTGAACAGGAAATATACTCAACAAAAACCTAATTACTCACTTTTTTATCTTAATTTTTTTTCTTATTTTACATATATTTTAGAATAGTTGTGTGATAAGTATTCCAGATGAGTATAATAAAGTAATTATACTTGGTAGATGCTCATATTAAGCTGGTTTCTTTGAATGGGGAATGCAAACTTACTTCGCTATAACCGAGTTTGCTTTATCACATAACATGGCTTCTGGGAGTCTAATAAAGTCATGACTTATTTCTCATAAAACACTGGTGTCTCGTAATACACAGGTGTGTATAACAGATGCAAATGAGGGCCGAATCACTGTGTTTGTATACAGGAAAACAGTTAATCCCAATTGTTTGCATGGTATATCATACGGTGCGTTCAGACACCTTAACTGTTTATTATTATTTGAAATCTTTCTTCATAAAATGCATTTTAGAATGTTAATCTATTACAAATTGCCGCCGTATATAAGGTAAATTGACTACATTATAAAGTGAAACTATCACGTCGTAGGTGTGTTATGTGATAAACAGAATCTTACATTCGTGACTGTGTATTATTGACTTTAATAAACTCGTTGGATAAAAGATAGGATACTCGGCATTTTATCAAACTCGTTGATTAAAATCAATAATACACATTCACGAATGTAAGATCCTCTATTTCTTGCATACCGGACAAGGATATCCGTCATTTTACCGTGAACAGATGCAAGACGTCATTGTGTTTTGCAACCAGGAACTTGTTGTCCCTGGATATAATTCTGACATCGGGTGAGATTTCCCTATCTCACATGGATACTCATGATGGATTCTTATAATATATCAATGAGCAGCATCTTTATAGTAATATCTCAAGAAGTTGTATTAGTTTATAAGTAAAAGTAGATACACACATCGAAGAGGAACGCGATCACATGAGGCTGCAAGGAACGACAACTGTGGGTAGATATTGCAGATCACATGTGACTGCAATGAACGACAACTGTGGGTAGAGATTGCAGATCACATGTGACTGCAATGAACGATAACTGTGGGTAGAGATTGCAGATCACATGTGACTGCAAGGAACGACAACTGTGAGTAGAGATTGCAGATCACATGTGACTGCAATGAACGATAACTGTGGGTATAGATTGCAGATCACATGTGACTGCAAGGAACGACAACTGTGAGTAGAGATTACAGATCACATGTGACTGCAATGCACGATAACTGTGGGTAGAAATTGTAGATCACATGTGACTGCAAGGAACGACAACTGTGGGTAAAGATTGCAAATCACATGTGATTGTAAGGAACGACAACTGTTGGTGTAAATTGCAGGAAATGTAGCATTCGCAGAACGGAGTCCACAAAAATTTACAAGGAAAACTGATTGAAGAATTTTTTGCGATACCACGAACAAAAAATGCTAGACAACATCATACCTAAGTAAGCCAAACATGATCAAATTTTATATTTTTTTCCTAAAGCGGTGTTTCATAATGTAAGCAAAGAATATATACTGTACACTTAATTCTTCTAAAGGAATGATTCATAGTGTAAATATTTCTTAATAAAACATTCGTTTTCAAAAGCGGAAAAGGTGCTCTTTTATGAAAAATATGTTGTTTTTTTCTTTTTAAATTTCAATCACCAAATTAATGGTGATCCATTTATACACCCCGTCATATGTTTGTGAGGGTGGGGGTGGGCCACCCCTCAGCAAAGCGTACAGTTATATGATAAAATATGCATCAAATGTGTATTTAAATATAATACAACAAATATTTACAGAAGCTAGACTAAAATGGGGAGGTTTTTCATTTCTATACGATTTCAGAATGAGTGCAAATCTGAGTATTGGCCATTTTTTTTAAAGGGATGCATTGCAATATGTATATATTTCAAAACATCTTCAGTGGATAATATGTCATGATTGGCATGTATCCCTTTAAAACTTGGAAGACATTTAATTTCACAATCGTCAAATGATAACCTTTACTTATTTATTATTTTTTGCATTCATTCTAAAATTGCAAACAAACTTTATCTTTTCAAAAACCCAGTGGATGATTTACATATATTTATATTGAAAGGAAGTTATGTTACAAAGACACTCACAAAATTAGAACAATGAGACATACATGTGACTTTATACCAGATCTATGTAATATCTCCACTGAGTTTTCCTATTATATTCTGGGAAAAAAATATTGTGGAGAAAAATACAGATATAAAACAAATAGGACAAGATGTTTCTATGTATGGAGATGTGACTCTTCATTACTCAATGGGAACAGTGGGAAACGTAGTGCAACAATATATTTACAAGTAAGTATAATTTCTGGTGTTTTTGTCGTTGTTATTTACGTAAAAGCACAGAGTAACATTTAGGGAAAAAGGATCCGATTATTAAAAAAGGGTTTTATATGCCAACCAGGGCTTTTCAATTTTTTCCAATTGATTATTTTCAATAGCGTTTATTTTTTCAGTATGATATAAGTATCTAATTTGTGGGTTTAAAATGTTCAAAGAATGGCAATCTCCCATCTAACTTGCACTTATATATGAAGTATTCAACATTTGCATGTAGAAGTAATTTATTTAAAACAATGTCATATTGAATGGAACCAAAAATAATAATTTGCATAGTCCATTCCGGTTGAATTTGTATATTCTTTTCTGTGCAAGTAAGCTTGAAATGATCCCAAAATGTGTTTGAATATCTGCATTCCCAAAATAGATGAGTAATGGTTTCTGAAGTATCATTGCAACAACTACATGCATTGTCATTTTTTATTTTCATTTTTATCAGAAGGAGGTTTGTGGCAGTAATTATGTGATTCATTTTTACTTGAAACCATTGTAACGTTGTATCTTTTGTGCAAATGAAAGATATTTTAAATAGTTTATTGAAATCTCTGTCTATATTTAAACCATATTGATCCCTTTTTGCAATAAATGTTGGCTGCACATCGGATTTATTTAAAACTTCATAAATAGGGCGACAGCTCTTTTGAGAGAAACTGCTAACGGGCCAACTGGGTTTTCTAAGTTGATGGCCAGATGTGCAAAATTCAGATTTTGAAGGTACTCCCTAATTGCCGCAGTCATATCTTCATATTCTATAAAATTTGAAAGTATGCTAAACTTTTCTATAAATAATCTAAAAGGAAGCAGATTACCATTGTTATCCATTAGATCATTAATTCATATAATACCTTTGTCATACCATCTCATAAAATACACTTGATCCTCCGGTCTTAATGTTATTGTTGTACCATAACGGCTGTTTCCATGACAGTGGTTTTTTAACATTTAATAGAGTATCCAGACTTGTGTATACATCCTTCCAAAAGGGATTGCATACATTTTGGAATTTATTTTTTACATAATCATTACCCAGAAATAACGTCTTAGGCGTAAATGGATACATATGTTTATGGATTTTTATACATTTTTTATCTCCAACTAGGTATCTTCTAATCCATGTTAGTTTCAATGAATATATGAATTGTTTAATATTAATCATTTTTAATCCGCCATGTTCATAATCTTGGGTTACAACAGTTCTCTTTATTTTGTCAGGGTAATTATTCCATAGGAAATTAAAACATATATCTTGTAGTATTTAAATCTGACTGTCAGGTGGATTTGATAAAGATGAAAATAAATCCTTTAATTTTGATAAAGCTAAGCTCTTTATGACAGTAATTTTTCCAATCGGTATGAATAATCTTTTTGACCAAGATAGTAGTAATGATTTAATTTCCTTTATTTTTCTATCGTAATTTAATGCGACTAGACTATGTAAGTTTGTTGACATTAAGATACCAAGGATCACAAAGTCTCCTTGATCCCAATTTAAATTTACATCTTTAAAAAGTTTAGCCTTTGAGCCTTTATTTTTCACAAACGATATAACTCTAGTTTTATCAACATTAAGACCTGATATTTCTACATAGAATTTTAAAACAATTAGAGCATATTTAAGTGATTTTTCATTGCCATCTAATACAATGGAGGTATCACCGGTATATTGAGAAATTACATACTCAGTGTCCCCTACTTTGACTCCTGTGATGTCTTTATATGTCCTAACCAGTATAGCTAATATTTCAACACATAAGATAAAAATATATGAGGAGAGCGGGTCTCCCTGTCGACAGCCTCGATGAATAAAAAACCATTCTGATAAGTGACCATTAACGGAAATGCAGGATTTTATATCAGTGTAAAAAACCTTTATCCACTTCCTTATCCCTTGTCCAAATTGAAAAAAAACAGAATACTTGATCAACAAATGACCATGAAAGTGTATCAAAAGCCTTTTCAAAATCTGCCCAGGTATATCATTTTTTTTCAGTATAATAAAACAAATCGTATATAGAACGTGTATTTTCACCTATATATCGCCCTGCCAAAAAACCCAGTCTGATCATCGTTTATAAGGAAAGGTAAAACTTTTTTTAAACACTGCGCGATGCATGCTGACGCTAATTTATATGAGCAATTTAATAAAGAAATTGGTCTCTAGTTTTTTAAGTATTGTTTATCTTTGTTTTATTTTGGAATGCATGTTATAATTCCTTCTTTTTGCGTGATCAAAAGTTCTCCTTTTAATAAACCATGGTTAATGGATATCAAGAGGAAAATTCCTATATCTTTCCAGAAAAAATTGTAAAACTCCATGGTGTAATCACCAGAGCCAGGGCTCTTGAGATTTTGTGCGTTTTTTAAACAAAATAATAATTCTGATAATTCTATTGGGCCTTCTAGTGTATTTTGTTGATCTTTAGTAAGTTTTGGTATATGACTATCTTTAAACAGTTCATTTAAATTTACATGTTTTACTGGTCTATGTGTATACAATGATTGATAAAAATTCCTAGTTTCTTTTAAAATAGCATGTTGATCTTTTAGGACTTTGCCTTTAGTAGAAATGATAGAGGGTATACATTTACTTATAAAGCTCCTATTTTCTAAGCTGCAAAAATATTTTGTGATTTTCTCCCCTTCATCTAACCATTTTGCTTTCGATCTTAATATGTTCGAAAAATATGTTCATAGTTGCAGTTTTAAAAGAAAGAAAACATATGCAGATAACTGTCTCCATGCAAACTATGCATGTTCTTAATACACAAATACACGCTTACACAAATAAACGCTTACACGTTTACACGCTTACACAAATAAGAACGCATACACGTATTACTATAACGTCTTCAGTAAATAATATAATCTTCACAAGCTTAACATACGGTAAGCGCATATAGCATGTTCTTTCATGCATACAGAGGCATTACATGGTAACGCCTAGGGCTATGGATTAAATAAAGAGGATATATTACATTTAAGTTTTTTTTAATTTATAACCATTTTATTGTGTCCCTTTTCCAAATGGGAGGAATCATCAGCATACATCCACTATTTAATATTTATGTTCAGAAGAAATACACACCCCAAGAATAGTCGTTCGGATGCGAGTAATTTAATCACTCGTTCTAACGCGATTTAATTACTATGCATCCGAACTCCTAACTGCATTTTATTCACCGATAAAACACAGGCACGTATTTATTATTTCTTAATTCTAACACGACCTGCGCAGTTTTTAATATACCAACGAAGAGAAACAACTGTATGTTATTCTACGATAAAATACGGCTGTTCCATTAATTCCCCGCGTATATTTCATCTGTTGGAAGCGCCACGTTACATGACGCCACTCGGTAAATATACGTCACGAAGACAAACTGAACAGTAATTTTAATGAAATATTAATTACAACAATCTTGCCATGCTCCCAAACCTTGCACACACCCCGATATAAACCCATCATATGCATCAGTACACATAACATTAATAAGCATCTTGAACAAGCTGAGACCGTTTGAAGCCATACAGCGCAAGCTATATGACGTAAGCAATGACTTAATTGTTTGTCACGTGACTACTAGTGTGTACCGCGCAGAACTTTGCACATGGGGGCGCCCTATGGAACAGCCTGTAAACATAGCAGCCTGATTTAATACCTTGACCTCCGAGATAATATATAGTGCCCCACAACAGCGTAAACAATGGGGTTATTGTTGTGTTAGAATCGAAATAATAAATACGTACCTGTATGTTATCGGTGAATAAGAATTCGCTCGGATGCGAGTAATTAAATCACTCATGATTTAATTACCACGCATCCGAACTCCTAACTGTATTTTATTTACAGATAAAATACAGGTACGTATTTATTATTTCTTAAATCTCCGTCACTCTAACTTCCTTCTTACGTGTGTAACGATCTTTGTATCGTTACTTGCCTTTTCTTCAATATATATAGATACAATATTAGATACCGATCACCTCAGGTTTATTTACATTCCTTGTACATTGATGGACTGCTAAATCATGTTCTATTCTATTCTTTCATTAACATGGACAGCAACACAGTCTAATAATTCTAATATTTTCACTTCAACAATAACATTTTAATAATTCATATCATCTAAAATTATCATAATAATAACCGATAATAAGTACAGGTTTGGTTATTGAAATGAATCTTTAATAAGAATAATTAAATTGTTGTTCGGTCAGGTGTCTGTTTTCGTGGAAAATTTGAAAGCCCCAATTCAAATCTATGCTCTCTTTTGCTGAAACACTTGAGCAGAGCAGACGTGTTTGTGATTCGTCTGTATCGGACAGGTAAATTGTTTCCCCACTGCGGCTCTTGGCCCATAACTATGTCTTTCTAAATTAGAATCTCTTTGTACTGCGTTGGGAAATATTCTGGTCATGTATATTTACGCAAACCTGAGTAAAGGCGAATACTTTCTTGGAAATCTTTCGGCTCGCTGATATTTCTAATCCGCCATTTTCTTCACTCGTGGTGTTAAAACTATGTCGAGGGTTTAATCATTTCTTCAACTGGAACGAATAATTGAAACGCTTGCATAAACTTATACCATAAATAGGAGAAACTATCTCCATTTTTATTTTGCAATTTGAGTGTTCGAATTGTAATATTTCTTAGAAAAATGTGATTGGAAAGTTAGAGCACGTGGTCAGGTTTGGGTAGATGTTTCTGTATCTTATAATATTTGTTTACAAGACTAGAATAATCCCTAACATGCAGTGCTAAACTTCCTTATGACTGGGTGTAGTCGGTGTCGTACAGAGTAGTTTTCCTTCCCCTAGAGTTTAAGATTAAGTATTGAATATGTTCTATCTGAGATTTAATTATTTGGTTATTGTCAGAATATCTATAAAGAAAATAATTCATGCATCAAATTAATAAGTTAATATACCTAATATATATCCTATTGATGTATTTGTTCCACAATTTTCCTATGATGTACCGGCTGGGTTGTTTCGAAGATATTGCAGTGTTTGATGAGATTGACATGAACTCTAGTTAGTACTATTGAAAATATTCTTGCATTCCCTACGAGGTAGCCCACAGGTCATGCTGTCTTTTAAAAGTCGGATACCAAACTACATTGTTCAACTGTTGTACCTTAGACGGTTTAGCGGTGTAGGTTTGGAACCGCCCTCCCTGAAATGTTCGCACTGGAATTTGAGTGTCCGGATTTTACAAAGTGAAACTTTAATACGGACACTTGGTAAATATACTGATGTTGGAGATTCAACAGTTATACAATTCGATCATACTGAATTGTATCTAGATGAGTTTATTATGTTAATACGGTTAAAGAGTGTCCGGATTTTACAAAACGACACTTGGTGGATAATACAGGTTTTATTAAGATTTATACAAATGAAGTGTAGATGGAATAGACTCTAGGATACTACACAATGCTTCTAATACTCACTTGACTTCTAGACAAGGAGATAAATTTGATAATATCGCAGGAAGCGGTGGGGATTATAGGGAATAAATAACTCTAAATTTCACAAATTGATATAAAGTCTGGCCAGACGCTTTTTTATACTCTGGGTTATTTTTACATATTATTTATGTTAATGGACTTCCCGAGAACCCACGTTCGTCCGTTTGTAGAATGTAGAGTACCAAAAATATGTTATTGTTATATTAATGCCCAACAATTTTAAAGGGACATGTTCTTCAATTAAAGAAAGATTCATGATTTCGATTTAGTTGGGTACAATTTAGCTTTTGGCAGATTTAAAGGTACTTCGTCTAGGATTTAAGTGAAAAAGAACAATGATGATTTGACTACATACTAGAACCGAACTCAGTTGTGGTGGTCTGTGATGGTGATTGTTGACTTATCTTGGTTAACGACGGCCATTTCGGATTGCCACAACTTATTAACGACCGATTTAAAATTGCGACCCCCGAAATGAGAGTCTACAAGAGAATTAGCCAAGGCAAACAAACATTCTGTCTAGAATGTATATACACTATATATGAAACTTTATGAAACTTTAGTCTATTGAACAAACATTCTGTCCGGAATGTATAAACACTATATACGAAACTTTAAAGTATCGTTCACCCGTAATATGTCTTAATTAAAAACAAGGTCGTTACACGTGTACTGGCGTCTTACATAACGTTCTCCATCACTCTAACTTCCTTCTTACACTGGCTTCTTACATTATAATGTAATCTCCGTCACTCTAACTTCCTTCTTACACTGGCGTGTCACATAACATTCTCCATCATTCTAACTATCTTCTTACACTGGCTTCTTACATTATAATGTAATCTCCGTCACTCTAACTTCCTTCTTACACGGGCATGTCACATAACATTCTCCATCACTCTAAATTCCTTCTTACACTGACATGTCACATAACATTCTCCATCATTCTAACTATCTTCTTACACTGGCTTCTTACATTATAATGTAATCTCCGTCACTCTAACTTCCTTCTTACACTGGCATGTCACATAACATTCTCCATCACTCTAACTTCCTTCTTACACTGGCATGTCACATAACATTCTCCATCATTCTAACTATCTTCTTACACTGGCTTCTTACATTATAATGTAATCTCCGTCACTCTAACTTCCTTCTTACACTGGCATGTCACATAACATTCTCCATCACTCTAACTTCCTTCTTACACTGGCATGTCACATAACATTCTCCATCACTCTAACTTCCTTCTTACACTGGCATGTCACATAACATTCTCCATCATTCTAACTATCTTCTTACACTGGCTTCTTACATTATAATGTAATCTCCGTCACTCTAACTTCCTTCTTACACTGGCGTCTTACATAACACTCGTCATCATTCTAACTTCGTACGTACATTCTCAATTCAACTTATTCAGAATTTGGATGCCAAATAAAATACACAGATTGATCTTAACAAATGCAAAATAGATAGGTAGTTCATAACATTTTTAAAGATATACTATATTATCATTAAGAACTTCTGGGTCATATTCATAAAGCTTCTTAGCCATATGTTTTTCATAGAGAAAACTTTACTCGGGCCTGAGTACCCGATACCTGAGCTTATCGGTCATGTAGCATGTTCGCAGTATCCGTGCCTTTTCAATGATCATTTATATGGAACGCCAAATTAACATAAACTAAATTAATTGAACCTCTTCAATTATTTGAAGAGAGGTCTAATTCAATTGAAGATAGGTTCAGTTCAAGTGAAGGGAGGTTAAATTCAATTGAAAATAGGTCTAATTCAGTTGAAGAGAAGTCTAATTTAATAGAGGTCTAATTCAATTGAAAGAGGTATAATTCAGTATTAGAACTGAACCTATCTTCAATTGAATTAGACCTCTCTTCAATTAAATTAGACCTCACTTCAATTACACATGAATTGAACATCGGTCTAATTCAATTAAAGGGAGGTTTAATTAAATAGAAGAGAGGTCAAATTCAATTGAAGAGACGTTCAATTCAATTGATGAGAGGTTTATTTCAATTTAAGAGAGGTCTAATTCATTTGAAGAGAGGTTTAATTCAATTGAAGTGAGGTTCAATTCCAATACTGAATTAGACCTCTCTTCAATTGAATTTGACATCTCTTCACTTGAATTGAGCCTCTCTTCAATTGAATTAGACCTCTCTTCAAATAATTGAGTTTATGTTAATTTGACGTTGGAATGCCAAATTAACATAAACTCAATTAATTGGACCTCTCTTCAATTATTTGAAGAGAGTAGACGTCTAATTCAATTGAAAAGAGGTCTAATTCAGTTGAAAAGAGGTTCAATTCAATTGACGTGAGGCTCAATTCAATTGAAGAGAAGTACAATTCAATCGAAGAGAGATACAATTCAGCATAATTAAACCTCTCTTCAACTGAATTAGACCTCTCTTCAATTGAATTAGACTTCTCTTTAAATGAATTGAACCTATCTTCAACTGAATTAGACCTCTCTTCAAATAATTGAAGAGATAATTGAATTCATGTTAATTTGGCTTTCCATACATTTAACGTTGGGAAATAGACCTTAAATTTGCAGTTCGATAAGATCGTTCTTTGATTGTCGCTTGTTTATGTTTGAAAACGGGACATGCGCAATGAAGCAGTTTAGGCTAGAGTTTGTATTTATTTAAGATTAAGCGTCGAATATGATCAAGATGAACAAGACCAGTATACGAGCATCAAAACTGTTTGTGACTTTTTCAATCTTTAACTAACTTAATATTTGTCATAAATTCTAATTTCAGTCCAGGTAATCCGACGTTGGATAGTCTCTTATAATTCTTTTAGAATGGAATAGTTAAAACCATATGTAGTGTTTTATTGTATATACTGTTGTATTATGAAGATACTGTAATACACTATAACTTAATATTTTGAATGGTGTTTTAAGCCATTTTAGCACATTTAGGGCCATATAAGACGGTCGTTTTTTTTGTGGTAGTAATGTACACCTCCTGCCATCACTTACAAGTTGAGCTCGATATTTCTTACCCAATAGAGAAAAACTATAAATGTATATAAAGACAAAATAATCACATTTAACATTTATTACAAGCACGTGCTATGTTAATTACGCACGTGGTATGTTGACACAACTGCGCCGTCTATCGCAGGTTATAAATAGTATACTCCTCAAAATAAAATAAGGACCACAAAATAGAACAGTACTTTAACATTATGGACTACATATTCATATAAAAAGTTAATACATATAACGTAATAATAGTAATAGAATACCACTAAACTTAAACATTGCGAAAAGACAGTAAATTGTTCAATAACATCACTTTAAAAAATGACCAAAATCTAAACATGGTCCTTAAACTATTTTGAAAAGTATATTACACTCAGATAGGCAGACTTTGGTTTAAGCTAAAGGAGTTGCTGTCGTTTCAATCCTACTTCTTCATAACTTCATCTGAAAATATACATTATTCATTTAATAAACAAGGTTATGCGTTTCGTTGTATTACATTATTTTATGAAACAACAAGTGCATGTTTGAAACTACACACCTTCGTTGACATTTTTTATATGTAGTTTAAAGGTTCTGAGTAAACAAATTCTTTTTTTTATTTTTTATTAAATATGAATACCTTTAATAGAAACAAATGCACATTATAAGAGTATTATCTGACAGAAATTCAAACTCCAGATATTTTGAAAATGTAAGAACATGTCACGAACACAAACGTGTGTTTTAAAAAAAAACTCAAAACATTTAGGGATGAAAAAACACGTAAACATGCCATTCATAACGAAATAACAAGGGCGTCGCCTAGCGAGACATACACGTTGGCAAGGTTAAGTTCCAGGCTAAACCTTTTCAAAGGGAAATAATTAATAAAAATATGAACCAGAGAGTAATGGGCCTTTATAAGATAATAAAGATTCATTGGATAATGTTGAAAACGTGTGCAAAGTTCCATTGTTGTAAATCTAAAAACATTGAAAGGTATTAGCCACACTCACTTATAAATGGCAAGGTCAAAGGTTCCAGTTTAAACTTTTATTTCGAAGGGGACTAATTAAAAAGTATGAACCAGAGAGTTATCGGCCTTTATCAGCTATATTCATTGGATCCTGCTGAACATGTTTACAAAGTTTCATTGTTATAGACCGTATAATTTGAAAGTTATTGACCACAATCAGTTAAAAGTTAACGGACAGACAGACGGACGGAATGACGGACGAATAACACCACGACATAATACTCCCCTACGGACGTATAAAAAGAATCCTCGATCAACACATTTATAAAACAATTATTAGTAACTAGCTATAAATAAAACCTTTACACGATGTCCTCATATGTCTATATTTAACGAAGTACACAACAAGATAAGCTAAAATGCCGACACCCGCCAACCCTCCCAGGGTGGAACCGACGACAATCCACGTGTTGTTAGATCCTGAACCGTGAGGATGATGGTAAGGGTTTGCTGCAAAAGATATGTTATTTGATATTATAAACTGTTTTGAATCATTTTATCAAGAAGTTTTTAAATTGACTTGTTATTCAACTATTATTATCGCTCGCTGCAAAATAATTGCAAAACGCCGAGTGAAGTGCACCGGCACTTTGGATATTGAATGAGAACCTAGGTTTTCGGAATTATTGTGCATTTGGCGCTGAGAACCTGGGTTTTCAAAACACCTATGATCTCGGCCGAGAACCTAGGTTCTCGTTAGTATTGTGCAAATGCATGCCTTAGACTTCGATCCTATGCGGCAACGGTGCTACACTGTTAATACTATGAAAGAGTTATTTGATACTATAGATTTTAGTCTTGTTTTAGATTTCCTGAACAAAATCAGACTTTATAAATCATTATAATATGTTCTTATATATATATTTACTTGTTTGTACACCCGTTGACGGGCATTTGTTGATTTACATATATACATAGTTTATATTACTACCATGTCATCCCTTATTTGTAAATAGTTTTATCCTTATATATTTTACATTTTTTTTTAATTACTTCTTCATTTCTTCATCTTTCATCAGTTTTTGCGCACAATATTTCCTATTTATGTGTCGACGTGCCGTAAAACACCATTCATTCAGTCATTCTTTGATAGCGTTGTATATTAGGTGCATTGGTTAACGGTGGTTAACGGTGAGATGATATACTTGTAGATATGCCGAAGCGTATAAGGGCGTTGCAGAATACGTATACATTGCTACACGTCATAATTGGAGAGTGGCTCACATATATTTAGTAAATAATGATTTGTTTATGAAACGGTGATTGTATAAGATTATTGTGCTAATGAACCGACGTTTAAAAGTATGTATCATTACAGCCTAAGCCTCCCGGATTGGAGCTAAGCCTTTTGGGTGTGTAGGCCCTCTAGGTGATTCACCGCATAAGGTAATGAACGAGTCCCCATACCTGGACAACATGGTCAGGTTCTCATAGGAGCAACAACCCCCGGGACATGTGGTGGGCCCGTCATCAGACCTCAGTGGAGGAACTTCAACACAGAACCTCGTTGGAGGTTATTCATCGCGTCATCAACCCTTATCAACCCTTACAGAAGACTTTTGATGACAATCAACGATCATACTGGAGTCGCGCATCAAGTTCATAAATGCAAGCGCATATCATACATCGCGTTAGATCATTATTCTTTGTAACGTTTCTGATCATAAACATTGTTGTAACTTCAACCACACCTTAGTGTCCTCTATATAACTAGTAGTAGTAGTAGTAGTAGTAGTAGTAGTAGATCTTTATTTCCTCCAAGCATAGGAGAGTATACATATATATTACAGTCAAAGTAGTCAAAATATATACAGTTCAACATATAAATGGCATACATACAATACATGTGACTTAAATAAATCCGTACTTCAACTATTCAAAATTCAGAATATTTACAAATCACATATGACGCATAGAACAAAGATGAATTTAAGTCATAAATTGCAGATGAAAAGATAAAAAATAAAAATGATATTAATAATAATAATAGTAATAACACTATATGGTGGTGATTAAAGGTTGTAATTATCATAACGCCATGTGTCCCTTGTCGAAACGAAAAACAAAAGATTACAAAGTGTGTTATTAGTTACGAACCTCCTTGTTTAAACGTTACTATCGGCAAACCTAAATAGTAATACTTCAACAAAGTGAATCGAATTTCAATTAGAAATAATAGTATACCACATGAGTGTCCCTTGTTGAAACGAAACACAAGGTTACACAGTGGGATATTAAATAAGTATCATTGTTATATGTATTAAAATATACATTTTTCATATATAACTATCAGTGTTTGATTGTATTTAAACATATGTTTTATGATGTATTTCCGTGAGGATACAACATACACTTTCACAAACAATATGCTTGTTATCATAATGATTAACATACGTTTACGAACAGGCTTCACACTCAAAATGCTCTTTCTAACGCGTCTCTATCCAATAAAAACGAGATGATTAAATATGATTCAATAAAGCCGAGCTATAGGAAATCCACATACTATAAACAAAGTAAACAGAGTTCAGTGTAAAATATTCCAAAGAACTTGCAGTATACAACATGTTTTGCAGATTAAAATCGCATGCACCGAGTAATATATGGACTTTTTCCTTTGGATTAAGACATACAACATATCTATAAATATCAATACCGAAATTTGTTTCCAAGCTATTCCAAAACTTTCTTCTAATATCATTTAAAAACACACAGCTACCGAGAACATGGTCTACCTTAAGATAATATTGTGCGTCACATAGTTCACACTGATACTCCATCTCTTCTTGAGCCAGTTGAGCTATTATTGAAATACAACATTTGAACTGTGCTAGTTTTTTTGGATATTGTTTACTAAGAAGCCATAATGCACGAACTGTAAAATTCGGTTGGATCGATTTGAATCTAATAAATGATGTTTCAGTCGTTCTAATATCCCATTGATTAATACATCTAGATCTTACTCTTGAGTTTATAATGTTTTTCCAACTTTTTTTTTTTGGAAAACTGCCATTTTCTAAGTATTTATTTATTACATATGTGAGGTTGTATTTAAAAAGAATCGCCATGATATCTGGAATAAAACCGATTTGATGATGTCCATTGATTCCAAAAGAGGTGAGACGTAAAAGAAATATATCCTTTGCTGCACAACGAACACTAAGACGACATAATTGGCCAAGAAGTTGCAGCTTTTTCTTATCTATTTCGTACTCGATTGGCATTGAATTGAATAGAGATAATGCCACGTCGGTTCTAGTTCGTTTAGGCAATGATTGACTAAATTTTATGCAAAAACGATGAGCTCGCTCTAACGATAATAAATCTGAATTTGTCAGGCTGATCCAGGCTTCACAACCAAATAAAGCCTTGGGTAAGATAATGGAGTTATATACAGTCCTGCATGTCAGTGGATGTAATCCGTGATCCTGTATCAGACCACTGTTTATTAGACCAAAAAATGTATTTCTTACAAGATTCATCAACAGATTTACTTAAAGTAAGATATTTATCTACGACTATACCGAGATGTGTATAGTTTAGCACTTCTTTTAGTTCGTTACTTCCTATATACCACAATCGGTTAGAGCCTGTATATTCCCTTTTTTTTTCCATTGAAAACAATAACACCGCATTTTGACGCATTATATTCAAATCGCCACTTCTTCGCATAATTGTCACAAATGGCCAACATATTATCAAGACCTTTTTTAGAAAGTGATACCAAAGTCATATCATCCGCGGAAGTTGGACAACATACACCTTTATTACCTATACGATAACCGCTAGTGCTAGCAGACAGGATATTCATCAATTCATTTTATGAAGCATAAGTACATAAAAGGAGAGATTTTCCCACCTTGCCGTGTGCCTTGCTTAATACAGAACCACTCCGATCTGTACCCCTTATACAATACACAGCTTGTCATGGATGTATGCATATCCATGATTATCTTTAGTAATTTGATATCAAGACCCATTTTATGCAATTTATAAAAGAGGCCATTGTGCCATAGCCTATCAAAAGCTTGCCTTACATCATTAAACGCAACAAACAGTTTGCTTTTATTTTCTTTACTGAAGTAAATTATTTCACGTAACATAAATGAAGTCATACTACAGCCTAGCCCAGGTCTGAATCCCCCCTGTAATGTAGACAAAGGTTCTTCTATACTGTCTATTACCTTTTCAAGTATAATACTTTCATAAAGCTTTAATATAGCGGATGACAATGTTATCTCTCTATAACTATTAGGATCGTCCTTGCGTTTCTTCCCACCCTTGAATATGGTAATTATAATACCCTTTTTCATATCTACCGGGATGAAACATCTATTATACATTTCGGTAAATAGGAAAGAAAGACTATTGTATAGTTTTTTACCACCAAACAGCAAATGCTCAGAATAAACTCCATCACATGAGCATGCTTTCCCTTTACTGACTTTCTTTATATGTGTTTTTATTAAGTCCACAGTAATGTTTGTATTAAACCGTTCATCATTTATGCATCTTATCGTCTCTATTTCTGAGTTAACAAACTCAGCAAATTGATTATCAAATTGAGGTTTATCTACATCGGAATAAATTTTCTCAAAATATTCTCCCCATTTATGCGTCACCTCCTTCGGATCTCTGTGGATAGCACCATCAAATCTAATCTCGCTACCGACACAATTGCAAGCTGTTTTTCTGCGCGCGTTCACTTTCCGCCAAAACTGACCGCTGTCTACTTCGGCAGTCTTATCTATATCTTCATTCAGTTCTATTAGATATTCTTCGACTCTTTTTCTATGGTAGCAGCGAAAAGAAGATTTTGCGTGTTTATAATTTGCATAAGATATAAATGTTGCACCTCTAGGTCGACCGTCATTAATCCACTTATTTCGCATGGATCGCATTTTAAAATGTAATTTTTTCAGAGCGCTATTCCAATAAGGCTTGAGGTACGGTCTATATTTAGACTTAGGGATCGTTTTTTCGGATGAGTTATGTATGCAATTAACGATATACGCGTATAGCTTATCAGATGACTGATTGCATGTTAATATGTTATTATGAATATATCCTAAGTCAATCATATTGTCCATCTCGTCTGTATATGATCGTACCGTTGATTCATCGAGCTTATTCCATTTAACGGGGCATATACTAATACTCTCGTTAAGTTCTTGAATTGGGGAGGGAGGAGCAAACGAGCAAATTATAGGCCTGTGGCGAGATACATTCAAAGCATATCATCAGAAATTTCGCAAAACACCTCTTGAAATTGACAACGATAGAATATGTGGGATACAATTGCAGGTATCTAGAAATGTGTTTTTATATATTATTCAAATATATTCTCCAAGTAAAAATCATAGTATGCATGAATATTATGAGCATCTAGATAATTTGAATAACATAATATCTATGTATTGTAACAATGTCTACGTTATTGTAATGGGTGATTTTAATACTCATTTGCAGGGTCAACATTTTATAAAAGACCTAGATGATAGAGGAGTATATCTCTCACGATACTTGTCTGACATAAATATGTGTGCAGTCGATCTACTTCCCATGTGCCGGGGTGCAAATTCTACATTTGTATCGTACTGTGGACAATATGAGTCGTTAATTGATCATATTGTATTTCCGCTTGAGTTGACTTTAAAAGTTGCATTAAACTTATGTAAATGCAGTCACCGGCATTGATCCTTTCCCGAGTTAGTCCAACTACTAGGGTCATCTTGCGACATATGTTGTATACTTTGCCTAATGGGATTTGTTTACATAGAACTTTGCATTTTGGGAAGCCTACATGATTTGTACTAGAACGTCTGATTGGATAGACCAGTGACGTAACGGTAGTCTGCTCCACGGGCGTCACTTATATGACGTCATCATATGGCAATGATTATATATATAGGTAATTTAATTAAAATAGTAGTATAGATACTGTGGGTACCAGCGTATTTTTTCCCTCACGACGGACTAACAGTAAGCAGTTACAAAGCTGTCTTTAGTTACCCAGTAGCAAACGCCAACGGTGATGATTTACTGGCTACCAAACCCTCACCACTTTATAAACTTTCTGACTTATGTAGGATGATGAGGGATACGTGACGACCGCTTTTACGGGTCACCCGTATTTATACTTATCGGGCTTTATTTATTTACAGTTGTTAAAGATACATCAACTGCGTAGTCTGACAATAACGTGGAAGTCGACTTTTCTATTAATAAACGTTTATAATATAAACGTTTAAAAACAGAACATAAAAACCCAAAACATTCTAAAAATAACAATTGTGGGAGCCGACATTTCTATGAATAACCATTTATAATATAAACGTTTAGAAATAGAACATGAAAACTCGAAAATTCTAAAAATAGCAATTGCAGAAACCGAACGTGTCTATGAGTAAACGTTTTTATCATGCAGATATGCACTTTTCTGCCTAATAAAGGGGTGACCTATTAAATTTTGCTTTAATTAGGCACTGACCAATAAAGCAAATCAATGTGGAATCCCTCGGCGTTTATTGTACGTAACGTTATCTAACGTCATGCACGTAACATTGCCTGACGTCATAAAACAAACAAAAAACAAAAACATGGCGACGTCCTCGATAAGCGTACCATTCTGAGAAATAGGTAATAATAGTAATTCATACAAAAAATATGGATAATCTACATGATAAATAGAATATTATGTCGGTGTCTTTTACTATCAAGTTTATTAGGCTCGGCACGAAAACGAAGAATGGCTCGGCAGAGCCTCGCCATTCTTCGTTTTCTAAGCCTCACCTAATAAACTTGATAGTAAAAGGCACTGACATAATATTCTCTATATATTATAAACTTTTTAAAATAGCAATTGTGGAAACCGAACATTTTTATGAATACACGTTTATAATATAAACGTTTGAAAATAGAACATATGATTCACTAATTGCAGCACGTATCATCATTGTGTGCCTTCAAATGTTCCGTCAAAACTATAATATCATGGCATTGTTCCTGAAATTATAAAGTTTAATACATAATTAATATTAATTGTAAGAATAGTATAAGCAATTTGTCTTTGCATAGTATCAATTGTTGATATTATTACGCCAATCGCTTGTAGTATAATAAGACGGAATAGAGAATACTTGGAAATGCTATTTATTTAAATGATATAAATAAAAACACACATTTCAAGCACTTTAAGATTTAAACCTAATATCGATATTGTATACTGAAGTACATGCTACTAAGGTAAAATTACACTATAGTTTTGATTAGCACTTAACCGTTTATTTAATCTATAGTACACTAAATACGCAGCAAGTATATTGACGATCGGATCAATACCATCAGTTGATTAAGACACAGTATGGCCTGGCTAAAAGAGTAATAAACAATGTTTAAACACATGCTCTAAATAACTGGTAATGTAAAAAGATACTTACATTTTATCAAGATATTTGTTAAATATTTTAATATCCAAAACAAAAACACGTATTGAGTGCTTGAAAGCTGTGTCGGAAATACCAATAGTTTCTAACTGCTGCGCAATAAATCCTAGCGAAAATAACAATTGTTCTAGAATATTCTAGAAGGTTCTAGCCTAGACTGGTTCCAGCCGGAAACACGTACGAATGTTATATCATTCGGCCCCCGAAGTTTCGTACAATTACGTTTTAATGTTTTGAATATCCTTAAACGGCACCCAACCATTAATTTTTTCACCGAACTAATGCTAATTTCTTTTTATTATCACGCCGTATAACCTTTTCAATTCTGAATATTTCTTGCTTTGCTTTTATCATTTCTAATTCATAAAAGCTTCCTTCAATGTTTTGGTTCTTTAAGTCTTTTATTGTGTACGTCACAGGATTTGTATATTGAATTTTATCAACAACTAATATTTCTTCAGTCCAATTTGGGGTATACCCTTTTTCAAACATTCTTTTATATTTACTGATTCTAACTTTCGTATGTTGCAATATTTCGTATGTGTCGTGCTCGGCCGTTTCCAAGGGTCCATTGTCATACTCTTTTTTTATCTCCAATTTTAAACTTGGGTAATGATTAGTACTTTTCATTTTTCCGTACAAGTTGAAAAACACCGTTCCTTTATTCTTTTCATCTCTAGCTTCAGTCGGTGACATTTTAATACTCCGATGTTTTGTATTATTATACTTATCAACCATCGCCTGAAGCACGTCTAAATATGTATTTGTATTGTTAGCTGTAAAATATTTCCACATCTTTTCTTTTAATGTTCGGCTAAATCGCTCAATTACTACAGCTTTCCCGAAATTAAAAGTGTGATACATTTTGATATTATTATCACTAAGAAATTGCTTAAAAGTTTTGTTTTAAAATTCCACACCTTGACCAACCCAGAGTAATTTACAGTGTCTTCCTGTACTTATTATCTGTTGGAACGCTTTGGTAATTTCTAAACCAGTTTGTTTTATTTGGAACTGGTACAACCCAAGCAAATTTACTAAATACATCAATAACAGCAAGCAAATATTTAGTACCTTTATTATACTTTGAAAACGATTGCATGTCAACCAAATCAGCAGACCATATTTTATCAGTTTCATTAACAATCACGCGGCGTTGAGTGAACTTTCTTCGTACGGGTTTATGAAGTTCATCTGCTAACTTGTCAGTCCATTTTAACGCCTTTTCTCGTTTTTTGACGCCCCAAAACCAAGTTTATATTTTGTACTAATAACTGGTTTCACTATCAAATTCTTAGCAATCTTTTCTCCAATAGTTTTTGATTTACTAGATTTCAAACCAGAAGCATGATTTTATCGCACATTGATTTCTTACTAGGATTTGCGTCGTAACAATAATCATGATCTTTACAAATAGCATCTAATTCATTTACCGGTTCTCCGCTATCAAGTGGATTACCAGGACCACAATATTTATAACCAGAAATTGTTAACCCCTTTTTAGGTAACAAAGGAAGCATAGCTTTATGAATATCAATAGTTCCACCTTGTGTACTTTTAACAAACTGTGTTTTAGTAATACCGCAAGAAGAAGGATAACAATATCGGACAGGGAAAGCAGCATTCAAGGACGACAATCAACCACAAAACACAAAAACAAACACGCAAACAGACAAACGAAAAGGCAAAAGTAATAAAAAATGCAAACGACATCACAAACACGAAATGGTTGACAATAGGGCTACCGCCTTGGAACGGTCAGTGGCAAAGTAGCCATTTCTTGCTAATATGTACTGAGGATTAACATTTCCAGTAACCATCTTTTCTTTTATACAATAAATCATATATAATATGATTAGACTAAACTTTGTTTAGCCTAAACTTTGTTTACAAAATATAATTTTATAATGTTTTCATTTTCTATTGGTTTGTATGGTTTAATCTTTTATAAAGAATATCATACATACTATTTCCTTCTTGTAACTTTTCAATGAAGAATAGTCAGAAATATCCACACAAGACACTTGTTTTACCTTGGTATTGAATGGTGTTGTATTTTATATTAGGTGTGTACGCTAAAACTTCTTTTGGTGGGCTCAGACCAAACGGATCGAAGTAATAATTATCATAGTAACAAGTCCAGTGTGTGCCAGGTCCAGTATGATCATCAAGATTAATATTACCAAGTTTTTGTTTATTTTGTTTTATTGGTAATTTGTTTTTGCTGTACACCCCACTGAATTTCAGTATACCTAGCTGCTTAACCCATTTCATTATATCTAAGTTAGAGATAGGTTCATTTTTTATATTTTTTTTTACAAATGGGATACTTCTATATGGTCTAATTTGTGGGTCTACTTGTTAACCTTTTCCTCTTCTACCTACTTGTAAACCTTTTCCAGTTAAGCTACTAACAAGAGAGCCAATCAATGGAATTCCTAATGATGCAAGAAGTCCAAGAAATCCCCCGTCTAGTTGTTGTTCCTTTGTTAGTTTAGTAGGGCAACAACCGTAATATTTTATTATCTTTTTCATTTTTGGCAGTGTCAATGCATTATTTGATTCAAGTAGTAGTGCTTTTTTTTTGTCACTAGGAATAGTTACAATCCCATTTCCAAATAGTTTGCCGATTCCAGTACTTGCTAAGCCACTTAGTGCTCCTGTTGCTAGTGGTGCTTATACTTTCGGAGCGAGTCTAGCAACTGTTGGTTATATTGTTTTAGTTAACAAACCAGCTAATGCACCTAAAAAGCCTCCATTTTTAGACTGAGACCTCATTTGCGATTCTGATATATTTATGTCTAATCCCCGTGCATCAGCTTTAGCTTTGTTAATATTGTTAATCTGAGTAGCTGTCAGCAACAAAGGAAAATTCCCACTCAGTTGGTTATTTTTTAACCTGAGTGTTAATTCACTCTTGTTCTCATAAGCCCTCGCTAAACTCTGTTTCTGGCCATCTGATTCATTTACTGAATAGTTTACGTAAGTCATAGATATTATAAGTTAGATTAAACTATCACCAATTCATTTCCAACAGAATCAATATCAACATTTTCCTTGTATAAGACTAAAGCATAAACTTTATATCTAGAGGTAGGAATGCTGTTTAGTTTATATCTCAAACTTAGTTGTTTTGGATCAACACTGACTTCATTACCTGTGTAACTTAAACGAAATATATCATTCAGAAGAGATTTTTAAAATTACTCACATTGAGTAAAGTTCCAGTGTTTTTATCATTTTGTTTGTAAGATTAATTAATAGCATCTCTGAATATTCTTAAGATATTAGCATAACTATATTCGGTTTCCGGATAATAATAAACTCCATTTCCAACTTCCAATCGCTGATTGTAAATAGCAATTAACATTATCAGCATTTAGTTTAAAAGTATCCAAAAGATGAGAATTTTGTGTTTGAGAAGAACTCTTGTCGACCTTTGCAGATAAACACAAATATGGTTTGGACCTTTGACTCCAGCCGTTATTCTAAATACAGATTCTGTTAGTTGAGTACTTCCGCTTTTTTGTATCGTTTCACGAAGTTAAGTCCATCTTGTTGTTGTCATTTGATTTGTCATTACGTAACTTAAACCATCTGAGTTAAATGTAATTCTGGGTATCCACAAAACTAATTTATTAATAACTACTCGACCATCATTACCACTCTTGATTTGAAAATTAGCACATTATCATCAGTTGCAAGCTAATTTGAATCTGACTAGGAGGAAGCATGTTTGTTTCTAAACCTCCAAAGAAGGAATATGTATTTCATGGAATTATAGAGTCAACTTTTTCTTAGTTATGATTAAAGCATGACGAGCAGTAAATCCTAGGTTATAATCAGCTTGATCATCTCGAGATTCTGCAGCAGTCGTATTATCTAAATAAAAGTATTCGTTTGTTCCTGTTGTCTTTGCATAATCGTCAGAAATTTCAAGCAAGCTTTTGACATTAACAAATATGTGAAGATTATTTCCATCGTTAACTATTTTTCCATTTTGCTTTACTTGCATTTGATCATTCAGTCAAGCTGCATCGTTAATTAAAGCAATTCTGTCAGCGTCTGAGAAAGCGGATCCATCAGCAAGTTTGTTTACTTGAAAATTGATTTCAAAATATGCATTATACCAATCAAAGTAAGAACTTCTATCATTTAGTGTAAACTGATAACCACTTTTCATTGCCTGGTAGCATTTTGTGGTTGTGTTTTCTAACTGAATAGGTACATGTTCATTTTTTTTTTATATTTCAATATTTATTTCTTTCAATACATACAAAAACAATATATGGTTTATGACAATACAACAGTTACATATATATGAATGTAATCATTGAATAACACAAAACAGTTATATTAAAGTGTCATTTTACGTACATGTATTCCGAGATATAAGTAACGAAAATAAAGTAAGAGAGAGAGAGAGAGAGAGAGAGAGAGTGTGTGAGAGAGAGAGAGAGAGAGAGAGAGATGAGAGAGAGAGAGAGAGAAAGAGAGAGAGAGAGAGAGAGAGAGAGAGAGAGAAAGCGCGCATTTATCATGTAATCATTGAATAACACAAAACAGTTATATTAAAGTGTCATTTTACGTACATGTATTCCGAGATATAAGTAACGAAAATAAAGTAAGAGAGAGAGAGAGAGAGAGAGAGAGAGAACGCATTTATTACCGAATACTGTCAATTTTCTGTATTTAATCGTAAAACTTCCCATTTTTTTGAGTGATATTCCAATTTGTCTTTTGAACTGGCTATAATACGCTCTATATGTTCATCTTTTTGTATGTATGAGATGAATGATGTAAAACTAGGAATCGTTTTCGCATACTTATTCTTGAAAATAAAATACTTTGCAATTATTAAAACACAATTTAAAATATCTGAATAAGATTTATCTTGAATAATACCAAATGAGATCATTTGGTAAGTCAATGCAAAAGGAATAATTTTGCTGTTTAAAAAGTTATTTATTTCTGTCCAAAAAGATCTACTAAATGTACATTCCCAAAACAAATGTTCAATTGTTTCAACGTGCATATTGCAAACATCACAGAGACTTGTGTTACTATTTTGCATTTATATAGAAATTTGTTTGTGGGTATAATTCTCATTATATACTTATATTGAAAAGATCTAAGTTTTGTATCGATCGTGCTTTTGAAAGGTGTGGTATGAATGCGTTTCCAGTTTATGTTTGTTATAGTTTCCTCCCATTTTTGGTGAGGTTTAATTGGCAATTCTGCTTGCATGCGTTCCACTTGAATGTTGTATAATAATTTGTTGGCACTGTTTTGTTTTCCTATTTGTTTCGGTAAGCTGTTTTCGCAACAGTGTGTTGTTCTGTCTTCTGTTTTAAGTTTATGTTTCCATTTGTTTGGTATGCTTTGAACAATTGTATAATAGTTCAGGAATTCAGAATTATGTATGTTATATATTGTTTTCAAATGTGCAAATGTATAAAATTCTCTACTTCTATGGTTATACAGTTGTTCAATATATTTAATACCCAAGTTATCCCATGTTTTGAAGTAAATAGTACGTCCTTGATGTTTTATGTACGAGTTATTCCATATTATCTTCTTTGCAATGCTGTTAGTCTTCTTTTTGAAGTTAAGTAAAGACCATAGTAATTATATTATTTTTATTTAATCACTCGTTTAACTCTTGCATGAATATTTTTGTTTCCTCTTCCGGATAGTAATCTGTTAATTTTTTTGCATTTACATCTTCTTCAGTTTCAGCCACAACTTCTTTTTTGTTATCAGCCTTGTAAGTTCTTTTAAAATTATCTCACCTTTTGGTTTAGGTTTAATAACTGAAACTAACTTATCAGCAGCCATTTGTCCTACTTCATCTCCAAGTTTTTTAAAACCACACTCTATGATCTGATAACCAGCAGTTTCTAATGCTTTCTTGCCTGCTGTTTTCACAGACTCGCTGAATATCTTTGATCCAACTTTTGAGTATATGTTCCCATGCTAGTGTCATAAACTTTTTAAACGTGCCATATAACTTATATTACATTAATTCTTTAAAACAAATCGAAATGATGTATGAACCCCATTAAGACTAATAATTTTACCGGAGAAATCGGTGTAAATGTAAATATTAATACTGTTAATGATCGTTTTGTTTACTTCACAGAACCCGACTCGTATCTGTTCATCTTTAAAAGGATACGATCTCGTAATATCAGCTGTACTTATTTCATAAATAACATCCCCGTATGATCCATCAACAATACAATTACTTATCAAATCACAGTGGATGTATAATGTACCGATAGAATTTGTTATGTTTGGTACTACTGTCCCAAATTTAGTTTCTCTAATAACTGCATCTTTGTCAAACCTAATCAAAGTGTGAAAGTTTGATTCTCTTAAATCAAGCATGCAGTTATTATGAATGGTAACTAAACATTTGAAACTTGATAAATCAAACCTAATTTTATCGGGACAGGTAAGTCATCTGTTAAATCATCATTTACAGTCAATGCATCTTTTATATAATTATCGATATCAGCATAACTGCAATTTCCATTTGTAAAAATAATGGCTTTTGTTTTTTTATCTTTTCCATTGTAATACCTTATCACTTTGTTATTAAAATCCTCACTAAATATATACTTGCCTAATATTAATGGTCTATCAAATACAGTTGTAGAATTACTCGGTGTATTTGAACTGTTAATTATTGAAGCTTTTTCTGATGTTAATACAATTTTTTGTTCCATATAATATAGGATGGATAATTTTTTGCTAAAATTAATCGCCTTTGTAATACAGTTTAAAACTTGATTTTTCAAAATTGAAAACTTGAGTAGCGCTTCGTTGTATTTCTGGAAAGATGGTCCAAATATGAGATTTCGTAAGATATGCTTCAAATGTTCCTTTTAGTTTTCGTTTACCATTTTCTATTTCTGGTTGAGCATCTGTTCGATTTCTTTTAAACAATTCAAACAATTCTACATCTATGTCTGTATCTGCAACCGTATATGTAAGGTCTGCTTCAGCTATATAGCGCCCGGGTTTCACAATTGTCGTGCCGATGAAACGTACACCATTGAGACATCTGTAGCGTATTCTCTACCTTTTACAAATGGACCACCGGTTACAACAATAAACGCCTCGGGAAAACCTCTACGTTAACCATTGTCATCTTTCATATACTTTTTTCCGTCTAATGTAGCTTCAAGAATTAGAATCCGACTTAAATACTTTCATTTTCAACTCATCAATTATACCAAGAATTGCTGTGT
The DNA here is from genome assembly GCA_037043455.1 of Cyrtodaria siliqua. Taxonomy (NCBI): domain Eukaryota; kingdom Metazoa; phylum Mollusca; class Bivalvia; order Adapedonta; family Hiatellidae; genus Cyrtodaria; species Cyrtodaria siliqua. The sequence continues at coordinate 182,508 of JAWPHD010001070.1, read as the reverse complement.
GCCGACTACCAGACTTTTGATTAAACTGTTTCAAAAAAGCTATTTCATGATCAAAAGCTGTGTTTCTTTTTTCCTGTGCCATTTTCATTTTGATGTCTTCAAACTCTTTGCTGATATCATCAACGTTAGTGTTTGTCTGTACATTTAATCTTTTAATTTCAGTTATTTCGGTAGTAAAATTAGTTCTCATTTGTTTTGTAGCATCAGCAATAGCAGAACTTTCTAGTTCATTGTTATCAACCATTTGTTTATTGATTTCTCCAATCCATGTATTAATATTTTGAACACCAGATCTTATTTGTTCACTTTATTTTTAATTTCGCTATCTTCCAATCCATCTTATTCCTTTTAAAGCATCAGACAAAAGCTTTATTTCATCTTTTAAACCGTTTTGAATTTCAATCATTTTTTCACGGTTTGCTTGTAACTTTGTTTGTATTTATTTGACTTAGTTTATCATCAACACCTGTTGTTAAATTTTTCATCATGTCTGGAATTTTATCGATATCATAATCACGTATCCTCGGGCGAACAAGATACAGAAAATCACACTTTTGTCAGTTGCTTTTTTGTAATGATCTGTTCTCTAGAAAGCATGTTTATTTCATTTATACTTGGAGTTGCGAAGAAGATGTAATGAGAACAATTTAAACGAATGTCTTTAGGGGTTTTGTAGTAAGATTGAGTTAAATAATTTACACAACAATTTTTGTGTCTTCCCTGGATGAAATAATTAATAATATTTTGATTGCGTTCGCAAACATAATCATCAAAAATGACTATCTTCTGATTATCTGAATCCATATCACTCACAGGGATAACTTCATCATTTGAACATTCTAATATGTCTTCAACTGGGATTTTATTCTTTTTTGCTATCTTTTAAAGTTTTTGTGATAAGACCTTATACTTTGACTGCTCCAAGTTTTTAGCAAATAAATCAATCTTATCATAGTAAACTCAAGGTTTTAATAGCATGTGAACTAATGTGTTTGTTTTGCCAGAACCTGAATAACCGCATATATAAGCATTCTAAAACAACAGTCTGGCATGAAGTTCCACACCTGTTTAAAATTACCGTTTTCTGTCTTCATGTCATAGTTTGGAATTTGCATTATAATAATACTTGGATAATATTAATATTATCTAACCATTATTATATATGTCAAAAGTGTATTGTGGAATAAAACAAATCCCTCGTGGTAAACAACGTGAAACAGAAGAAAAATGTTTGAGAAAAAATCAAGTCAGGTATTACGGATTAAAACAAGTTAAAAAGAATTTTCCGGGACCTATAAAAGAAAAAGATTTAGATCCTACTAGGAGACGAAAATTAAAAATTCTAGGAAGTCTATCAAAAACAGAAGAACAACCAAATATTATTTATCTAATAGGATTAGAAGCAGAAAAGAAACAATTAAATAAAATGTTAACCAAATCTGAATCTCCTCATGAAATAACACGCATGGAAAACAAATTGGCTAAAATACAATTAGAGGTTTCAAAAGCGCATGCAAATCTCAAACTTATAAGAAAAAATAAAAAAGCAACTAAACCTCTGGCTAAAAAAGCTACTAAGCCTCCAGCCAAGAAGAAAACAAAAACTCCAAGGCAGATGGAACCCGTATCCCGGAGAAATGGGTTAAAATCTATAAAAAGAGTGCGAAAGGCAGCTGAGGCGCGGAATTAAACCGATCCTAAACTTATCTTAACTTATCTTAATTTATCTTATTTTAATCTAAAGAAATATAAAAAGATCGGACAGGGAAAGTAGCATTCAAGGAGGACAGTAAACCACAAAACACAGAAACAAACACGCAAACAGACAAACAAGAAGTCAAAAGCAATAATAAATGCAAACGACATCACAAACACAAAAAGGGTTGACAATAGGGCTACCGCCTTGGAACGTTACATTATACATGTCTTTGTTAAAATGGAAATAATTGGCAGATAAAAAGCGAAAAGCGAGTGAGCTTGTTAAAGAATACGAAAATAAAGTTATCCGAAAAGGATAGACAAGGGAGCTAATCGTTATTTGTACAAAGAAATATTTAAACCTGTAACTAGCGAAATAAAAAGTCAATCAAACAGCTAACCGAGCAGTTAGCTTCTCTTCCGAAAATAAGTCAGCAATTAGCCGCTCTTCCAGCAGCAATAGGCGAGGAAGTACAAGAACAAAAAACATACCAGGGATTACGCCAGTTATTTGCTGAAGAGCCTCGCAAACCAACTATTTCTGATCTAGATGCTGGAATCAATAAAGAAGTGATAGATAGATATAAATTACCCTTGCCGTCAAGTGTAGCTGGAGATAACTCAGAACTCGGAAGCATACTCGGGAATGTTAGTGAGATGATCTGAGAAAATGATCGCAATATGACTGCTCTTGCTAACCGGATTAGAAAAGAAAAGACTACAATCACGAAAGAAAACTATAAACGGGCCTTGGAAAACATAAAGAACGAGTCAGAAGACATACAATATTTTAGAGAAAGAATTGATGCAATGCTTAAGCATAGTGAAGAAAGACAAAAATATACGACAGGGAACGCAGCATTCAAGGACGACAGTCAACCACAAAACACAAAAACAAACAAGCAAACAGACAAACGAGAAGGTAAAAGTAAAAAAAATGCAAACGAAATCACAAATACAAAAGGGTTGACAATAGGGCTGCCGCCTTGGAACGGTCAGTGGCAACAAAGGCCGCTGGCGGTTTAAACCGGTTCTAGGGTGCACCAAAAGAAATATAAAAAGATCGGACAGGGAAAGTAGCATTCAAGGAGGACAGTAAACCACAAAACACAGAAACAAACACGCAAACAGACAAACAAGAAGGCAAAAGCAATAATAAATGCAAACGACATCACAAACACAAAAAGGGTTGACAATAGGGCTACCGCCTTGGAACGGTCAGTGGCATAGTAGGCCACTGGGGGTTTAAACCGGTTCTAGGGTGCACCAAACCTCACACTTACCCTACTGTCATCCCATTAAAACAGGACAGTGTAAATAAAGAAATCCCCGCCATGATCTAATCTCTAACCAACAAGGCAGCATCAATAGGCAATATAAGTAAAACACAAATATGCTCGTGTAAATATAATACAAAAAAACAATAGCCTAGAAAGCCACAATGAAGGTACTCAATGACTTTGCAGAAGCCAGAGCAGTAAGAGAATAAACCATTAAGGGCACGACAAGGAAGATCATGGACAAACATCAAACGCCACCGTCCCAATGGGCTTTAGGTAGGCGTCATCATAGGGTCCACAGCCTGTCCGGTCATCGTACAATTAAAGAGGAAAGCATAGTGGTGAACTGTAAAAGGGTCCACCACCAAGCATGCAGTACGTTGCAAAATGATAGGGTCATAACCTCTTTTGATAAATTTTTTAACAAGTTTAATAAAGATAGTATGAAAGTGATGATGACCTAGAATCTTACGAAGTTTATAAATCACATCACCATAGAAGTCAGGTTGTGATAGTCCTTGTCGCAGAAGAGTCCTTAAATTACTTTTATATTTGGAAAGAAGATCAGGGTTACGATGATAAAATTTTACAAAGGTTTTACGAAGTTTATGGTAACGGTAACCCTGATTGAGTAACTTTTTAGTTATACAAATATTACGAATATTAAAGTCCTCAACTCGAGTACAAGCTCTAGAAAACGAAACGGTTGAGACACATATACCCCATAAGAAGTTGCTCGGGGAACATCCCCATCCAAGTGGGGATAATTAACAATGTCATAATTAAAATCATCTCTCTTGTCATAGATTTTGCTAATTATTTTACCATTTTCAATCGAGAGATCTAAATCAAGAAAAGAAGCGTTATTATCAGATAAACCTCACACTAACCCTACTGTCATCCCATTAAAACAGGACAGTGTAAATAAAGAAATCCCCGCCATGATCAAATCTCTAACCAACAAGGCAGCATCAAGGGGTTACAACAAAATAAAAATTCCTACAAAGTCGACAAAGATGGTCACTATGGAATGTTACACATTGATTTATCTGAGCTTGTTGGTCATCACAAACTTATTGCTAGGCAAGGAGAAGCAGTTGTGCTAGATCTAAAAGTAGATGATGATTTTATAGACTTGATAACAAAGCGTTACAATAATGAAAAAACGTATTCAAAGCTGTCTCAAAATGCTTAAAGGAACTAACAGAATTATCTGGTTTACCAATTCATAAAGGTTCTTCAAAGTTTAAAAAGATTTTAGGAGGTTGTGTTGATGTTGAATATTACAATAGTCCTGATGATTGGTTAACGATCTGGAGTTAGTATGTGGAAGTATCTAATCAGGAAATAATAGTCCACAGCTAATAATAAAGGTATTAGCTTAATCGATGATTATAAAAATAGGTAAAATATCACCCAAAGAACATGAGCACCTATTTTCTAAATATCTTGAATAAATTATTGTCTAACTTTACATGAAAACTAAAGAAGATAATTGATCACTTGACGCGACTTGTGGCTGCATACAGACGTAGCTATAAATTGTGCGGTATTATAAACACAACATTACAGATTACCAGTGGATTAATTGGTTGTGGTGCTGTTCTAACATTAGTTCCAGTAATTCCTGTTTTTGTGGCTGTAGTTGGTGCAGTTCCTCCAGTAGTTGCTGTTTTAGCAAGCAAAACAAGAATAGCAGAAAAAAGACTTTGTTAAAAACACATCATAGGAGTTTTAAACAACTTATATCATATGTCCAAACAACAATAGGACTAGAAAATGATGAAGAGATAATTAGGATTACCTTTAATAAAATATTAGAGATTCAAAAGCATTCTTCCAGCATAACTTTACAGAACTTCTGGAAATGTATATGAAAAAAATTAAGTTAAACGGTCAAGACATTCAGTCGTAATTCTTTTCAACTTGTTTCCATGTCCTATCATACTTTTCTCTAGTATATTAATCGGTTTTGTTTATTTTTTATTTTTAATATTTTAGATATTTTCTGAAAAATGTATTCAAATTTGATTAATCTTTTTCGAGCCTCTATTTTATCTAAAATCTTTACAATTTTGTAAAACAAATCTTCAAATCTTTGTCTATTTGTAGAAGACAAATCATATGCTACCAAGTATTTATCCAAATGGGACTTTCTGTGGTAAATAGTTTTCTTTCGGTTGTAATTGCAACCTGTAATGAGATTATAACCATTGTGAGTGCCACAATTAAAACAGATACGTTCATTATCGAAAACTTCACAAGTATCATTACAATTTATACATGCGTAATTACTCTTGTAACAAAGCTTGGTTCCAACACAATATTGACAGTGCTTCTTTTTATTAGTTATTCAAAATAAGATACAATCTGAACACACTCCAGGAGGATCAATAATATCTAAAACTATTTTACAATATTTGCAATTCATTATACTATACTATAAAATTATATATTTAAATATAGGTTTAAAGAAATATTATCTTATGTAATATTATAGTAGAAAGGAAATCAAAAACTTTAAGGAAGATCAACTGACATATGCTCAAATGGTTGATTTTGAAGATATAAATATATTTGACATGGAGTTGATGTTTTATACATACTATGATGAGTTAGTTGAAAAGATAATCTCCAAAGCACGTGATCTAAACTTGCCATGGAAAATTGGAAATAGTGACATAAAGTGATTACACACTTATTGTAAGAAAACAATCTCATCTGCGACTCGACTCTTTTATTGTTTACTATGGCATTTTTGTTAGATCGGGGAATTAATATTATTGTTTATGCTGGTTAAATAAAAATAATATAATCCAACCAGGGAATAAATATTTTACTTTAAAATACGGATAAATAAAATAATATAAGCTTAAAGAAATAATCTCATGTGATATTATATAATGAATACCCGAGAAATTGAAACATCCCCAAAACAGTATAGCAAGGATTTTAAAGTAAATGTTATCAGTAATGACCCGCTCACTCAACTGCAGAAAACACAACCAACCGTTATAAAATTTCTTAAAACGGAACTAAGAAAAACTGGCGGCTTTAAATTAAGTGTTGATGTGAAACATACTTTTAAAAAACATCGGTGGGAGACAAAGAAACACATCCTGCAACCACATACAAAATTCTAAAGCGGAAACAATATTATTCGAAAATGAAATAGTCGAGACGTTAGATAAAGCACGTGAGGAAATTGTAAATAGAGTTGGAACTTTGATTCAGATGGGAAGTGGTTGGCAAATTGAGACACTAGACGCACACTACTAATATCAAATAAAGTATAAGCCTTTGCGAGGTAGCTATATTTTGTATTACCGAAAGAATTTGCAAATGCTAGAAAAGGCTTAATAAATATAAAAAATGAAAAAGACAATGAGTGTTTCAGATCCTGCCATTTGGCTTATAAATATCCTGTTAAAAAAGATCCCCCAAAGATATCAAAGTATATATAAACATATTGAAGATCTAAATTACAAATGAATAACATTTCCTGTTACAATAAAACAAATACCAACAATAGAAAAACAAAATAACATTTGCTTTAATATATTTGGTTATGAAAATAATCAAGTATATCCTTTGTACATATCAAAAAATAAAGCAAACAAAACTTGGGATATGCTTTTAATCACTGAAGAAGAAAAAAATCATTAAGTGTGGATAAAATATTTTAACAGATTAATGTTAAACCAAACAAAGCACAAAGAAAAAAATGGTTTTGTAAAACATGCCTGCTTTACATTAGAAAGAGTTCTGGAAAAACACAAACCTATTTGTCTTTCACATAATGGTAAGCAAGTAGTAGAAATTCCAAATAAGAATGAAAAAGTTAAGTTTAAAAAACTATGACAGGCAACTAATGTATGCTGATATTGAGGCGATAACTGAAAGTATTTCTTCGGTACTGAATAATCCTAAAAAATTATATACAGAAGCTTATCAAAAGCATACTGATTGCGGCTATGGATATAAGGTTGTTTGTTGTTATGATGATCAATATTCAAAACCAGTTGTAACGTATAGAGGACCAAACGCTGTTTACAGTTTTTAGAAAAAATGATAGAAGAAGAAAAGTGGATCAAAAAAACTATGAATACACATTTTAAGAAAGATTTGGTGATGTTATCGGAAGAAGAAGCTAAATTCCAAAAATCTAAATCATGTCATATTTGTGTTAATGGTTTTTCAATAACTCTTAAAAAAGATGACCCTGGTCGTACAGTAGCATATGAAAACTCCGTTAGAAATGTTAAAGATCATTGTCATATAACTGGAAAGTACAGAGGAAGCGCTCATGACATATGTAATATTAATTTCAGACTAACTAAAAAAATACCTGTTGTGTTTCATAATTTGAGAGGTTATGATTCTCACTTTATTATGCAACACAACGGAAAGTTTTAAAAAAACATAAATGTTATACCAAACAACATGGAAAAGTACATGGCTGTTATGTTAGGACAAAGTTTGGTGTTTATTGACAGTTTTCAGTTTATGTCTCAATCATTAGACAATTAAGTAAAAAGCATTCCCTCATTTCAATACACCTCGCAAGAATACTTTGATGACTAGCTAGAATTAATAAAAAGAAAAGGTGTTTATCTTTATGATTACATGAACAGTTTTGAACGTTTTAAAGAACTTAAATTACCTGGCAAAGATAGCTTTTATTCACAATTAAATGATGAACACATTTCAGATGCAGATTATGATCATGCTAAAAAAATATGGAAAACATTTAAGATTAAATATATGGGAGAATATCATGATCTGTATCTTAAGACTGATGTACTGCTGCTTGCAGACGTTTTTGAAAACTTTAGAAAAATGTGCATTGAGTATTACAAATAAGATCCTTGTCATTACTTCAGTAGTCCTGGTTTAGCCTGGGATGCATGCCTTAAGAGGACTGGTATCCAACTTGATTTAATAACTGATATTGATCAATATTTGTTTGTGGAAAAAAGATTAAGAGGTGGTACGAGTTATATCGCAAACAGATATTCACAGGCTAACAATACATATATGAAAAACTACGACAAGAAAAAAGAAAGCAAGTACATAATATATCTTGATGCTAATAACTTGTATGGGTGGACCATGTGCCAACCGTTGCCTACTGGTAACTTCAAGTGGGTTGATAAGTTTGAAAATGGAAAATCAAATTACAGTTTTGATTGCGATATTGAGTATCCCGATAAACTGCATGACTCGCATAACGATTATTCTCTTGCACCAGAAAGTTTAAATATAAAAGATGAGTGGTTGTCAGACAATTGTAAAAATTTAAAACAAAAGTTTAAATTGGGACCTTGCAAGGTTAAAAAACTTGTTACGACGTTGACAAATAAAGAAAAGTATGTCGTGCATTTTAGAATCTTAGAATTGTATAAAAAGCTTGTAACAAAAATACACCAGCGAATACTACAGTTTGATGAATCAAAGTGGTTAAAGACATACATAGACTTTAATACTATCAAGAGAACAGCTGGTAAAAATGCTTTTGAAAACGATTTCTTCAAACTGATGTTTTTCAAATTCAAATTCAGTTTTTGGTAAAACTATGGAAAATTTGAGAAAAAGAATTAATGTTAAATTAACTAATGACGAGGAGGTCCTTTTAAAATATGCAGCAAGACCTTCATTCATTTCTTGTAAAATGTTGAATAAAAATGTATTTGCTATAAACAGAATAAAAGAAAGACTAGTTTTGAATCGTCCTTGTTATGTTGGCATGTGTATTTTAGACTTGTCAAAATATTTGATATAAAAAATAAATATGATAAAAAAGCTAAATTATTATTTACTGATACCGATTTCTTGTGTTATGAAATGAAAACAAAAGATGTGTATGCAGACTTTTACAAGGATAAAGAACTTTTTGATAATTGCGATTATGATCCAAAATGTAAGTTTCATTTTAATGATAATAAAGAGGTTATTGGCAAGATGAAAGATGAAACGTGTGGAATACCCATTGTTGAATGTGTTGGGTTGCGAAGTAAACTATATTCATACATATTAGATAATGAGACTGTTACAAAGAAATGTAAGGGTATTAAGAAGTGTGTTGTTAAGAAAAATATAACTCATAAAAACTATAAAGATATTTTATTCACAGCGATGGAAGCCCACCATAAAATGGAAGTAATCAGATAAAAAAAAACATACCCTAAGCAGTTATGAAATAAATAAGAAAAGTTTGTCAGCTTATGGTGATAAAAGGTTCATACTAGATAATGGACAAGACACATTAGCGTACAAGTAAATTATACCATGATAGAGCATGATAGATGCTAATTGTAAATAGTTGGGTAGCATTCAATGACATTCAAGACATTAAATAAGGGTTTAAAAATAATTATATATAGTATTATTATATATAATGGAACAAGAAAAGTTAGAAAAGGTTTGCAGAAAACTAAACAATTTAAAAAATAAATATAAAAAAGAATTGATGAGAGGCAAGCAACTCCAAGTAGAATATGAGGTAATTTTTGATGATTTTGTGGACACCAACAAAAGCAAAAATAACAAGCAAAGACGATTCCTGATTGAAATGGATAAGTACCAACAAAAGCTGGATAAAAACAGGGAAGAGATTCTTGAACTAAATTACAAAATAGCAAAGTGTAGGAAAATAAAATACTCCATGACAAAATACGATATGTACAGCGATGATGAAGACTACTGTCCGGTTCCGTCTGACCTTGCTTAAGGATTTGTAAATATTATTAGTTGAATTGTATGAGGGAAATAATAAACAACATTGATGAGTAGTATAGATACTGGAGGTACTGGTAAAGTTTTTTTCCTGAGAGGAGGCAGTCAGAAAGTTTATAAAGTTGTGAGGGTTTGGTAGCTAGTATATCATCAACGTTGGCGTTTGCTACTGGGTAACTAAAGACAGCTTTGTAACTGCTTACTGTTAGTCCGTCGTGAGGGAAAAAAGACGCTGGTACCCCCAGTATATATACTACTCACATTTGTGGCAATTTAATGTTAACTTTTCATTGGATTCATTTATTAAAGGCTTTCCGTGGATGTCAAGGGGTCCGACTTTTAATTGACAAATAATAATAATTTCTATTCAAAAGGGCCTAAACCAAATGAATGGGCTGAACATGATCACTTCTTGATAAGGAAATTCATTTTGTGACATCCTATGTTATGCTTCAGAGTTAATTTAAGCATTATAAGCACGAGTTCATTCAAATTCTATGGTGAATTTAAATGTAAGACATAAAACATATTTGAAATCTTCTAAAATAACTCACGTTTTGTTCTGAACTTGACATTAGGTTTGACGAAGCGAGACATATGCCCATCAGTATTGTCTGCCACAACACCCAGTTCGTAGTCTGTATCACTGACCAAACCGGTCTGTGTGTATGTCCAGTTCTGCCCAATACCGTGGTTGGTCGAATTATCCATTATCCACGGAGAAAGCTTAAATCAAAGTATGACGTTTTTAATTGTATTAATGCGATTCATATTGCCAGTACACGAAAGGTTGATCAAAACATACTGGGAAACTAATTCCTGATTTGTCAAATATATTCAACAATATGGTAATACATCTATGATCTGGTCTGGACAAATCTGCTCCCAGAGTAGGTACGTTAAGGACTATTGGTCGACCATCATTAAAACTGGAAGGATGTTCCACTGAAATACTTGTGTCGACTTCCATGTGCTTATTTCTGCAAGTACAGATTAACTGTAAAGTTTGAAGACAGCGGGTACAATCCTTTACGAATTATGGAGCAGTGTTTTTTAAATGTTAAAGTTTCTGAAAAGGGGCAAAAATCGGCATTGGATAATTGATAAGGAAGATCTGTAAAAAGTTTCATGACCATACGCCAATACGTCAATAGTTTGCCAAGTTATGAGCTAGGGTAGGTTGCAGGTTTAAGTTTTATGAAAATGGGCATAACTCTGCTGAAATAAAAGTCAGAGTTATTGGTCATAGATAACAGTTATGTTATGGCAAGTTATGAGCTTGGGTATGTTGCAGGTTAAATTTTTATGAAAAGGGGCATAACTCTGCCAACATGAAGTAAGAGTTTTTGGACATGTACAACAATATTTCTTGGTTTAAGATAAAAATGTGTGTGAAGTTTCATGAACATTGGTGAACTACTGTTCAAGTTATGGCCAAGGTTAGGTTGCAGTTTAAAGTGTTACGTACGGACAAAGTACGATGACGGACGACGACGCCGGACAAAGTGATCCCTAAGGTCTACCATGCTACGCAGGCGACACACAAAAAAGATCCAAAATTGATGGGATATTGGATGGAATATGGAGAAATGTTCAACCAAATGCATATTAGTTTGGCACTTCTAGGGATACAATGAAACTATGCAAATATTGGTGCAAAATAACCTATTAAAATTCACAGTTATAGCACAATAATTTCAGAAATTGTCCTATCATACAACTAAACGAGTAAATCTAAATCAGAAACCAAATATATGTTTTCCTTTCACTTTAAATTTAGACGTTTTCCCCCAAGTGATTCTATAACCGATTCGATTTTGTCTGGCTGGTTATTGTGTCTATAGAGTTTGGATTCTCAAAATATGTAAGTCATATATATATTCCCCATCGTCAGTAGGTTTAGAAGCGGTGTACGTGTGATGTAAAATGTGGCTTTTGTTGGCGGGAGAGCTACTTTAATAGGAAAGACGGCAAAATCTCGATTCCGATTAAAACATTTAAATTAAATTTCTTCAACGGATACTCACGAACAATTTGTATACTACAGAATGGACAGTGATATTTCAAAAACAATCTAAACAGGTCAATGATATATTGATGGTGATCTTCAAAAGCATTACCTGCACAAACGTATTTTTCATGACCACGAAGTGCTGCTGTGAGCCCATATCAAATCCGGAAGTCCAAGTGAGTTTAACGCTGTCATATGTGACGTCAGAATAGTTCACATTGTACGGCATTTCTGGTTTACCTAGATATAAAACCAAAAACAATGTTACACGTTTTATGAATTTTACTTGTGTACTTCTACATTCACTTTTTTTCAGAAGATTCAGTTTCGAATATAAGTTTTTTACGAAATTAGCCATTATGTATACATATAAAATTGTCTTTTAAGCAATATACTTAATAAAATAATATACAAAATAAGTAAGATATAATAAGTGTATTGTTAAGCTTGACTTCTCAGAAAACACTTCTGACTTGAAAGCTTTAAAATGTGTTCATGCGATCAGAGCAGACGATTTAAACTCGTTGTGTGATAGTTCATTCTCCAGAAATACACCAGTTTATCAAGAAATACTCAAACTAATGAGAATATTATAGTCATATTTTGAGGTGGGTACTTAGCAATTTTTGACTAGTATATACACAACTATTTCATTTGCTGAATGACAATTATTGTCAATGACATAATATAAAACACGTGACCACCATGACACTGAGAGATGCTTTTGCCTCCGTGGCCGGAATAATAAAGACGCCGGGTCTAAAACTGTCTTGCCTCTCATTACTGCGGGGTTCGAATTCGACTGGGAGCTCGACTTGTTAAGTGAGAAAGTATTGATTCTTTTTTACGGATGGGGGCAGGTATACATTTATATAGTTCTCGTTCTATCCAGGAAAAATGCGGTGGTTTGCCTCTACCAAAAACCAAATCGACTGTCATATATGGCCTAACGTGTGCTAAAAATGACGTAAAACACTATTCAAACAAGGACTAATTACCGTAAGCAGTAAGTTTAAAATGCGCTACACCCACTCCAATCGAGTTGTTCATGGTCAGAGTGTAGTTGCCGTAATCTTCCACCTCTACGTTTTTAAATGTCAAAGCCGCATAGGATGGAAAATTGAAGTGCAAGACATTTTTGCGGATTGGTTTGCCATCGTCACGTGACCACGTGTAGCTCGGATACGGGTAGCCAAGAACATTCGTGATGAATAAAGCGTCCGTGGCCACTCGGGCTTGACTATTAATCATTTCGCCACCGGTATATGGGTCTGGTCTAGGTGAACCTGGAAAATAGAACATGTATCCCGATTAAAGCCGGTTACGATTGAATATTTTATTCCATTACCTTTGTTTAGCATGGGTACACTTATTAAGCTCAAAATGTTCATGTTCGGGCCATAATTAAAATTACGTTTGTTTATCCTAACGCGACCAGTCCAAACTGAAATGCGTACTCCAAACGTTTTTTTAGTTAAAATATGATTTTCTTTTTTCACCAGTGTTTCTTCTGCATCTTTATTAGTTTGGTTTACTTTAGATAGTAAAAATAATATGGAAAGTTAAATTTCAACATTGCAATACACACCCATATATTAAAATCATCTTTAATTAGTACAAAAAGTAGTGTTTTAAGACAAACAGTTAAACAACACTCACACAAAATATGACATACAGGGGGAAGAACAAAAGAGAAGAACTTTCTTACCTACATACCCATCTGAAAAATCTAAGGTCGGGTTTAGGCAAACAAAGATATTTTTAAGTTTGACTGTAACCATTGCAAACCATGGAAACATTTAAAATTCTCAAGAAACATTTTATGTTAAACTTGTGGTTGTACGCGACATTGGATTTAATTTAAACGATACAGACATTTCAAAATAACTACTAACATATACGTGCGTAACTAAATTGTTTGGCGGTAAATACTTATCCAGATACGGTTTTATAAATGGGACATCTAACGAAAAATGCAAATGTAGCAAACATTATATCAACTTGGATATAAATTGAGATGATTATCGAAATTAAATCTCAACATTTCTACTGTTTATATAATTAAAGTATCTAGCATTAGTATTTAAAAATGCACTAAAAGAGTTGAAAAAAAATGTCGAATATCTTGCCGTTTGTTTTTTGTCATTGATTTTAACACAATAATAAATAATTACGAATGTAAGATTCTGTTGATCACAAAGTCACAACGTCACATGACGTCACATAAGGTAAGAAGAAAGATACAAATATCGGACAGGGAAAGCAGCATTCAAGGACGACAATCAACCACAAAACACAAAAACAAACACGCAAACAGACAAACGAGAAGGCAAAAGTAACAAAAAATGCAAACGACATCACAAACACAAAAGGGTTGACAATAGGACTACGCCTTGAAACGGTCAGTGGCAACAAAGGCCACTGGGGGTTTAAACCGGTTCTAGGGTGCACCAAACCTCACACTTACCCTACTTCATCCCATTAAAACAGGACAGGGTAAACACAGAAATCGCCGCCATGATCTAATCTCTAACCAACAAGGCAGCATCAATAGGCAATTTAAGTCAAACACAAATATGCTCGTGTAAATATAATACAAAACAACAATAGCCTAGAAAGCCACAATGAAGGTGCTCAATGCAGAAGCCAGAGCAACAAGAGAATAAACCATTAAGGGCACGACAAGAAAGATCATAGACAAACATCAAACGCCGCCGTCCCATTGGGTTTGAGGTAGGCGTCAACAAAGGGTCCACAGCCTGTCCGGTCATCGTACAATTAAAGAGGAAAGCATAGTGGCGAACTGTAAAAGGTCCACCGCCGAGCATGCAGTACGTTGCAAAATGATAGGGTCATTACCTCTTTTGATAAACTTTTTAACAAGTTTAACAAAGATAGTATGACATTGATCATGACCAAGAATCTTACGAAGTTTATAAATCACATCACCATAGAAGTGAGGTTGTGAGAGTCATTGTCTTTAAAATACTTTTATATTTGGGAAGAAGTTCAGGGTTACGATAATAAAATTACGTGACGTCGTGACTGACTTTAAGTTAAACCATTATCAAAACTATATAATTGTATTATAACAATCACAGTCCGTAATTAATACGATTAAGCAGATAACAAATAATGCCATATTGCATTATAACAGTGCTAAGGCAGCCTGACGTCTTGAAATGAAATGTTAAAGGGACACATAGCAATCTTAATTTTTTGTAAAAGTCGCGGCGTCCCGTTAGTTTTTCTACATAAATTGCATTTGTTTAATCATTAGCATTAACTATGAGAATAGTATAAATAGTATAATTATTTTGGTAACTGTTGATTATATTTCACTAATACTATGAGTTTGTTTTGTATGTTGTTTTACGTTTTCAACACATGTAAGGTTATATATGACGGTCGATTATTTTGTGGTCAGTGGAGGCAGACCACCCACTTTTCCTGGGTACTGTTCACCTCCCGCCATCCGTAAGAAGCGACACTTCCTCACTTACAAGTCGAGCTCCCAGTGAGATTCGAACCCGCAGCGGTGAGAGGCGGAGGTTTATAATGCAACGTCGGTAACCATTCGGCCACGGAGACGACGTAAAGTCAAACCATTATCGAAACTACATAATTGTATTATAATAATCACGGTCTGTAATTAATGCGATAAAGCAGATAACAGATAATAATACTACTACTACTACTAATAATAATAATAATAACAGTGCTAAGGCAGCCTGTCGTCATGAAAACATCTGGTAATATTGCTAAGGCAGCCTGGCGTCATATAGTCAAACTACCATTTGGCTATACTTGGCGACTACTTACAAAAAACTGTCAGATTTTGTCCTCTTGTAGCATTTATTCCATGGTTTAGTTTGTTTTTCCCTGTACACATCCAGAAGCCAGCATCTTGGCACCTGGCAACATTTGTTAGTTCAGATTCGCCAGCAGCAGCATTTGCTTGCATGATAACATTATTGGTATAATTGTTGCGGATTTCCCAAACCGGGCTTGGGTTGCCTTCCATCTTACATGTTACTGTGAACGACTGGTTCTCGTTAACCTCGGTGTTGTCTAAGCCGAATATAGCAATGTCCGCAGGATCTGAATAAACAAACAAGTGTTGTCGGTATTAATTAGCTGTAAGATTCATAGCTGTTAGGGTATTATATTCTGTACCTACCACAGTCCTATGACGCTCTCCTTTTATAAAGGAGGCAAAGTATGCGGTGGAACTCCATTCGCACTTTCTGGCGAGGTTTCTGAAGACATAACGCAATGCCCACATAACCAACCGCCGTATTTCAATTTACTAACCTAAAATACCACACATGTATGCACAACACACTCACCAAAGAAACTAATTTCACGCAGATCTAGTCGTTTTATATAAGAATATGTTTTCTAACACCTTCAATATTTCCTCTCGAACTATCTAGCTATTGTCTGATATCTCGTTCCGTATTTGCAATCTTTCTCTTTGGCTAGTCTTCGTAAGAACGCTTACAATAGCTACTTTATAAAGCGGACGCGTTAAAGCTCTTTGGTATGTACTGAATATAAAACCAAACGAGTTATGATTATCACAGCTAGGTGTAAACCAAAGAAAACGGTCAAAGGCATAACTCACAATATCAATATAAGAGTTTTCGAAGGACAGTTACTGTGTATTGTTCACTCTTTTTAAATATCAATAAAAGAAATATTCCCTTTTGTTCTTTATAACTGAGGGGATAAATACAGCTGTCATAATATAACAATAAACAGTAACAGTTATTTCGATGTTATCATTGTGTTGTGTATGTTGTTACCCTCATGTATATAATGCTATATAAGTGTATACATGTTTATTGATTTAGTTGTCAAGTTGATTCTATTAATAACACATATATTATAAACATCTACGTTGTGTACTGTTTTGATTGACAACAAGTGTATATATATAATATTCTAGTAATTTCTAAATTATTGCTTACATCATGTGATACATCATATGACTTGTTCAAGGTTAATATGAATATTCTGAAGCTTCTACGACCGTATATGAGGCATCATATGAATGAAGAGGTTATTTAAAAATGATCTGTTTATCTGACTGGAACATTCTAAATGTTCTATGACATTTTATGGCATAAATACAGCCTTTTGGGGTTGTTGTTTGGTTTTCAATATTCAATATTTGGAGTATAAAATCACAATAAAGCGAAATTATTGGATGCTATCAATTAAAATCTATTGTGAGATGATAACAATAGTTTGCTCTTCTGATTAAAGGGCCACTTGACAATTTAAATTAAAAGGGCACTTGTCAGTATTATTTGGACTTCTTTCGTATATTGGATTTTTAAGAAATACTGGAACCATTTTATGTATTTGCTGTAAGTGAATAATTTCCATTGTAATATTTCAATAAATTATTGATTATATTTTAAAAAATAGTTATTGGTGGTTTTCTTACTTTCTTGTTACATTTTACCCGTAACAATATTATTCTATTAGGCATATCAATCACTAGTTAGTTTTACTGTTACAAATATTGTATTAAATGTAGGTGTATTAGTCGAACAGGAAACGAAGCATTCACAGAGCACAGTCAACCACCTATACCTAGGCGGGGACTTCAACATTGCGTACATAAAGTGGAACAACGAGAGTCCGGTTCCACACGTACAAACAACCCCCAATGCCACCAGAGCTCAACTAACTGACCAAAGATGCCTGCCTAGAGCAAGTTGTCGATGCAGCTACATGAATTACGGAATTTTCATCAAATATCCTTGACCTCTTCTTTACTAACAACAAGACACTCATCAATAAATGTGAAGTAATCCCAGGTATTGGTGACTCCGAATCAGTTTTAATTGAGACGATGGAAGTGAAGAATCTATCTGGACAGGTTTATCACTACTGGAAAACAGACTACAGTAAAACTCGTGAAAAGCTGCGATCCTTCTAACAACCATTCATAGAAGAGACCAAAAACCTCTCTACAAACGAACATGGGAATGTTTTTTAGAACAAATTTAAAATATTGATGGACACACTTATCCCTTCCAACATAATCTTTGAAAACAAAACCAACAAACCCTGGATAGACAAATCTGTGAAATCGCAACAACGACAAACTCTTCGCTAGACAGAAAGCAACAGGAACGCTAAATACAGGCGCTCATGCTCATATCAAGAAGCCAACTCTAAAGCACAGCAACTGAAACGTCAAGCATACTGAAGATACATAGACAACCTTTAAGATGTTGGAGAACCACAACAAGAACAGCAACGCAACAAGCAAAAGCGATTTTGGAGCTATAATCGCTTTTGCTTATTAAAAATGACACCTGTGGCGTATCCCTACTAAAAGAACATGGGAAACTTCACTCGATAAACAAGCCGAGTGTACTAATTTGACAATACTAAGACGTTTTTACACAGAAAAATAAGAGCGATATCACCATTCGAAAGGGAGATCCCATCCCCACCATGCCAGGCAAAACTGTCACCACCGAAGGTGTATGCAGCCTATTAGGAAGCAGAAGCATACGGACCTGACCTTATACCAGAAAGAATCCTGAACGATCTCCAGAAATGCCTTCCAAATGGTTCAGTATCGGCCCTGTGGAAAACTGCGATTGTCACAACCATTGTCAAGAATGGGAAAAATACAAAGCTGGCAACTACCGCCCCGTCTCCCTTACATGCATCTGTCGTAAGCTGCTAGAGCACATCACAGTTAACAACATGATGCGCTACATGGACACACATCGCATCCTGACAAACTGTCAGCATGGTTTCTGCGCTAGGATGGGCTGCTAGACTCAGCTACTGACACTGGTGGATGAGTTGTCAAAAGGCTTATACATATGGAAACAATTCGACTCTGCAGTAAAGCCTTTGATCGTCTCCCCACATGAACGACTTCTCCTGAAATTAAACGACTATGGAATCCGGGGGTAAGACTCTTGTCAAGGATCAGGGACTTCATGACAGACACGTTTCAATAAGTTACATTTAATGGAGAAACATCCGACCCAGCTCCAGTCATCAACGGTTTGCCTCAAAGAAGTGTAATGGGTCACATCATCTTCCTGGTTTTCATTAACGACCTGCCATATACCATCCAGTCCAACAGGAGGTTGTTTGCAGATGACTGTATAGACCACCAACAGATCAACGCGACTGCCAGATTCTCCGAGATAATGTTGTATATATATGTAGCTTTGAAGTAGAATACCGCTTAAGCCGGTGTCAGGGGGAATGAGAGGTACAGACAGCTTCTTACATTACATCTCATGAACAGACTCAATAAAACCGAGTCTGCTACTTCATTGTCTTTGTTGTGTTTGTTGCTTGCAAAGGATCTGCCTTATCAGTATGGATTGATTCAATAAGCTGAGTAGGAGAAAATATGGGTATGTTCTTCCACCCAGAGAAAGGTAGCATCCTTAGAGTTTACAGGTATACGTCTCAAATCTTCGCCAGCTATATTCACAAGGGATACATGCTTGCAACAGGGGATGTTACAAAGTACCTGGAAATGGAAATATCCAAGGACCTGTCGTGGAAACACCATATTGCCAAGACCATCAAGAAAGGGAGTAATACCCTAGGGTTTCTTTGACGGAATCTTCGGGTCAGCAGTGAGCAAGTAAGAGCGCAGCATATGTCTCTCTCGTGAGACCAGGCCTCGAATACTGCTCAAAAGTCTGAAACCCCCACTCCAAGGATCAGGTATACAAGCTAGAGATGGTACAGCGAATGATTGCTAGATTTACAACAAATCGATATAGGAATACTAGCAGTGTCAGCTCCATGTTTTACCATTTTCCATGGGAATCGATGGACCAAGGCACAGTTGGCCATGCTCTACATGCTCGCCAATAACCTTGTAGACCTTTCCGCTAATCAGTACTTGACTATTGCCTTAGTTCGAACAAGGACAATCTACAACAGGAAATATAAGTACAAATCCGCCAACACAAACCTCTACAACTTCAGTGTCTTCCCCTGTACCATTGGGACGTGGAGCTTCCTAACATACGCCGTTTAAGAAGCTCCTATCTTGGTATCTTTCAAGCGGGGGCTCTCTCAAACCTACTAGGTCGTATGTGACTGACACGAATTATCATATGTAGAACCAAAAACACGCATTAATACAAACAACAATTACAAGGTTGACAAGAACCAAGACATGTGTTATTACAAACACAAACAAGCAAGACATGTTTTATTACAAACACAAACGGGTTGACAATAAGGCTTTTTACAGAATCCACTGTTGCGAATTTATATTATGAATGGAAATGCTTCACCACAACATATACATAAAATCAATGCAGTTGTTAAGCAATATTATCATTATAAAATAAACATCCAGCCGTTTCTTACACGCTATGACGTTTGCTACTGATATGTTTAGCTCAATGCGTGCTCGTATAGGAGTAAACATACAGAATATATGAACAGAACAGAACATGATAAGTTAGAACGTGGTAAGTATTTCTAATAATTAACAGTAATCAAGTGGTAAGTGTTTTAAATAATTGTAATTTGATGAACATTCTTGTAAAGTTAATGACACATACGGCAACTTCTAGTAAGCTCGTTAATACATAAACACAACAGATAAAGACAATGTATTCTTCGATATCGTTAGCTCAATACATGTAATGGTAACTAAATAACTTGATAAAACCTCGGGTAATTAAAAACACATACTTACATTGAACATCGATGGTCACAACCTCAACCGTGACGTTAGCCTCGGTTTCATTGTCGCCCGGAAGTGACGTATTAAATGCGTGACATATGTAATCACCAGCATCCTTTCGATTTATGTTTATCATTTCTAATTTTACTCCTTCCTGGTAAAAACTGCTGCCTGTAGCATTTTTGGTCCAGTAAATAGTGAAGTTGGGTTGCTCAGTTACGTTGCACACAATCAGAAGAGTGTCACCTTCGAGAATAGTATGGTTTGCTGGTTTCTTATCAACATCATCTATGAAAGGATATTAGAAATGAGAAAAATGGTCCTATAAAAATCGCAACATCCAAACGCAATGGCACCGTAGGTCCGCACTGCACCACGAACAAATTAAATGTACAATCAGTTTAAAGTACAGCACAAAACCACACTTAAACAATGATAGACGCATCCATCTCTATAGGATGGGATGGAAGAACAACATTGATCGCATGTACGTAGAAATGTTTTACGACCGCAACACCGCACAAGCGACGCAGTTGTG
This sequence comes from Cyrtodaria siliqua, assembly GCA_037043455.1. NCBI lineage: Eukaryota > Metazoa > Mollusca > Bivalvia > Adapedonta > Hiatellidae > Cyrtodaria > Cyrtodaria siliqua. The sequence goes on along the minus strand of JAWPHD010001070.1, from coordinate 161,542 downwards.
AATATACAAATGAGAAAAACGGTCCTGTAAAAATTAAACACCACAACGCAATGGCACCGTAAGTCTGCACTGCATTAAAACAAAAAGCAAATTAAATGTACAATCTGTTTATAGAAAGACATGTATGTATCCAAGTATAACATGACGTAGTGAAATAATTTCAGTTAAACATGACCGTTGAAATAAATTCATGTTCTCTAACTGTTGGTAAACTTTCATTTCTGTTTTTTATTTTATTTTATTTTGATGTTTTACTCTTCAAATAATAAATTCTCAATCAGAAACATTTCATTTGTTCATTCTGTTTTTTAACTATAACTATAAGAAACAATACTGAATGGGTTGCCTAATATCAAGTCGATAATATACAGGCCAGCTTTGTTAAATACGGCGTTTATGTGATAGATAGAGTATGGTCTCATCGAGTTGGTTAATTGAAACATCGAGATGGGCATAGTCCATCGAGGTGTTTAAACCAACCAACGAGATAAGACCATACTCTATTTGTTTTGTAGCATGTCCATTTCAGCTGTCTGCCATACTCTAACTTCAAATAACCGGTAGTTAGAGTACACCATTTATTCTGGCAGGTGTTATTTTCAATTACACGATCTAAACCTAAGCAAATACAAAAGGAAATTTCAGTACACCATTTATTCTGACAGGTGTTATTTCCAATTAAATGATTTACACCTGTGCTATAACAAAAATAATTTTCAGTCACCATGCTACAAAAGTAATAAACGAACGTCGTAGGTAATTTTGAACATTCTTAGCACATGTTAAGTAATAGATAGAGTCTGGTCTCAGCGAGTTGGCTTATTTAAACACCGAAATGGGCGTAGCCCATCGAGGTGTTTAAATAACCAACGAGCTGAGACAGACTCTATCTTTTTTGTAGCATGGTGTACTTAGTAACACTGTGACGTCATAGTGACCGTACTCTAAATTCCAATATCCGGTAGTTGTAGCACGGCATAGCCACCCCTTTAGTTACCCTAAATTAAACGATTAAATGCTCTGCATTCATCAAAGGAAATAACACCGATCATGCTACAATGGTCAATGAAGCTTTTTATAAAAAAGCCGTCAATGTAATGTACAATGATGAATAATCGGTATTTGTATAGCTGGAATCAAAATAACTTGTAGTATGAGACTATATGATATAACTAGTATGTATAAACGCAAATAAATGGCAATGAACTGTACCTGGGATTGGAGTTCCAAGCGAAACTGTTAAACACACTGCTGCAACTACAAATATGTGTAACATACACATAGCAGACGACATATTTCGCGTGAATTGTAACTAAAATCTTCAGCAATATTTAACTCCTTGTCTTTTCACCGGCAGAAGTATGTCTAATTAAGAAAGGTTACCGGTTGATATGAACCTTGTTTATTTTATTAATCTCCTATCACGAGTAAATTAGAAGATAACTCTATTTTAAAGCGACACACGGCAATATTGAAGTATTTATCAAGCAATAAAATTACACGCCGAGTTATTAATCCAGTATCCTGTTAACTTTATACATGCTTGCACATATTTAAATTATAGGTAATACAACTCGGGTGCCTTCAAGTTTTTCTTGGCTAAAATATATTACTGGTAAAATATAATCAACAATTAGTAGTATGCAATATCTATTTCGTTTGAAGTATTCAAATACATGTAATTATTAATCATTAATAAGCATATACCCAAGTTGTTAAGAAAAAACTAACGGGATGCTGGAAGTTTTAACAAATTCAAGAGAGTCGTGTGCCCCCTTTAAGGTCATATGAGAGTGTGTCACATCGATACAATTTTGATATACTCAATAGTATGTACTATTTATTTGCCTTTTGTGCAATCCCATCACGCTAATAAATTTGTCATTGACATTATATAGGGCAATGATAACTAATATAATATTGTTATCTATATATATATCATTAGATGTGAGATTGGGCAGTGCTAACTAATATACTATTGTTATCTATACTGAACAAAACAATTTTAGCACGACTGTTTAGGGACATAGATTAAACATATGAACATTGATTTCATTGTTCTAAGATATTAGAAATGCTAGGTAAGGATGTGATTTCCAAGACATTGTGTTATTTTATTATTTTCTAAGCGAATTGTTTGTTTGTATGGTGTTTTACGTCATTTTCAACACATTTAAGGTTATATATGACGGTCGATTTTTTGTGGTGGAGGCAGACAACCCACTTTTCCTTGGTAAAACCAGGATTGTACACCTTCCGCCATCCGTAAGAATCGACACTTCCTCACTTACAAGTCGAGCTTTCAATGGGATTTGAACCCAATTTTCTAAGCGAAGTATTATAATTACCTCCCATATATTAAAAACAACTTATTTCATTATTGAAACGTATCGCTTTGAACAAATTTAATTGTTTGGCATTGGCAAGAATTGCCCATTCTGTCATTGTTTCAAATCAGCTGAAGTGAGTTCACAAACAACTGTTATTCTCAAATAAAGAAAATCTAAATTTCGTAATTTTAACATTACCTTCCTTTTCATTGATTTGGGTACGATTTTCGATAACCTATACAATTATGTTCCTATCATATTTGCTTTATTTTTATCATCGACTTTGTTAACAAAGACTTTGTTTCATTATTGGTGGTCATATCTATGTCACTGTGACATTGACCCCGAACATACAAGGCTGTGTATCTCGTCTATGGAAATGACATGCATTTTATGTGCTAGATTTATTTTGCTCAGTATATATCTCATTGCATCTGGGATTGGGATTGGGTTTACATAAAACAAATACTACTAATAATGTAAGAAACACATTATCAGAAATCAGGTTGTGATTGTCCTTATCACGGAAGAGTTAACATTTCTTTTATATTTAAATACTCTAGGGATTCGATAATACACTTTTGCGAAGGGTTTTATAGTAACGGTAGCCCTGGTGGAGTAGCTATTTAGTTATGCAAAAGTTACACTGACATTCGGGTAATATAGAGGGTCCCTGGTTAATATCCCAAGCATCATGTTTGCCACTGATCGTTCTTAAGCGGTACTCTGTTTGTGTATTTTTTGCTCCGTACTATACTTCCAAAAAAAGTTACCCACGTACTTGTTTTATTTTATTTTGAAAGCGTGCTTTTGGTTGACTGAGTTTTAATGCGTTGACCAACATTACCTTTTCGACTTTTGTATCTACTTTTAGGAATGTTAAATTCCTTCTCTAGAAAAATTAAATGAATAAGCGAAACATATACTCCAGAAATGGTGCTTGGGGAACATCTGCACGTCTAAGTACACTCCTACGTCTAGGGATACACTAGGTTCATGTTGCTGCTGACACATTGAGCAGATATGTAACTCCTAGTGGCAGGAGTGAGAAGGGGATAATTAATAAAGTCAAGATTAATATCACCTCTCTTGTCATAAATGTGTTTCTTCAATCGAGAAAAGAAGCGACATTATCAGAAATATGAGCTTTGTCGATTCGCTTTATATTATTGACCATATACACCATTAATATCAAGACACCATTAACTGATATTTAAATAGCAAAACATTGTATTTTAAAACTAGTTATCTATTGTATTATCTTTGAACAAACTCATTAAAAGGGCAACAACTATGTAAAGCGTTTTGCTATAATTAATGCCGGAGTTGTCGCCTTTTGACTAACGCGTTGTAGTATTCTGTATACAAAATGTGTCGCTTACATACTTGCACTATCAGATCGCATCTGTATATCTATATACGTTTTTAAAGTCAGAGTGGTTGTTTTAATAAATAATGAAAAGGGGATCGCTTGGAAGCCACAAATAAATGAAAGAGAGAAAAGTAGCATACTTTATTTTGATGGGTCTGTTCATGAGAAGTAATACAAGGCGCAACACCTCTTACGCCCACTAAAACCGGCTTCAGTAATTCAAAAGTGGAGTAGTTATCAATTATTAGGTGTAGAAATCACACTTAATAATGATCTTAAATAACAATCTTAACATTATATAACTTACATTACGACAAGTAAATTGATGTACGTAAATTTATGTACAACTAAACTTGTATTCATCATATATAAAATAGACAGTGTACCTTTAAAATAAACCTGTAAGCAAATTAATACAAATCACTGCTTCAATGCACATCACTATAAACTGACCACACAAGTGACCAATCAGATCATTGCTTACCTGAAATGCATTTTCCCGCTTTCTGTCTTTGTGTCAGATCTTGAAAAAACACCTTAGAGTCAACATGAGTTTTCTTGAAAGTTGTATTGAAGTGAGCAGATTGTGAGAATTAACAAAGCCATGCATGTAAAAGGCCTCTAGAGCCAAACTCTAGGACCATAAATAAATATAGTACGGAGCAACGTACAGAGTGATTAACATAATAAACTATTTATAAACTTATACTGGACTATTAGTATAACCTACTATACCACATGAATAGCCCAGATATAACAATGGTGCCTCCAGTGATTTAACTCACACCTTGAACGATGATGGACATTGATAAATGGATTTTTTTTTATGTAAAACCCATGCAATGGACTAATGGAAGGAGTATAAACTCATGTGATTCCTATATTGTATACGTGGTAAGCATATGTTTGAATGGACCAGTGGACCAGTGAACCGAAGGGAACATGACACAGATGACACAGGAGAATCCAAGGGATGGAAGTTGAGGCCTTACCGTAGCAGACCAGGATTGACCCAGCACAGATGTTTGTGAAAATAAACAATGAACATTTTTAAGTGACAGTGACTTTAATGACTATGTGAAACAGTGACAATTTAGTGATATTCAAGTGATCCACTCCAATTATATAGATGATAAGTTTGGTAAGATAATTTGTTTTGTATGCAATAAGTGGGACTGTACTCTGTGAAGTTATTGATAAAATAATAAAATGTCTAAATTGACATATCTTCATAAGTAATTAAGTATTAAAGTGAATTGAATTAAATAATTCATTTTGAATACAACAGAGTACAGACCAATTATTAGCATAATTGTGAGTAAGAAATCAGTGTATGATGAAAGGTATCTAACCCACTCACTATTGTTGCATGCAGGTAAATTGCACAAGTATAACCCAGTCACTAATACTAGCATATTATACATCACCTACCTGGTTATATTGAATCTGGGAAACCTGTCTAGGTTGTTTGAGGTTGATTGGTTGAATATCCAAAAAGCTATCCTATCTATACTGTGGAGCTGACTATATTCCATTGCAGCACTTATCTATCTGACCTTTCTTACATACCCTTAAGCCATGGTCACATTTACGGTCATGCACGTAGTTGACCGTAGTTCATTTCAAACGTAGTCTGCCGTAGTGTTACTACGGTCAACTAGGTTGAAGTACGTTCGAAGTAGGTTCAAAATTGGCAAAAAGAGGACATATAGAAAGTCTAAGTAGGTTGAACTACGTGTAAGTACGGTCAACTACATTCAACTGCGAGCAAAGTGGCTAGGGTTAACTAGGGTATCACTACGTCTAACTACGAGTAACTGCGTTACACTACGTATAAACTACGTCCTAAGTACGCGCAACTACGGTAAATTAGGGTCAACTGCGTTAAGCTACGGTAAAACGTTGTGGCTGCGCCTGCGCAGTACGGGTAAGCTACAGTCATTGTGCTTTTGGAAGTTGACGAGCCAACATTGCTGATCGCTTATTCTGCCATGCCGCCTAGGAAGAAACGATGTTCTTCCAAAACTGCTGCAAACACATGTACAGTGGGTGCTGTAGGTATTAATACTGAGGAGCCAGAGAGGATGGAAGAGCCTCAGGAGACTCAGGGGACTGATGCCCAGGAGACTCGAGGTACTCATGACGACCCTCCTACTAAGACTTCCAAGGAGAAGAGGCCTCCCCTCAGGCTGCACTTGGATCAAGAAGAAGTAGTGTTTGAGTTTGTAGAATCCCATCAGGAACTCTACAGCAAGGGGCACCCTGAATTCATGAAGACTGGACACAAACAGGCATTGTGGCAACAGCTTGCTGACACCTTGAAGGCCACTGACTTTGATGGTGGGTAGCACATTTTGGTATTTATATTTAGTGATATTATCATGATAAAATTGCTGAAATTAACTAATATAACGGAAATGTTTTTGTTTTTATGCAGCTCTCATTCATATTTTGTGCAAAATGTATTAACACATATTTCTTGGTTCATATTTTTAAGGGTCCATTGCGAATGGTCCCCGCATAATGACGTGGTGGAACAGCCAGAGGTCGGCTTATGGCAAAATTACCCGCAGTGTGTCTGGCCAGGGGGCAAAGCGGCTGACAGCTCGTGAAGAGCGGTTGAGGGAACGCCTGACGTTTCTAAGCGCCCATGTCTACAGAGTGCCCAAACGAGCCGGGGTTGATGTAAGTATATTATATAAACGGAATTACTGATTTACTGAATGACTTAATCACAAAGGTTAATGTTATGTGTTGAGTTCTGCTCAATCTAAATCTACAGGACGTGGACGGCTTCATATTGCCAGGACCTTCCATGAACAGGCCTAATCAAACAGGGCCTGCATCGCATTTATATGTTTTGTGTGATAGGCTTTTTCTATGGTTCAATACTTGTACTATTATAATGTTAAATGTTTGTGCTGGAATAAGTTGAATGTGAAAATGTTTTAATTTATGCTCTTTTCTACTTTCAGCTCATGGGACAGCTTCGTGAAAAGCATCCTGATAGATTCAACGCACCCGCAGCTCAGGACATGCCGCCACGGGAGTCAGACACCGATTCCGAGCATGAGCAGACCACCCCCACGGGCACGCAGACAGAAGAGCACGTCCGTACCTCCAACCAGACGACCCTCAGCTCCACCTCTAGGAAGAACAAACTCTCTCATCTTCTTCTGGAGAAAATCGAGAAGAGAATGGCCGCCAACCAGCAACAGATGGGCCAGATTATCCAGCAGGTAAAACTATTTGGATAAATTATTATGCTTTTTTTTCACAAATTATAAAAGCGTTTTGTCATACAAGCCGCAATTTAATTTAATTTCAAATTGTAATAATAGCTATGCTCCAAAAAGGTCGGGGTATATGGCGTTCGCCTTGTGTGTGCGTCCGTGCGGGCAAGTAATTAATTGCGTGTCTGGTCCATATCTTCTTATTGACATTGTGGAGATTTTCATGAAACTTTCACGAAATATTCACCTCATCGAACCTACATGCAGAACCTATGTTTCAACAGTGTACATCCTAGGTTATTATCACACATAGAGGTCAAATGTCACACTTAGAGGCCAAAGATATAGCAGGGGGTATCCAAGAAGCCGTTGCATCGTCATTCATCTAGTTATGCCCCAACAAAGTGGCGGCATATAGGGTTGCCCTTGTCCGTCCGCCCGTCCGTCCGTACGTACGTCGGTACGTCCCGAAGATTTTGTCCGGGCTCTTTTTTGAAAAGGATTTGTCCAATCCTCACCAAACTTTACACACATGTTTGTGACCATTTTATCTCGACAGCCATGTAAATCGCTTTAGTCATTTTGGAGTTATGGCCCTTTATTTGCAAAAAAATACTTGAAAAATTTGCATCATATATAGTGACAAAGGAACTATGGGGGGCATCAGTGACACAATTTCTAGTTTTAAATGTGTTTTTTTGTGTTGTTTCAGGAGGACAACCCGCGAGCGGCTTTTGGCCGCATGCTAGGGCTCTCGGCGGCACAGATGGACGACGAAGCCTTTGAGGGACTACAGGTGGATGTCACCAATTTACTGGTGAAGTATAAGCGAGAGTCCAGGGCCAGGGCTCAGGCTGCATTGGTGAGCCAGGCCCCACCACGCCCGCCGCCTATGCCCCAGATGCCGCCAGGTGCCACCACCTATCACACCATTGGGGACGTATACCTAGCATCAGACATTGCCGCACAACAGAACCAGCGGTGCCCCGATGGCTTCATTCCGAACTGGCAGCGCCAGTACCAGCAGCAGGCAGACACCCAGCAGGCAGACCAGCCGCAGCGTTCCAGCAGTGCTCCTATGGACTTATTCTCTGTCTAAATGCATTGTTAAATAACTAAATAAATAAATGTTTCATCTTGACATGAGTTTGAGTCATTATGTGGGTTTTGTGACGGGGGTGGGGGTTGGGGGTACGTTAGCCTGCTAAGCGCGGCCATAATAGATTGTGCAAACAGTTTTGAACCAGATCAGACGCCGAGTAACTCGGTATCTGATCAGGTTCCAAGCTGTTTGCCACTGGGGCAGTACACGCAGTTAATCGGAAGAAAATCGGACGAAGTTTAATATTGAAGCAGACGACAACTTTAGCAGACGACACATTTTGTAGCAGGCTAAATGTTAATAGTTATCTTTACAAGAGTACATAATGTGCCAACACTCCACAACATCGCATAAAATCCATATCTCCGATTTGACTAAAAGAAAAAAGAAACGCAACTCTTTTTTTTTTTTCATGCATAACTCAATAACTGTTTGTCCAAAATAATTAAAACCTGCAATCTGACTATGTTTATTAAACGTTTATCAAAATTGACCAGAAAGAGTACGTGTATAAAGCAAATCGCAAATACACGTGACGCACGTGCATGAACACGTGTTATTAACTAAAGCTCTATATTTATCAATTGCAACATTTTAGCTCTGAAATTGTCAATTGCCTGGCAAATCTTTTTGAAAATGAGTAGAGTTTCAAGAATGAACGTCTTCCAACCGTTGTGTTGACGTCAAAAACGTATTTGACGTCAATTGCACGTGTAGCCACTATTTCGGTCGGAAAACAAACTGAATTGATTAAGTGCTCAACTACACGAATTATTTAATTGGTACGAACTTAAGTCATTGTCATACGAAAATACACCTAATGCACGTTCCTGCGCAAACGTACATATTATCAGACATTCATGAAAAATATTAAAAATAAAAAGAAGCTGATACTCCTAGTAGATAGATAGATAGATAGATAGATAGATAGATAGATAGATAGATAGATAGATAGATAGATAGATAGATAGATAGATAACATAAGAAACTATTGCCACTAACAACTTTTTAACTATATGATAGGCACTACAAACATAAGCAAATGAAGAAGGTGTAAATAAATGAACACAATAATAATAATCAGAATTCACTGTGTTAACAATAAACCTTAAAAAGGACCGTTTACAGAGTTTACAGAGAGTACTTAATGATGACACTTAACAGGACCGTTTCCCTCATGCCGATCAGCCTAGAAATGACGGAGACACTGGTTCTGCCATGGAACCGAGCCAGCTGGTGACGTCAGGTAGTGCTTGAGGTACAGCCTCTGCAGCTTTGCTTCCCTGCTGTCGTGGTTCCCACCCTGTGGTTGAGTGAGATCCATCATGTTGGCATTTGCCCGCCAGGCACCATCAACGACGTTGTGCTCAGCATCCTCTTGGTCCAGAAGATGCTGGTCTGCAGCAGGGTTCCTCACCCTCAAGTAGTTGTGCAGGGCGACACACGATCTCACAACGAGGGTTGCAGTATCCACATGGACCTGGAGGGTGGAGAGGAGACAGCGGAAGCGGTTTGCAAGTATGCCAAAAGCATTCTCCACCACACGACGTGCTCTGGACAGCCGGTAGTTAAAGACCTGCTGGCCATCGTCTAAACCGCGTCGAGGAAAAGGTTTCATCAGCCAGGTCCTCATGGCGAATGCATCATCCCCTATGATGTAGTAGGGGGTGATAACATCATCCCCTGGTAGCGGGTCTGCATCTGGAACACCAAGTACACCATCCTGCAGTGCTTGGCGAAAGTCACAATGGTTCCAGATCTGGCCATCCGAACTAGAGCCGACGTCTCCAATTTGTGTCCACAGGAAGCGGTACTGGGCATCCACCAAGGCCATGAGTACAATGGAGTCAAACCCCTTATAGTTGTGGTAGATAGAACCTGAGTGGGGTGGCTTCTTGATTCGGATGTGCTTCCCATCAAGAGCACCAAGGGTGTGTGGGAACTGCCACTTCTGCTGAAAGGTCCGAACCACCTGCTGCCATTCTTCAGGTTCTGTGGGAAGCTTGACAAACACTGGTTCCAGGACATCAATCAGAGCCTGACACACATCAACAATGAGGCCTGACATGGTGTTGTGGGCTACCCTGAAGCCGAACCGGAGGTCTCGGTAGTAGTTTCCAGTGGCCAGATACCTGAGGGTGAACGCCAGCTTTAGCGCAGGAGAGATGGGACACCTGAAAATGGTGGTCTGCTTGGTGATCCTTCCCTCAATCCTGGCCAGGATATCATAGAATGTGGCCACATCTACACGCAGAAATTGCTGGAAGGCCTGGGGGTCCTCCACTTGAAGCTCTGCCATCAGAGCCTCATACTGACCGTGGACGGGTCTACGCAGCAGCCAGTCCCTGGTCCACCATCTCCTTTGTCTTCTATTCTCCCTCCTTTCCTGTTCTTCTAGGTCCTCCAAATCCACAAGATCTCTTGCCAGACCCACAAGTTCCATGTTTATCTGACACAAGAACTTCGCAATCGTGACTCTGTCACCCATTGTTTGCGTATGCAGTTAAAAATTTAATCCTAAAAAACAAGATGTCTGTAATCCCAGAAATGTACGCGACAGACTACAGGGACCACGTGACCAGGAACTCCTAAACAACATTTCTTATTAGTTGACCCTAGTTATCCGTACTATGAACATACTTCAAACGTAGTTCAACCCTAGTAGATCCCTAGTTGACCGTAGTGTTAACCGTATTGTTGATGTGTTTTGGCAGGTACTACGGTCAACTACGGTACACACTACGGTTAAGTAGGGTCAATTACGGTTAACTAAGGTCAACTACGTTCAAACTACGGTCACAGTAGGGTCACAACATCGTAGGTAACCGTAACCAATTTTTGAACATGTTGAAAAATTATGTGCTTACTACGGGCAAATCATAAGTTCAAACTACGTTCATTACTACGTTAAACTACGGTTATCTACGTGTAACTACGTTCAACTACGTTTAATACGTTCAACTACGGCCAACTACGGTCATTCCCCACTACGGTCAACTACGTAAGATGTGACCACGGCTTTATATAGTGTAATCCCTGACCATCTAACTATACCCTTCTGAAAGGGGCAGGCCCAGTATACACTGATATACACCAAATACACATTGAGAAGACTCACAAGAAAATACAGCAAAATACTCAGGTTTTGTTTATACAACAAGCCATATATAAAAGACACCAATAAGATTTATTATGTTCTAAATTGAATCGATCAAAAAAAGGTTACACGAAGGGTTAACAGAAAAAATAATAATAATGGAAATAATCTGATTTTCATTCAGATAGTATTCCTGTGAGGAATAGTATTTGTAACATTATCAAAGTAAATCATGAAGTGGATACATTTAGCTGTACATAATCATTTATTGTGACCAGCTACATGTATTTACCTAAATCAATTAAAGGCCTTACACGCGCGAGCGAATTAATTTTTTTTGACATCAAAACAAATTGAATTTATACAAATTCAATATTTTGAAGTTACCGGTATTTGTTTACATTTAGAAGAAATAAGGTGACCTACATATACATTGGTGGGTGAGTGAATATATTGACCAAACAATAACACGTGTGTACACGAGCATACATCAGGACAATAGTATAGTAAACTGGTTTGATCTAGAATTACACACCTGTCAGTGAGTTTTGTAATTCTGACCTGTGTATCAATTTAAATAGCAGTAAAAGATTAAATAATTGAAATTCAGGAAATTTGTTAGAAGTTTAATTAAAGGAAGTTAGTTGTAGAGAAGATAAATCGGTTCTAGTAAAACAATAGAAGAACCATAATTGAGAAAAATAGCTACAGGACAGTTAAGATATGAGATAGCATGAGATATACGAGATAGATATTACGAGAAGATATAAAGAGTTGAGATACGAGATATAGATTATGAGATGATATAGAGTTGTAATTACTTGAGCGTAAGTGATATCATTTTCGAGATAAATTAGATAGTAATTATGAAATGAGATAAATATTTTGAGATATTTATAAAGATGATATATTTAGTGAGTTGAGGTATTAGATAGTGATATAAAGTATACAAAGAGAGACATTTGAAATACTTGTCATATATTGATTGAGAAATCAGACTTAGTGAATTGAGGTGACCTAGATTTTGTAATTAGTTAAGCACAGTGTATCAATAGTGATTACATAGTAATTACTTTAGTTATTAAGATAACTGAGTTACTGATTACAGAATTATAGTGGATGAAGTAGATGTGAAAGAAAGATATGTAAGATAATTAATGGATTATACAGTTGGTCTTAGTAGTTCAAGAGGATGAATTTTATAAAAGTGAACATTGTTTACGGTAGTTGGTGAAATAGTGAAGTGGTAAAACAGTGTTAGGTGGTGTATCATTAGAGTAGCTGGTTATATAGTGACACAGTTATGTGATTGTTGGTACAGAGTGAAAGTATAAGGTAGTTGGTGACACAGTAATAACAGATAGTTGATGTTGTAATTGAGAATTTATAAGGAGGTATACAGGTTAAGGATAAGTAGTGTTAGAAAAGTTGGTAAACTTAGAATTACACTATTTCGGTAAATGTGAGAAGTGTATAGATGATTTAATAGATACTGATGAAAAGTTAAGGTGTTTCAGTATACACTTAAGTAGTGGGAAAGAAGTTCTTCATTATTAAATGACATCTATTAGTGGACATAAAGAGTTATGGAATGGGAGAACTTAGTTGAGAATTGATATACATGAAATATACTGTTGTATTAAGTAAAGAGTTAATACAACAAAACATAAGAGGTTGTTGAAAGGTCAAATAGATATAGCATTGAAAACCAGTTGAGGTATTTTCTTTTGATTAATACATTTAATCAATTAGAAATCTAGCTATTATTTATCAAAGAGTTAGTGCACTATTTAATTAAAATGGCTGCTACAGAAGAAACTGAGGAAGAAATGATACAAAGAAAGGAAGAGGAGGAAATGATAAAAGAGGAGGAACACGAGGAAATGACAAAAGAGGAGGAACATAATTTGTTAGCTGCATTTAAGGCCCTAAATGTTAAACATAAGTTAAATAGTCCAGAAGAGTTAATTGATTGGATGCAAGAATACACCTCTGAGCAATCACCTAGAGTGCATACTCCATCTCCATCCAAATACCCAGAACATCCAGAACCAAGCAAGCAGCATCATAAACCTCCCATATTTTTACAACAACCTATTAAAGCCCAACATCATGAACCACCCATATTTTTACAACAACCTATTAAAGCCCAGTTTCAGACCCCAAGACTTTCAATATTCTATGGTGACAATACCAATAAAGGCGAGGCCACATATTGGCAATGGAGATATGAAGTGAGATGTTTAATGTCAGAAGGCAAATACAATGAGACAACAATAAACGAAGCCATAAGAAGGTCGCTTAAAGGGGAAGCAAAGAACATTATCATGAGATTAGGGTATAATCCATCTGTTAGTGCAATAATTGAGAAATTTCAGTCAGTATATGGATGCGTTGAAGATGAATCCAATATATTATCTCGCTTTTATTCAGCGGAACAGGAACAAAAGGAAGATGTTGCAACTTGGTCATTAAGGCTAGAACAAATTATGTCACAAGCAATTGAATTAGGTCAAGCAGACCAAGCCAAGTCTAATGAGATGTTGAGAAATCAATTTTATTCAGGTCTGAAGAAGACACTTCAAGATATAAGTGGACACAAATATAACAGTAAACATGATTTTGACATATTGAGGGTAGAAATTAGGAAACTTGAACAATAACAGAAAAAGTATCTTGTTAAAGACCTCTCACTAACTTGTAAATCTACAACGGTGAAAGATGAAAAATATGAAAACATAGAAAAGATTCTATTAAATCTTAAAGCTGATGTAGACAGTTTAAAAAAGTCAGAAAATACATCTAGTCAAACGTTTCGTCAACAGGCTGACTGTAATACAGGACAAGGTCAGAAGAATTATTATCGCAAACCTAGTCCACAATACACAGTTCCTGACTATGTCACACCCCAGCCACCCATACCAAGTCAGTATGTCCCTCGTTATCATGCAAACCAGATATCAGGCCAACAATTTACCCCACCTACAACCCCTCATTACCCACCGCCACCCTCTAACTACTCAGCCCCACCTCCACCCCTGGGACGATTGCAGAATCAAACGGATGACATCATATGCTGGCGCTGTGGACAGAAAGGACATATTCAAGTTGGTTGTCGTGTTCTGTTAGATCACTATTGGTATCCCCAAGCAAACAGAAGAACCCAAAATAATCATCCTTTAAACCAGAGGGGGGGGGGGGGGGGGGGGGGGGGGTGGGGGTCAACCATAGGTGGTGGAAAAAGCGAGAATACAAATGACCCAACACTAGTAGGCAGCTCCAACATTGTTGATATTTCTGTTCATAGTGTAGATACGAAGGCTTTGCTGGACACTGAAAGTACAGTTAGTACTATTATTTCTGAGGAATTTCATTCCAAGTTTTTATCAGATTTTAAAATTCAACCATTAAAGGATATTTTAAACATAGAATGTGCTGATGGCCAATCTTTACCTTATACAGGATTCATACAAGTTGATATGAATTCTCCTGGATTGCCACTTTCTGCCTCTATTTAGGGATTGTTTTTAATTGTACCTGATAGTTCTTTTAGTCAGAACACACCTGTTTTGATTGGAACAAATCTATTGGACCATTTTATTGTGCTTTGTGAAAAACAATATGGGAAACAGTTTTTACAGAGAGCACCACTGCATACCCCTTGGTTTTAATCTTTTAGATGTTTAGTGTTACAAGAAAGGTCTTTGAGAAAACACAAGAACACACTTGGTGTTCTCAAGTGTTCTACAAGTGTTATTATTCCACCACACAAGACTGTTGATGTTTCGTGTATGTGTGATAAGTCATTACCATACAGGGATACATGTGCTATTGTACAACCTTGTTCTGAGACACTGGCACTGGAGCCGCAGATATTATATTTAAAAAACACATTAAATTCACAGTTCGTACGAAAACGAACGCTGTGCGGAGAAATTTAAGTAAACTCACCAATTTCTGCCGTAATAACATTTCCTACCTGACCCGCACTTCCGGCTGTACTAACTTCTCGAATATTTAATTGTTTGGACAACCGAGACTTGATTAGTCTAGATCATCTGCGACGATTGCTTGTTTTCAAGACAAACGTTTGTATTTATAATCAAGCGTCGAATATGATCAAGACTAATCAAGTATCATTTGTACAAACAGTTAAATATTCGAGAAGTTGCGAATGGGTCTTTGTAACTGGTGATCCTATTGGGCATTCGGAACTTCTAGATAAAACCGGAAGTGCGGGTCAGGTAGGAAATGTTATTACGGCAGAAATTGGCGATTTTACTTAAATTTCTCCGCACAACGTGCGTTTTCGTACCAACTGTGAATTTAATGTGATAAATGGGAGTCAGACCTAACGAACTGTGTAGAGGATTTGAATCAATTCTGTAATTTGACAAAGATTCAGCCTTCGAAACGAGGTTGGTCATATCAAAGATGTCTACCATGTGTTATATAGGTAATAGGGGGATATCGTGTTTTTTTTATATAATATCTGCGGTTCCAGTGCCAGTGTTCTGAGAGTTCTTTTCAGAATCTTGAGGTTAGTCCTATGGTGATTTCATATGGTCAACGATATTTACCCATTATTGTTCCTATTTCAAATGTATCGTCACAGACTGTTGTTTTAGAAGCTAAGAGTATTATCGCTCAACTTCAGCCAGTTTCCATTGAAGAAGGACATCTGAGTTCAAGTAAAGAGGGTTCAGATCAAGAACAAGTTTCTTTCTTGAATGATATTGAGATAGACAAAGATAACTTGACACCTGACCAATATAGCGAAGCTGTTAACATGCTTTCTTCATTTGAAGACATCTTTTCTAAAGGTGATGATGACATAGGATTTACAAATCTTGTAAAACACAAGATTGATCTTAAAGATGACACGCCTTTTAAACAAAGATATCGAACCATTCCCCCTTCCATGTTTGATGAAGTTCGTGCACATTTACAGAAACTCTTGGCCTGTGGAATTATTCGAAAATCCAACAGTCCTTGGGCCTCAAATATAGTATTGGTACGGAAAAAGACCGGTGAACTTAGACTATGTGTCGACTTTCGCCAGCTGAACAATCTTACAAAGAAAGATAGTTATGCATTACCACGAATAGACGATATTCTGAATACTTTGGCAGGCAGTTGTTACTATTCTGTTCTTGATATGAAAAGTGGCTACCATCAGGTCGAATTAAAGGAAAGTCACAAAGAGCGTACCGCTTTTACAGCTGGTCCTCTTGGTTTCTTTGAATATGAACGTCTCCCATTTGGCTTGTCATGTGCTCCTGCAACCTATCAAAGGTTGATGGAAGAGTGTTTAGGTGACATGAATTTAAAAATATGCGTCATATATCTTGACGATGTAATTATCTTTGCCAGAACATATGAAGAGCACATGGAACGTCTCAAATTGGTACTACAACGATTGAGAGAATTTAATTTGAAACTTGCCTCTAAGAAATGTAAATTTTTCAAGAGCAAGGTCCATTATGTAGGCCATGTAGTTTCATCTGAAGGCATTGGAACAGACCCATCAAAGATTGAAAAGATACAGAACTGGCCCAAACCAAGCTCACCCGAGGAAGTTAGATCATTCCTAGGCTTTGCTGGTTATTATAGGAAGTATATTTAGAATTATGCATCTATAACACAGCCATTAACTAAACTTATACCACCATCCATGCATTCCAAAAAGACTAGAAAGAAGAAAACCTCAGTGCCACTACCGAACTTCAATTGGGGACCAGATGAAGAGAAATCTTTTCAGACTATTAAGGATATACTCTCTTCTCCTCCTGTTCTTGGTTATGCTTTATTCTCAGAACCTTTTGAACTGCATACAGATGCAAGTAGTAGTGGTCTAGGTGCAGTCCAATACCAGGAGCAGGAAGGCGTTAAGCGAGTTATTATTTATGCTAGCCGTGGATTAAGTAAGTCCGAGAAGAATTATTCTGCACACCGTGTTGAATTTTTAGCTTTAAAATGGGCAGTTACAGCAAAATTCTATGATTTTCTCTATGGTCAGCATTTCACTGTCTTTACTGACAATAATCCTTTAACATATGTATTGTCTTCTGCAAAATTAGATGCAACAGGGCATCGATGGTTTGCCTCTCTTTCTGCTTTTGGCCTGGTAAAAGCAATGCAGATGCTGACGCCCTATCTCGTTTACCTACCAAGGAACCCGAGGTAATGAATTCTGAAACCATTCAAGCTATTTGTAATACCGTACAAGTCCCTCCAATTGAAACCATTTCGGTTAATACCGATATATGTGACAACATAAGTGTCCAAGATGATGAAATGGAATTGTCCGCCATGTCCACAAGTGATTGAAGAAAAGCTCAAAGGGATGACCCTGTATTACTTCTATGGATACAAGCCAAGTTAAACCATACAACAAACACAAGGAAAGATATATCCAATACAAAACCACACATGGATATCCTTAAAACACAAGACAAGTTAAAACTTGTAAGAGGAGTACTCTACAGAACTGTGATAATGCAGAACGAAACGAAGGAGCAACTGGTATTACCAGAATCCTTTATTGCTCAAGTTTTGAAATCGTTTCATGATGACATTGGCCACCAAGGAATAGAGAGAACTCTTTCAATCATTCAAGAACGGTTTTACTGGTCTGGAATGAACAAAGATGTTCACCATTATATAGACAATTGTGAAAGATGTATTTTATTCAAACACTCACAATTAGACAAAGCCCCTCTTGTCAACATTACCACAACTCATTCTTTTGAACGTGTGTGTATTGACTTCTTAACCCTTGACAAATGTAAAGGTGGTATTGAAAATGTGTTAGTGATCACAGATCACTTTACGAGGTTTGCACATGCAATTACAACAAAAAAACATCAACGGCATTATAAAATCTAGAACGACACCGTACCATCCTATGGGAAATGGAAGGTGTGAACGAGTCAATAGAACATTGATAAATATGATAGGCACTTTGCAACCAGAGCAGAAACAAGACTGGAAGAAACATATAAGCCACTTAGTCTATGCATATAACTGCACCAAATACAAGTCAATTGGATTCTCTCCCTTTGAGCTAATGTTTGGTGGCAGAATTGGAATACTCCCTGAGGATCTACAATTTGATCTAACAACAAAGGCTAAAGACACCAAATTTATAGCGGACCTGAAAGAAAGAGTACAGAACTCGAAAGAAACAGCGAATAAATGTATAGAAAGAGCCCAAATAGTACAGAAAAAGAATTATGACACGAAGATTAGAGGAAACGTACTACAAGCAGGAGACCGAGTATTGATCAGGATTCTAGCATTCGAAGGAAAACATAAACATATAGATAAATGGGAAACGGATTTGTACATAGTACAGAAACAGACAAATCCAGAAACACCAGTTTATGACCTAGTCAAGGAAAACGGTGAAGGAAAACCAAGATGTCTACATAGAATTTTACTTGTACCGATTGGATCGAAACTTAAGATAGAACCATCACCTCCAGGAACAGAAAAAAACAGAATACAGGAGAAGACCCAGAGTAAAGATAACTTGTCCCAAAGACAACACTTCCATTATATACTCAGAGGCTTCTGAAGAAAAGAAGAAATGTATTGATGAAATAGATGAAGAAAAGAAGACATGTAGAGATAAAATAGATGAGGAAAAGAAGAACAATGAAGAATATGAGGGAAAGGAGAGTTCTGATGATGCTACTGATATTATATATATAGTAGTCGATCAACCTCAGAGTGACGACTCTACAGAGGTAAACGTGAATGAATCTGACTACCAAAACAGCATACAGGAGATAGAACAGAGCGAGGAAATGAATGCAGATGTTATGTCAGAACTGGATAGTATGACAGACACTAGCATTTCTGATAGTAACACATCTATAAGTACAGAGGTAAAACAAGTAATCATAGCAGAAGACACAGGAATGAATATATCAGATATTAGTCAATCTGGTATTTCTGAAATACGTGTTTCTGAAAGAGATTTTAGAGTAAGTACAAAACAAAATGATTTGGTTGAATTAAATACGAATATCATTAAGCAGGATCTTGCAGTAAAGCAAGATATGGCCTACTTGCTTAGAGATGACAGTATTGTAATGTTGACAGCAAATCAACATGGAGATGATATGTCTATAACACCTCCGTTTGCACATAGTACGGGTACTAACGATAAATCTATTTCAGATAAAACTGACGATAATAGGACAACACCGATTATTCAAGAAAGAGCAGAAGTTCCTGTAAGACCATCCACGCGGAATAAAAGACCACCTAAATGGATAACAATGGGTGATTTCATCATGAAGTTACAGAAGAAAGATAAATGAAATGTTCATATATAAATGTATTTTAATTGTATATATACCATACATGTGAAGTTATCATGCAATTACAGAGAAAGAAGAAATAAAATATTGAATTATGTGTGTGTTCTTCTTTGCTGTAAAACAACATGATTATGGTTGATATCAGCAGTTAACGTTTTGATAAGAAGGAAATAAATCAATATTTAAACTGAACGTTAACTATGTGTTGTTTCATTTTATCATTGTCATTTGTAAATAAATATTTTATTGCTGTCATGTACCTGATAAATGACGAGGACGTCATTTCAAGGACAGGGGAAGTATGTAGTATGTGAATTATTAGGTGTAGAAATCACACTTAATAATGATCTTAAATAACAATCTTAACATTATATAACTTACATTACGACAAGTAAATTGATGTACGTAAATTGATGTACAACTAAACTTGTATTCATCATATATAAAATAGACAGTGTACCTTTAAAATAAACCTGTAAGCAAATTAATACAAATCACTGCTTTAATGCACATCACTATACACTGACCACACAAGTGACCAATCAGATCATTGCTTACCTGAAATGCATTTTCCCGCTTTCTGTCTTTGTGTCAGATCTTGGAAAAACACCTTAGAGTCAACATGAGTTTTCTTGAAAGTTGCATTGAAGTGAGCAGATTGTGAGAATGAACAAAGCCATGCATGTAAAAGGCCTCTAGAGCCAAACTCTAGGACCATAAATAAATATAGTACGGAGCAACGTACAGAGTGATTAACATAATAAACTATTTATAAACTTATACTGGACTATTAGTATAACCTACTATACCACATGAATAGCCCAGATATAACAAGAAGTAATACAAGGCGCAACACCTCTTACGCCCACTAAAACCGTTTTGCTGCGTTGTGGGAAGGTCATTTGAGCCCACTGTGATTCTGCTGTGTTTAGCTCTCCAGAAGGAGATGGCGGATTGGAACTGGCGGATGGCGGATTTAGGGTGTAGTATATAAGCTTTCTCCAGATATTTGGAGTGGGAAGTAGTATAGAAAGGGGCGGTTTTGGGCCACTTTCTCCTCGCAGGGAATAAGAAAAACTAGTGAATATGGCAGGGGGGACTCAGGCGTAACTCTCATTTGTACCACTAAGATCTAAATGTAAGTCGCGCCTAAATCAACACCAACATATTTCAACAGTTTTCTCAAGCACCCCGCTCGGGGAAACTCACCCAAAACCGCCCCTTTCTATACTACTAATCAATCCGGTTGTCATTTTAATAACATAACATTTGCAACTCATTAAGCAAAGTCAGATGGAACCGGACAGTAGTCTTCATCATCGCTCTGTATATCATCTTTTACCATGGAGTATTTTATTTTCCTACACTTTGCTATTTTGTATTTCAGTTCAAGAAGCTCTTCTCTGTTACTATCCAGCTCACGTTCATAATTATCCATTTCAACCAGCAATCTTTTTCGCTTATTGACTTTGCTCTTTTTGGTGTCCATAAAATCATCACGAACTACTTCATATTCTACTTGGAGTTGCTTACTTCTCATCAATTCTCTTCTGTATTTATCTTTTAAATTGTTAAGTTTTCTGCAAACCTTTTCTAATATTTCTTGTTCCATTATATAATAATACTATATATAATTATTTTTAAGCCTCTTATTTAATATTTTCAATATCCTTAAATGGAACCCAACTATTAAAATCCTCATTGTAACCCTTCCATTTAATCAACGCTTGTTTCTTTCTGTAATCACGTCGTATAACTTTTTCAATTCTGAATACTTCTTGATCAGCTTTTATCATTTCTAATTCATAGAAGCTTCCGTCAATGTTTTCGTTGTTTAAATCTTTTATTTTGTATGTCACAGGATTTGTATATTGAATTTCATCAACAACAAATATTTCTTCGGTCCAATTTGGGGTATAACCTTTCTCAAACGTTCTTTTATATTTGCTGATTCTAACATTATCCCCCATTTTAAACTTTGGCTTAATTTGATTACTTTTCATTTTTCCATACAAGTTGAAATACACTGTTCCTTTATTTTTCTCATCGCTAGCCTCAATCGGCGTCATTTTAATACTCCGATGTTTTGTATTATTATACTTATCAACCATCGCCTGAAGCACGTCTAAATATGTATTTGTATTGTTTGCTGTGAAATATTTCCACATCTTTTCTTTTAATGTTCTGTTAAATCGTTCAATTACTACAGCTTTTCCAAAATTAAACGTGTGATACATTTTGATATTATTATCATCAATAAATTGCTTAAACGTCTTGTTGTAAAACTCCACACCTTGGTCAACCCACAACAATTTACACTGTCTTTCTGTATTGATTATCTGTTGAAATGCTTTGGTAATTTCTAAACCAGTTTTATTTGGAACTGGTACAACCCAAGCATATTTGCTAAACACATCAATAACAGTAAGCAAATATTTAGTACCTTTATTGTACTTTGAAAACGATTGCATATCAACCAAATCAGCAGACCATATTTTATCAATTTCATTAACAATCACACGGCGTTGAGTGAACTTTCTTCGTATAGGCTTATGAAGTTCATCTGCTAACTTGTCAGTCCATTTCAACGCCTTTTCTAGTTTTTTGAGTTTCCAAGACCAAGTTTATATTTTGTACTAATGACTGGTTTTACTATCAAATTCTTAGCAATCTTTTCTCCGATAGTTTTAGACTTACTAGATTTCAAACCAGCAAGCATGTTTTTATCACACGTTGATTTATTACTAGGATTTTCGTCATAGCAATAATCATGATCTTTACAAACAGCATCTAACTCATTTACCGGTTCTCCACTATCAAGCGGATTACCAGGACCGCAATATTTATAACCAGGAAGAGTTAGCCCCTTTTTGGGTAGCAAAGGGAGCAAAGCTTTATGAATATCAATAATTCCACCTTCTGTGTTTTTAACAAACTTTGTTTTAGTAATACCGCAAGATGCACAAGTTGCTCTTAACATTTTTCTACCATTTTTTGCTAAAACATACTTAGGATCAATATTTTCAGTAACCTTTTTTTCTTTTATGCAATAACTCATATATAATATGATTAGATTAAACTTCATTTACAAAATATGATGTTATGATGTTTTCATTTTCTATCGGCTTGTAAGGTTTTAGCATTGTATAAAGAATATTGTACACACTGTTTCCTTCTTGTAACGTTTTGACAAAGTATAAACAGAAATATCCACACAGAACACTTGTTTTATCTTGGTATTGGATAGTGTTGTATTTTATATCAGGTATGTAAGTTAAAACTTCTTTTGGTGGGCTCAAGCCAAACGGATCGAAGTAATAATTATCATAGTAACAAGTCCAGTGTGTACCAGGTCCAATATAATCATCAAGATTAATAATACCACATTTTTGTTTTTGTTTTGTTGGTAATTTGTTCTTGCTAAAAACACTCCCCTGAATTTTTGTATACCTAGCTGCTTAACCCATTTTATTATATCTAAGTTAGAGATAGGTTCATTTTTAATTTTTTTTTTTTTATAAATGGGATACTTCTATATGGCCTGATTTGTGAGTCCACTTGCAAACCTTGTCCTCTTCTATCTACTTGCAAACCTTTTCCAGTTAAACCACTAATAAGAGATCCAATCAATGGAATTCCTAATGATGCAAGAAGCCCAAGAAATCCTCCGTCCTGCTGCTGTTTTTTAGTTAGTTTAACAGGGCAGGAACCTTTTGACTTTGCTATTTTATTTTTTTGTGCAGCTATTAATTTATTTGATACGAGAAGTATTTGTTTTTTATCACTAGGAACAGTTGCTGTTACGTCTTGCTGTTTTTTATTACTAGAAGCACATGCCAGTACGTCTTGCAATTGTTTGTTTGTTAGTTTAATAGTGCAGGAACCTTTTGACTTTGCTATTTTATTTTTTTGTGCAGCTGTTAATTTATTTGATACGAGAAGTGTTTGTTTTTTATCAGCAGGAACAGTTACCATTCCATTTCCAAATATTTTACCAATACCAGTACTTGCCAGACCACTAAGTGCCCCTGTTGCTAGAGGCCCTAATATCTTTGGAGCAAATCTAGCAACTGTTGGTAATATTGTTTTAGTTAACAAACCAGCTAATGCGCCTAAAAAGCCTCCATTTTTAGACTGAGATCTCATCTGCGATTTTGTTATATTTATGTCTAATCCCCGTCCATCAGATTTAGCTTTGTAAATATTGTTAATCTGAGTAGCTGTTAGCAGCAAAGGAAAATTCCCAGTTAGTTGGTTATTTTTTAACCTGAGTGTTAATTCACTCCTATCCTCATAAGCCCTCGCTAGACTCTGTTTTTGCCCATCTGATAAATTTAGTGAATAATTTACGTAAGTCATATATATTATAAGTTAGATTAAACAATAACTAGTTCATTTCCAACAGTATCAATAACAACATCTACTTCATAGAGAACCAGAGCATAAACTTTATATCTAGCGGTAGGAACGTTGTTTAGTTTATATCTCAAACTTAGTTGTTTTGGGTCAACACTGACTTCATTTTCCTTATAACTCAAATCGAAATATATCATTCCGAAGAGATTTTTAAAATTACCCACATTGAGTAAAGTTCCGGTGTTTTTATCATTTTGCTTGTAAGAATAATTAATAACAGCTCTGAATATTCTTATGATATTATCATAACTTTATTCAGTTTCTGGATAATAAACTCCATTTCCAACTTCCAATCTAGCTGATTGTAAATAGCAATTAGCATCAGCAGCATTTACCTTAAACGTATCCAAAAGGTGAGGATTTTGTGTTTGAGAAGAACTCTTCAGTGTCAGCCCTTTGCAAATACACAAAAACGTGTTTTGGACATTTAACTCCAGCTGTTATTCTAAATACGGATTCAGTTAGTTGAGAACTTCCGCTTTCTTGTATCATTTCACGGAGGTAAGTCCATCTTGTTGATGTCATATGATTTGTCATTACATAACTTAAACCATCTGAGTTAAATATCATTCTGGGTATCCACAAAACTAATTTATTAATAACTACTCGGCCATCATCACCACTTGATTTGAAAATTAACACATTATCATCTGTCAGTTGCAAGCTGATTTGAATCTGACTAGGAGGAAGCATGTTTGTTTCCAAACCTCCAAAGAAGGAATATTAATTTAATGGGATTATAGAGTCAACTTTTTGATTAGTTATGATTAAAGCATGACGAGCAGTAAATCCTGGATTATAACCAGCTTGATCATCTCGAGATTCTGCAGCAGTCGTATCATCTAAATAAAAGTATTCGTTTGTTCCGGTTGTCTTTGCATAATCGTCAGAAATTTCAAGCAAGCTTTTGATATTAACAAATCTGTGAAGAGTATTTCCATCGTAAACTATTTTTCCATTTTGCTTTACTTGCATTTGATCAATCAGTGAAGCTGCATCGTTAATTAAAGCAATTCTGTCAGCATCTGCGAAATTGGCTCCATCAGCAAGTTTGTTTACTTGAAAACTGATTTCAAAATATGCATTATACCAATCAAAGTAAGAACTTCTATCATTTAGCGTAAACTGATAACCACTTTTCATTTGTCTGGTATTATTTCCTGGTCGTGTTATGGGGGTATCTAACTGAATAGGTACATGTTCATATTTATTATTATATTGATTACTTCGAAACATCTATGTATACTAGTAATTAGATTATTTTTTATTAATTAATCGATTAATTCTCACATGAATTCCCCTTCCGGAAAGTAATCTGTTAATTTTTGCATTTACATCTTCTTCAGTTTCAGCTACAACTTCTTTTTTGTTATCAGCCTTTGTAAGTTCTTTTAGAATCATCTCTCCTTTTGGTTTACTAGGTTTAATAACTGAAACTAATTTATCAGCAGCCATTTTTCCTACTTCATCTCCAAGTTTTTTAGAGCCGCTTTCTATGATTTGCTTGCCAGCAGTTTCTAATGCTTTCTTGCCTGCTGTTTTCACAGACTCGCTGAATATCTTTGATCCGACTTTTGAAAGAATGTCAAATATGCCAGCTCCAGTTAATCGATCAACGTGAGTATATGTTCCCGTGCTAGTGTCATAAACTTTTTTAAAACATGCCATATAACTTATGTTACATTAATTCCTTCAAAACAAAACGAAATGATGTGTGGACACCATTAAGATTAATAATCTTGCCAGAGAAATCGGTAATGTAAATATTAATACTGTTAATGATCGTTTTGTTTACTTCACAGAACCCGACTCTTATCGGTTCATCTTTGAAAGGATATGATCTCGTGAGATCAGCTGTACTTATTTCATAAATGACATCCCCGTATGATCCATCAACAATAGAATTACTTATCAAATCACAGTGGATATACAACGTATCGATAGAATTTGTTATGTTCGGTGTTACAGTTCCAAATTTAGTTTCTCTGATGACTGCATCTTTGTCAAACCCGATCAAGGTGTGAAAGTTTGATTCTCTCAAATCAAGCACAAAGTTATTATGAATGGTAACCAAACATTTGAAACTTGATAAATCAAACTCATTTCTTATCGGGACAGGCGAGTCATCGGCTAAATCATTGTTTACAGTTAATGTTTCTTTTATGTAATTATCGATATCAGCATAACTGTAATTTCCATTTGTAAAAATAATACTTTTCCAATCTGATCCATTATGATACCTTATCACTTTGTTATTAAAATCCTCACTAATATTATACCACGAGTAAGTCATGGAATTAATCTTATCAAGTCCGGTGCCATACTGTTTGTTCTTGCCTAATATTAATGGTCTGTACAAATTCGTTGGTGTTTATCTGTTGATTTAATATTTTAATTTGAGTTATTTCAGTAGTAAAAGCAGTTCTCATTTGTTTTGAAGCATCGGCAATAGCAGTTTATAGTTCATTGTTGTCAACCATTTGTTTATTGATTTCTCCGATCCGTGTATTAATATTTTGAACACCAAATTTTATTTGTTCACTTAATTTATTGTAGTTTTCACTCTCTTCCAATCCATCTTCTTTCCTTTCTAACTCTTACAAAGCATCACCCAGAAGTTGTATTTCATCTTTCAATCCATTATGAATTTCAATCATTTTCTCACGGTTTGCTTGTAACTTTGTTTCTATCAGACTTAGTTTATCATCAACACCTGTTGTTAAATCTTCCATCATATCTGGAATTTTATCAATATTATAATCACGTATGAATTTTGCTACTCTTCTTACAGTAAATTGCTTTGTTGCTGCATCATCTGCTTTTGTTGGATTACCAATATTGATAATTTTATTATTATTCATGTTAAGCTCACTTCTCAAAACATTTTCCTGGTTTCTGCCCTTGTTAAGATAATTAACCAAATGTTTTTGTTTTACATACTCAGACAGCACAATACCAAAATTTGTAATATTTACACTGCCAGTAGTAACTTCCTCACCAAGATCATTAAAAAGTCCCATTATATAATATGATTAGATTAAATTTCACCGTTGAAGTGACGTTTTACTAACTTCCTCGGACGATCCAGATACAGAAAGTCAGTCGCTTGTCAGTCGCTTTTTTATACTGATCTTTGCTGACATCTTGTTCTTTGGAAAGCATACCAAGCTCACGATTAACCGGAGTCGCAAAGAAGATGTAATGAGAACAGTTCAAACGTATGTCTTTGGGAGTTTTATAATAAGATTGTGACAAGTAAATTACACAACAATTTGTATGTCTTCCCTGGATGAAATAATTAATAATATCGATTTGATTACGCTCGCAAACATAATCATCAAAAATAGCTATCGTTTGAGCATCAGAATCCAAATCATTCACAGGGATAACTTCATCATTTGAACATTCTAATATATCTTCGACCGGGATTTTATTCTTTTTAGCTATCTTTTCAAGTTTTTGTGATAAGACCTGATACTTGGACTGCTCTAAGTTTTTAGCAAACAAGTAAATCTTGTCGTAGTAAACCAAAGGTTTCAGCAACATGTGAACTAGTGTGTTTGTCTTGCCAGATCCTGAATTACCGCAAATTAACATTCTAAAACAACAGTCTGGCATAAAGTTCCATATTTGTTTAAAATTTCCGTTTTCTGTCTTCATGTCATAGTTTGGAATCTCCATTATAATAATAGTCAGATAATATTAATATTATCTAATCTTTATTATATATATGTCAACAGTGTATTGTGGAATAAAACAATTCCCCCGTGGTTATCACCTTGGAACAGAAGCAGAATGTTTTAAGGCCAATCAAGTTAGATATTACGGAATGCAAAAAGTTAAGATGAATATCCCAGGACCTACAAAACAAAAAGATGCAGATCCTGCTGTCTGGAGACCAACAACGAAAAATCCAGGAAGTCTGTCGAAAACAGAAGAACGACCAAATACTATTTATTTGATAGGATGAGAAGCAGAAAGGAAGCATATAAATAAAATGTTAAGCAAATCTGAATCTCCCGGCGAGGCAACACGTCTGGAAAAGAAGTTGGTTAAAATACAAAATGAGTCTGAAAAAGCACATGCAAATATTAAACTCATAAGAAAAAAATTAAAAGCAGCTAAACCCGCAGTAAAACCTACAGTTAAGAAAGCAGTTAAACCTGCAGTTAAAAAAGCAGTTAAACCTGCGGCTAAGAAGAAAACAAAAACTCCGAGGCGAATATCCAATCTTGCAGGAATAATAAAAGACATAACCCCGGACGAATGGATTAAAATACAAAAAGATGAGGCAGCCAAGAAGAAGACGAAACCTACAACTTCAAAGAAATAAATGAACATGTATATGAACACAGTGTGAAAACTTAACTTAACTTAACTTATCTTTATTTATATTATTTTAATCTAACCTTATATTATACATGTCTTTGTTAAAATGGAAAGAATTAGCAGATAAAAAGCAAAAAGCGAGTGAGCTTGTTAAAGAATACGAAAATAAAGTTACTCAAAAAAGACTAGAAAAAGGAGCTAGTCGTGATTTGTACAAAGAAATATTTGAACCTGTGACCAGCGCAATAAAAAGTCAGTCAGAACAGCTAACAGAGCCGTTAGCTTCTCTTCCGAAAATAAGTCAGCAATTAGCCGCTCTTCCAGCAGCAATAGGCGAGGAAGTACAAGAAAAACAAATGTATCAGGGATTACCCCAGTTATTTGCCGAAGAACCAACTACTGGTAATCTAGATGCTGGAATCGATAAAAAAGTGATAGATACGCATAATTTACCCTTACCGTCGAGTGTAGTTGGAGATAACTCAAAACTTGGAAGCATACACGGGGATGTTAGTAAGATTATCCAACAATATGGTCGCGATAAGACTGCTCTTACTAAACATCTTAAAATTGAAAAGGATGCAACCATGAGAGATCGGTACAAACAAGTTCAAATAACTTTGGAAGACGAGTCAAAAGCTTTGAAATATTATAGAGAAAGAATTGATGCAATGCTTGTGCATTCTCCCGTCTTCGGCCGAGGAATACAACAAAAAAGAAATTCCTACAAAGTCGACAAAGATGGTCGCTATGGAATGTTACAAATTGATTTACCTAATCTTGTTGGTCATCACAAACTTATTGCCAAACAAGGAGAAGCAGTTGTGCTAGATTTGAAAGTAGACGATGATTTCATAGACTTGATAACAAAGCGTTACAAAAATGGAAAAACTTATTCAAAGCTGTCTCAGAATGTTTTTAAGAAACTAACAGAATTGTCTGGTTTACCAATTCATAAAGGTTCTTCAAAGTTCAAAAAGATTTTAGGAGGTTGTGCTGATGTTGAATATTACAACAGTCCTGATGATTTGATGGATGATCTAGAGTTGGTATGTGGAAGTATCGAATCAGGAAATAATAGTCCACAGCTAATAAATAAAGGTATTAGCATAATCGATGAATTGTTAAAAATAGGCAAAATATCACCCAAAGAACACGAACAACTATTTTCTAAATATCTCAATTAAATTATTGTCTAACCGTTATTATACATGAAAACCAAAGAAGAATTAATTGATCACTTGACGCGACTTGTAGCTGCATACAGACGCAGTTATAAATTGTGCGGTATTATAAACACAACATTACAGATTGCCAGTGGGGTAATTGGTTGTACTGCTGTATTGGCATTGGTTCCAGCAATTCCTGTTTTTGTAGCCGCAGTTGGTGCAATTCCTCCAGTAGTTGCTGTCTTAGCGAGTAAAACGAGAATAGCAGAAAAAAATACTTTGTTAAAAACACATCATAGGAGTTTTAAACAACTTCTATCATATGTCCAATTAGGATTGTCTTTAATAAAATATTAGAGATTCAAAAGAATGATAACTTCACGGAACCTCTGGAAATGTATATGAAAAGGTTCAAGCTTAATGGAAATTAAGCTAGTAGAGATGCCCCGCAGGAGCATCTGTTCAAGTTAAACGGTCATGGCATTCAGTCGTAATTCTTTTCTGACTTGTTTCCATATTCTATCATACTTTTCTCTGGTTGATTTTGTTTTAATCGGTTTTGTTTCTTTTTTTATTTTTAATATTTTAAATATTTTCTGAAAAATGTATTCAAATTTGATTGATCTTTTTCGACCTTCTAGCTTGTCTAAAATCTTTACAATTTCGTAAAACAAATCTTCAAATCTTTGTCTATTTGTAGAAGACAAATCATATGTTACCAAGTATTTATCTAAATAATACTTTCTGTGGTAAATAGTTTTCTTTTGGCTGTAGTTGTAACCTGTGATAAGATTATAACCATTGTGAGTGCCACAATTAAGACAAACACGCTCGTTATCGAAAACTTCACAAGTATCATTACAATTTATACATACGTAAGTACACTTGTAACACAGTTTGGTCGTGGAACAATACTTGCAAAGCTTCTTTTTATTAGTCATGTAAAATAAGATACAATCTATGCACACCCCAGGAGGATCAATAATATCTAAAACTCTTTCACAATATTTGCAATTCATTATATTATACTATAGAATTATATATTTAAATACAGGCTTAAAAAAATATTATCTTATGTAATTATATAAATGGAACAAGTAGAAATTGAAATCAAAAACTTTAAGAAAGATCAAATGATATATGCTCAAAGGGTTGATTTTGAAGATGCGAGTAAATTAGATGCAGAGCTTTTAATTTTTTCAAACTTTCAAGATTTGACAGAAAGAATCATAACAATGGCAAAACAACTAAAACTGTCATGGAAAATAGAAAAAAGAGAGATAAACAAACTACGTTCTTTATGCAAAAAACTAATTTCAGAGGCAACCAGTTACCATCCAACTTTATACAAAGTTTCTTTTATTGCCTACTATGATATTTTACTTGACCGAGGAATTAAAATTATTATGTATGGATAAATAAAAAAATAATAATCTAACCGGGAAATAAATATTTTACCTCAATAATTAATTAATTAATTAATTAATTAATAGGGGCTTAAAAAAATAATCTTATGTAATATTATATAATGAGTATCCGAGAAATTGAAACATCCCCAAAACAGTATAGCAAGGTTTTTAAAGTAAATGTTGTTAGTAATGACCCGCTCACTCAACTGCAAAAAACACAACCAAGCGTTATAAAATTTCTTAAAACAGAACTAAGAAAAACGGGCGGCTTTAAATTAAGTGTTGACGTGAAACATACTTTTAAAAAAACATCGATGGGGGACAAAGAAACAGGTCCTGCAATCACATACAAAACAGCTTACTTTAATTCTAAAGCGGCAACAATATAAACCGAAAATAATATTATCGAGGGGCTGGACAAAGCACGTGAGGAAATTATAAATAGAGTTGGAAATTGGATTCAGATGGGGAAGTGGTTGGGTAATTGAGACACTAGACGCACACTATATAAATCGAATAAAGTATAAGCCTTTGCGGGGTAGCTCTTATTTGAATTTACCAAAAGAACTGCAACACAACAAAAAAGGTTTAATAAATATAAAAAATGAAAAAGATAACGAGTGCTTTAGATGGTGTCATTTAGCATGTAAATTCCCTGTCAATAATAAACCACAAAGAATAACAAAGTACAAAAAGCATACTGGTGATCTTGATTACAAAGGAATTACATTTCCTGTTACTATCAAACAAGTTCCAAAAATAGAAAAGCAAAATAATATTTGTTTTAACATATTTGGATATGAGAATAGTCAAGTATATCCTTTGTATGTGTCAAAATATAAAGCAAAAGAATCGATTGATTTACTTTTAATCACAGAAGAAGAAAAAAATCATTATGTGTGGATAAACGATTTTGACAGACTAATGTTAAGTTAAACACTACACGAGGGAAAAAAATGGTTTTGTAAACATGCTTGCAGTGCTTTAAATTCGAAAGGACGCTAAAAGCTCATAAGCCTGATTGCCTTTCACTTAACGGAAAACAAGCAATAAAAATGCCAAACAAAGATGAAAAAGTTAAGTTTAAAAACTATGACAGGCAACTTATGGTTCCGTTTGTTATACATGCTGATTTTGAAGCAATAACTGAAAGTATTTCTTCGGCATCGAACAATCATGAAAAATCCCATACAGAAGCATATCAAAAGCATACTGATTGTAGTTATGGGTATAAGGTTGTTTGTTGTTATGATGATCAATACTCAAAACTAGTTGTGACATACAGAGGACCAAATGCTGTTTACAAGTTTTTAGAAAAAATGATAGAAGAAGAAAATTGATGCAAGACAACCATGAATGCAAACTTTAAAAAAGATCTAGTAATGTCGTAGGAAGAAGAAGCTAGATTCCAAAAATCTAAATCATGCCATATTTGTGGTAATGGTTTTTCAATAACTCTTAAAAAAGATGACCCAAGTCGTACAGTAGCATATGAAAACTCCGTTAGAAAAGTTAGAGATCATTGTCATATAACTGGAAAGTACAGAGGAAGCGCTCATGACATATGTAATATTAATTTCAGGCTGACTAGAAAAATACCTGTTGTGTTTCACAACTTGAGAGGATATGATTCTCACTTCATAATGCAACACATCGGAAAGTTTAAACAAAACATAAATGTTATACCGAATAACATGGAAAAGTATATGGCTTTCATGTTAGGAAAAAGTTTAGTATTTATTGATACTTTCCAGTTTATGTCCCAATCATTAGATAATCTAGTAAAAAACGTTCCGTCGTTTCAATACATATCTCAAGAATACAGCGGTAAAAAGTTAGACTTGCTAAAAAGAAAAGGCGTTTATCCTTATGATTATATGAACAGTTTTAAACGCTTCAAGGATACTAAGTTACCTGACAAAGATAGCTTTTATTCTCAATTAAATGATGAACATATTTCAGATGCAGATTACGATCATGCTACAAACATATGGAAAACATTTAAGATTAAAAATATGGGAGAATATCATGATTTGTATCTAAAAAGTGATGTGCTTTTACTTGCAGATGTTTTTGAAAACTTTAGAAAAATGTGTATCGAGTATTACAAATTAGATCCTTGCCATTACTTTAGTAGTCCTGGTTTAGCCTGGGATGCATGTCTTAAGATGACTGGTATCCAACTTGATTTAATAACTGACATTGATCAATATTTGTTTGTAGAAAAAGGATTAAGAGGCGGTACGAGTTACATTGCAAATAGATATTCAAAAGCTAATAACAAATATATGAAAGACTATGACAAGAAAAAAGAAAGCAAGTACATAATATATTTAGATGCTAATAACTTGTACGGATGGGCTATGTGTCAACCGTTACCTACTGGCAACTTCAAGTGGGTTGATAAGTTTGAAAAAGGAAAAACAAATTACATTGTTGAGTGTGATATTGAGTATCCTGAAGAACTTTATGAGTTACATAATGATTATCCTCTTGCTCCAGAAAGTTTAAATATCAAAGATGAGTGGTTGTCAGACTATTGTAAAAATTTAAAACAAAAGTTTAATTTAGGACATTGCAATGTTAATAAACTTGTTACAACGTTGAAAAATAAAGAAAAGTATGTCGTGCATTTTAGAAACTTAGAATTGTATAAAAAGCTTGGATTAGTTGTAACAAAAATACACCGAATACTACAGTTTGACGAATCAGAGTGGTTAAAGACATACATAGATTTTAATACTGCCAAGAGGACAGCTGGTAAAAATGCTTTTGAAAAGGATTTCTTTAAACTGATGAACAATTCAGTTTTTGGTAAAACTATGGAAAATTTGAGAAAAAGAATTAATGTTAAATTGACTCACGACGAGGAGGTCCTTTTAAAATATGCGGCAAGACCTTCATTTATTTCTTGTAAAATGTTTAATGAAAATTTATTTGCCATAAACAGAATAAAAGAAAGACTAGTTTTGAATCGTCCTGTTTATGTTGGTATGTGTATTTAAGACATGTCAAAATATTTGATGTATGATTTCCATTACAACTATATCAAAAACGAATATGATAAAAAAGCTAAGTTATTATTTACTGATACCGATTCCTTGTGTTATGAAATAAAAACAAAAGATGTGTATGCGGACTTTTACAAGGATAAGGAACTGTTTGATAATTGTGATTATGATCCAAAAAGTAAGTTTCATTTTAATGATAATAAAAAAGGTATTGGCAAGATGAAAGATGAAACTTGCGGAATACCTATTGTTGAATTTGTCGGGCTGTGTAGTAAGTTATATTCGT
Source organism: Cyrtodaria siliqua (assembly GCA_037043455.1). Classification (NCBI taxonomy): domain Eukaryota; kingdom Metazoa; phylum Mollusca; class Bivalvia; order Adapedonta; family Hiatellidae; genus Cyrtodaria; species Cyrtodaria siliqua. The sequence goes on along the minus strand of JAWPHD010001070.1, from coordinate 127,458 downwards.
ATATGTTAGACAATGAGGTTAGTACAAAGAAATGTAAGGGTGTTAAAAAGTGTGTTGTTAAAAAACAGATAGCACATGATGATTACAAAAAGATTTTGTTTACGGCAACAGAAGCTCACCATGAAATGAAAGTCATTAGATCGCAAAAGCATAACATAAACAGCTATGCAATAAATAAAAAAGTTTATCAGCTTATGATGATAAACGATACATACGAGATAATGGACAAGATACGTTAGCATACAAGTAAAATACTCCATGGTAAAAGATGATATACAGAGCGATGATGAAGACTACTGTCCGGTTCCATCTGACTTTGCTTAATGAGTTGCAAATGTTATGTTATTAAAATGACAACCGGATTGATTAGTAGTATAGAAAGGGGCGGTTTTGGGTGAGTTTCCCCGAGCGGGGTGCTTGAGAAAACTGTTGAAATATGTTGGTGTTGATTTAGGCGCGACTTACATTTAGATCTTAGTGGTACAAATGAGAGTTACGCCTGAGTCCCCACTGCCATATTCACTAGTTTTTCTCATTCCCTGCGAGGAGAAAGTGGCCCAAAACCGCCCCTTTCTATACTACTGTGGGACTCAAAAAATTGTGTTTCATATGTGTGCATCTATGTTTAATTAAAGTTGATATTTAGTCTATTTATTAGGTTTAACGAAAATATTATAATATTAGATATATTTTTATATTGAAAGAACTTCACATTTTAAGATGTTATATTATTAACTTTACCACTGACAATTTAATCAATACTTAACTAAGGGGCATTAGTACATGAGAAGTGATTCATTATTATGATGTTAAAGAGTTGTTGCAGTATTTAAATCCACGAAGTTATAATTCAATGCCTTCTCGAGGATTCTTTAATGGATATTGGCAGTTTGCGCGTGACAGGGGTGTGTGCAGGTGGTATCTCCCCTCGTTCATGCGGATTTGTTTTTCATATTTTAAATTAAGTTTTGGCATACACCTGACACATTCAAAAACATGTTTTAAATATAAATATATAGCAGTATGTCGTAGATAGTTACTTTTGTGTGATTTATTAAATTAACGACATTATATAAGTTAATTTTTTGAAGCTGTCTACTGTGTTTATTCATCAGACCATCAAGCTATACATATAACATGTAGAGAATTATACCTGTAACAGTAAAATCCCTACATAGACAAGTATGACATATATAATGAACACATGATTGCAAATCTTATTATTCTCATAGTTCATGTAAAGCATTATGCTACCGGTGTACAGATACGATGCGCACAACTCAATGTCTATAAAATAAATGAGGTAATGTCTTAAATTTACCTGCTTAAATATCAGATATCCCCATGAGTTGGTGACCATGAAATTACGAACAAAGACACGCCTTCAAAGTGGCATGCGGCTTAAGTATAGCTTAAGTAGTTTTAAATAGTTACCCGATTTCGCCAAGAGCTGGTGAACATGAAATTACGAGTAAAGCCACGCCTTCCAAGCGGCATGCGGCTTAAAAGTCTCTCCGCGCTACGAATCAGTAGTGTTATGTTTACTGGTCCTTTGGGACCAACGAGCCCAATATGGGTGCCTTTGAAATAGAATACCGCTAAAGCCGGTCTAGTGGGCGTGATAGGTGTTGCTTCTGACATTACTTCTCATTAAAAGACTAAATACAACCGAGTCTGCTACTTTAGTCTCTTAGTTGTAATTGTTGCTTCCAAAGGATCACCTTTATCAGTATGTATTATGTATAGCATTCAAAGCGGCCTGCGGCTTAAGTGTTACGTAAGTAGCTTTAAATGCCCAATTTCGTCATGATCTGGTGAAGATAAACTTACAAGTAAAGACACGCCTCCAAAGCGGCATGCGGCTTAAGTATAGCGTAAGTAGCTTTAAATTTCCGATTTCGCCATGAGCTTGTGAACATGAAATTATGAGTAAAGACACGCATTCAAAGCGGCAAGCGGTTTAAGTATAGCGTAAGTAGCTTTAAATTTCCGATTTCGCCATGAGCTTGTGAACATAAAATTACGAGTAAAGACACGACTCTCAAAGCGGAATGCGGCTTAAGTATAGGGTAAGTAGCTTTAATTAACCGATTTCGCCATGAGCTGGTGAACATGAAATTACGAGTAAAGACACGCATTCAAAGCGGCATGCGGCTTAAGTATAGGGCAAGTAGCTTTAAATACCCGATTTCGCCATGTGCTGGTGAACATGAAATTACAAGTAAAGACACGCCTTCAAAGCGGCATGCGGCTTTAGTATAGCTTTAAATACCCATGAGCTGGTGAACATGAAATTACGAGTAAAGACACGCATTCAAAGCGGCATGCGGCTTAACTATAGGGCAAGTAACTTTAAATACCCGATTTCGCCATGTGCTATTACGAGTAAAGACACGCCTTCAAAGCGGCATGCGGTTTAAGTATAGCTTTAAATACCCGTGAGCTAGTGAACATGAAATTCGAATAAAGGCACTCCTTCAAAGCGGCACGCGGCTGAAGTATAGCATAAGTAGCTTTAAATACCCGATTTCGCCATGAACTGATGAACATGACTAATATCAAGACATGTTAAAGATATAATAGGAGAAAGACACGCCTTCAAATCGGTATGCGAATTAAGCACAGGTCAGTAGCTTTAAGGCATAGCACACTAGACTGTGAAGCCTTATATATACATATAGCTGTATTATGGTTAAAGTCTCTGCTTTTACGAAGTCACAAAATTAGATGTAGATACTAGCTGCGAGACGTGGATTGTAGTCGTATATCAGTCAATACCAATTATTATGAACCTTGTGCTAACCTCTGTGGTGATATGACGGTTATCATGTAAATTTAAAATGCCCGAAATTTGAAATGCTCGAAAACTATGTCGAGTGTCTATAATCTGTACCTTGGCCTCCTCATGTCGTGTTACAGACATCCCCGTCACATGTGTTATCAATATACAAGTGATGGCGGATGTCCATCTGACAGCTGTTATCAATTTCCCTTTGAAGCTATGTTCAAGTTATCAATTCAGTATTTTGCTGCATCCCCTGAACAGCTCATAATGTTGTAATATGAAACATTTAACTTCATGTTTCCGCATGTATTTCTGTTATTTCTGTTGCAGGTAATTTAGCTTGCAAAAATAGTAAATACAATTACATGTTCAAACTTATTGACTATTAACTTGGCATTATAGGATGATATCAGTTGTGATAAGCTGGATATTTTTCGAGTTTATTTGTCATTTTAATCATATCTGTATATGTTTCAGTTCTTTCAAGCAATGGGTAAATAGAAATCCTCGTAATAAATTTAAATATAATGTTTTTATTCTCTATAAATTTCACATTTTCTTACTTTTTTCGTTGCCAACGATGTAATAGGAGAGTATTTTACTATCTGACTAGTATGAAGAAATGTTGAGGATGTAACAGGAGAGTATTTTACTCTGATACTAGTATGACGACATGTTGTAATAGGAGAGTAATTTACTGTCTGAGTAATTTATTCTCTGACTAGTATGAATACATGTGGATGCAATAGGAAAGTATTTTACTCTCCCACTACTATGAAGAAATGTTGAGGGTGTAATAGGAGAGTATTTTACTCTCTGACTAGTAGGAAGACATGTTTTAACAGGAGAGTAGTTACTCTCTGATGGGAGTAGTTACTCTCTGATTAGTATGAAGACATGTTGAGGGTGTAATAGGAGAGTATTTTACTCTCTGACTAGTATGAAGACATGTTGTAACAGGAGAATATTTACTCTCTGATTAGTATAACGACATGTTGAAGGTATAATGGGAGAGTATTTTACTCTCTGACAAGTATGAAGACATGTTGAGGGTGCAATAGGAGAATATTTTACTCCCTGACAGGTATGAAGACAGTTTGTAACAGGACATTATTTACTCTCTGATTAGTATGAAGACATGTTGAGGGTGTAATAGGAGAGAATTTTACTCTCTGACTAGTATGAAGACATGTGTTAAGGGTGCAATAGGAGAATATTTTACTCTCTGACTAGTATGAAGACATGTTGAGGATGTAATAGGAGAGTATTTTACTCTCTGACAAGTAGGAAGACATGTTGAGGATGTAATAGGAGAGTATTTTACTATCTGACTAGTATGAACACTTGTAATGGGAGTACTAGGAGAGTATTTTAATCTCTGACTAGTATGAAGATATGTAGAGGATGTAATAGGAGATTATTTTACTCTCTGACTAGTATGAAGACAGTTTGAGGATGGAATATGAGAGTATTTTACTCTCTGACTAGTATGAAGACACTTTGCTTTTGTAATAGAAGGGTATTTTACTCTCTGACTTGTATGAAAACATGTTAAGAATGTAATAGGAGAGAATTTTACTCCCTGGCTAGTATGAACACATGTTCTAATAGGAGAGTATTTCACTCTCTGACTAGTATGTAGACATGTTGAGAGTGTAATAGGAGAGTATTTCACTCTCTGGCTAGTATGAAGACATGTTGTAACAGGAGAGTATTTTACTCTCTGACTAGTATGTAGACATGTTGAGAGTGTAATAGGAGAGTATTTTACTCCCTGACAAGTATGAAGACATGTTGTAACAGGAGAGTATTTTATTCTCTGACTAGTATGTAGACATGTTGAAAGTGTAATAGGAGAGTATTTCACTATCTGACTAATATCAAGACATGTTAAAGATGTAATAGGAGAGTATTTTACTCTCTGACTAGTATGAAGCCTTTTTGAGGATGTAATAGGAGAGTAATTCACTCTCTGACTAGTATGTAGACATGTTGAGAGTGTAATAGGAGAGTATTTTACTCTCTGACTAGAATGAAGACATGTTGAGGGTGAAATAGGAGAGTATTGTACTCTCTGATTAATATGAAGACAAATTAAGGATATAATAGGAAAGTATTTTACTCTCAGACTAGTATGAAGACATGTTGTAATAGGAGAGTCTTTTACTCTCTGACTAGTATGAAAACATGCTTAATAGGAGAGTATTTTACTCTCTGATTAGTATGAAGAATCGATGCTGCCTATAGTAGGACGTTGTCTGGTTACCAGGAGAATCTATGCTACCTACAGTGGACGCTGACTAGTTGCCAGCAGATTCGATGCTGCCTACAATAGGACGCTGTCTAGTTACCAGCATAATCGATGCTGCATACAATAAGACGCTGTCTAGATAACAGGACTATGTCTAGTTACAAGCAGAATCGATGCTGCCAACAGTAGAATGCTATATAGTTACAAACAGAGTCTATGCTTTATGCAGTAGGACGCTGTCTAGTTACTAGCAGTATCTATTCTGCCTGCAGTAGGATGCTGTCTAGTTACCAGCAGAATCGATGCTTCCGACAGTATGACCTGTCTAGTTACCAACAGAATCGATGCTGCTAACAGTTGGACGCTGTCTAGATACCAAGACGCTGTCAAAGTTACCAACAGAATCGATGCTGCCTGCAGTAGGACGCAATTTACCGGAATAATCGATGCACCTGCAATTGGACCTGTCTAGTTACCAGCAGAATCGATGCTGCTTACAGTAGGACGCTGTCTAGTTACCAGGACGCTGTCAAGTTACCAGTATACTCGATGCTGCATACAGTATGGCGCAGTCTAGTTACCGACAGAGTTGATGCTGCATACAGTAGGACGCTGTCAAGTTAACAGCATAATCGATGCTGCATACAGCAGGCCGCTGTCTAGTTACCAGCAGAGTTGATGCTGCCTACAGTAGGACACTATCTAGGTACTAGAAGAATCGCTGCTGACTAGAGTAGGACGCTGTCTAGTTAGCAGGACGCTGTCAAGTTACCAGCAGAATAGATGCTGCCTACAGTAAGACGCTATCTAGTTACCGCATAATTGATGTTGCCTGCCGTGAGATGCTGTATATTTATCAGCAGAATCGATGCTGTGAACTGTAGGACGTGTCTAGTTACCAATTGAATCGATACTGCCTACAATAGGACGCTGTCTAGTTCACAGTATGGTCGATGCTTCCTGCAGTAGGATGCTGTCTAGTTACCAACAGAATCGATGCTGCCTACATTACTAGTAGTTACCAGCAGTATCGATGCTGCCTGCAGTAGGACCTTGCATGTTTACCAGCAGAATCGATGCAGCTTACAGTAGATCGCTGTCTAGTTACCAGGAGAATCTATGCTACCTGCAATAGGACGCTGTCTAGTTACCAGCAGAATCGATGCTGCATACATTAGGACGCTGTCTATTTACCATCAGAATCGATTCTGCATACAGTAGGACGTTGTCTAGTTACCAGGAGAGTATATGAAACCTACAGTAGGACGTTGTCTAATTACCAGCAGAATCGATGCTGCATACAGTAGGACGCTGTCTAGTAACCAGCAGAATCGATGCTGCATGCAGTAGGACGTTGTCTAGTTACCAGCCGAATCGATGATGTCTAGTTCACAGCATGGTCGATGCTGCCTGCAGTAGGAATATGTCTTATTACCAGGACGCTGACTAGTTACTAGGAGCATCTATGCTATCTACAGTAGGACGCCGTCTAGTTACCAGCAGACTCGATGCTGACATCATTAGGACGCTGTCTAGTTACCAGCAGAATCGATGCTGCCTACAGTAGGACGTTGTCTAGTTACCAGGAGAAACTATGCTACCTACAGTAGGACGTTGTCTAGTTACCAGCAGAATCGTTGACGCATACTGTAGGACGCTGTCTAGTTACCAGCGGAATCGATGCTGCATACATTAGGACGTTGTCTAGTTACCAGCAGAATCGATGCTGCCTACATTAGGACGCTGTCAAGTTACCAGCAGAATCGATGATGCCTATAGTACGACGTTGTCTAGTTACCAGGACGCTGTTTAGTTAACAGCAGAATCGAAGCTGCCTACATTTGGATGCAGTCTAGGTACCAGCAGAATCGATGCTGCCTACAGTAGGACGTTGTCTAGTTACCAGGAGAAGCGATGCTGTCTACAGTAGGACGTTGTCTAATTTCCAGCAGAATCGATGCTGCATACAGTAGGACGTTGTCTAGTTACCAGGAGAAGCGATGCTGTCTACAGTAGGACGTTGTCTAATTTCCAGCAGAATCGATGCTGTATACAGTAGGACGCTGTCTAATTACCAGCATAATCGATGCTGCATACAGTAGGACGTTGTCTAGTTACCAGGAGAATATATGATACCTCCAGTAGGACGCTGTCTAGTTATCATCAGAATCGATGCTGTATACAGTAGGACGCCGTCTAGAAACCAGCAAAATCGATGTTTCATACAGTAGGACGTTGTCTAGTTACCAGGAGAATCGATGCTGTATACAGTAGGACGCTGTCTAGTTACCAGCAGAATCGATGCTGCATACAGTAGGACGTTGTCTAGTTACCAGGGTAATCGATGCTTCCTACAGCAGGACGTTGTCTAGTTTCCAGCAGAATCGATGCTGCATACAGTAGGACGCTGTCTAGTTACCAGCAGAATCGATGCTGCCAACAGTAGGAAGTTGTCTAGTTACCAGCAGAATCGATGCTGCCTACAAAAAGACGTTGTCTAGATACCAGGAATATATATGCTACCTACAGTAGAACGCTGTCTAGTTACCAGCAGAATCGATGCTGCCAAGAGTAGGACTCTGTCTAGTTACCAGCAGATTCGATGCTGCATACAGTAGGACGTTGTCTAGTTACCAGCAGAATCGATGCTGTCTACATTAGGACGCTCTCTAGTTACCAGCAAAATCGTTGCTGCATACAGTAGGACGCTCTCTTGTTAGGGCTTTCCACTTTTCGTTCTGTTTATTCTTATTCTTTTTCCTTCTTCTTCTTCTGTCCGCCACTTTTCATAGTAATACTGGTTGCTGGGCCTCAACATTTTACACAATGGTAGAGCTCAGGCTGGAATAGTGTCCCGAAGCTTTTGGGGTCATGAAGTCATCCAAGATGGCCGCCAGTGACGTCATCAGGAAAATGTTGTTATCGGTATTTCTACTGTATTTTTGATCGTATTTGAAAAAAACTTCCACAGATTGTAGAGTTCAGTGTCTAGTTGTGCAAGAATGCCAAAGCGTGACACTATGTCGTGACATCATGACGTCATTGACGTCACAATGTTATTAAAAATAGTTTTTAACCTGATAGCATTTTTTAAAATTTTTTTTTTAGAAATCTCATTCACTTTTATTGTTTCAGTCAACGCTAACAGTTTTTACATCATGACGTCATCCAAAATGGCCGCCAATGACTTTATTAAAGAAATATTGTAATCGCTATATCTACTTTATTTATGATCGGATTTCGATACAACTTTAATAGCCTGTAGAGAACAAAGTCTAGTTGTGCAAAAAGTCAACGTGTGTCATGACGACATCCAAGATGGCTGCCAGTGAGGTCATGATAAAAATGCTATTATCACTAGATTTCAAAAAACTTATTGTCGGATTTGAATGAAACTTTCAAAGATTGTAGAATTCAGGGTCTAGTTATTAAATAATGTCAAACGGTGTCTCTAGGTCTTGACGTCATGACATCAGTGACGTCACAATGTTATTAAAAATAGTTTTTTACCCTGATAGCATTTTTTTAAAAAAGTTATTTCATTGAAAAATCATTTGAGGTCATTGTCTAAGTTAACACTAACAGTTTGAACGCCATGACGTCATCCAAAATGGCCGCCAGTGACGTCATTAAAAAAATATTGTAATCGCTATATTGACTTAATTTTTGATCGGATTTTAATACATATTTCACAGCATGTAGAGATAACGTCCGGTTGTGCAAGAACGTCAAACGTTGTCATGACGTCATCTAAGATGGCCGTCAGTGAAGTCATGATAAAAATACTGTTATCGCTAGATTTCAAAAACCATGCATGTCCCTAATACACAAATACACGCTTACACAAATAAGAACGCATATATGTATGTCTTCAGTAAATAATATAATCTTCACAGACAGAATCCAAAAGCTTAACATTAATGAATAGCATACCGTAAACGCATATATCATGTACGTTCATGCATACAGAGGCATTACGTGGTATCGCCTAGGGCAAAAAATTAAATAATAGGATTTATTATATAACCTATAAATAGACGCGTTTTCATTGGCTAAAAAGTAATTTTTTAGAAAAAATATCTAGCGATATTGACCTGTTTTTTTGATATTGACCTGTTTTTTTGATATTGACCTGTTTTATATAATTGTTTTTTTGATATTGACCTGTTTTATATAATTGTAAATTGAGGGTTATATAATAAAACAGTTATGGACTTTTCAGCTGTTATACATGATGTTGATATGTACCAAAAAATCATTATTGACCTCGGCTATCGCCTCGGTCAATAATGATTTTTTTGGTGCATATCACATCATGTATAACAGCTGAAAAGTCCATAATTGTATAATATTAAATTTTAGGGTTTTGAATTTATAACCATTTTATTGTGTCCTTTTTTCAAATAGGAGGAATCATCAGCATATATCCGGACGGAAAATACACTATTTAATATTTATGCTCAGAAAAAATACAAACCCCATGAATATCTCAGCAATTTGCGCCTTGTTTAACACTTATATTTAAGTTATGCAAATTTGTGTTACAGGATTAATGATATGTGTTAATCTTACATATACTTTTTGTATACATGCCACGTAACAAATGTATTCGTATAGAATATTCTCCAGGTATATTGCATTATTGCTGATCAACCTGAATTCACGACCGATCCCTTGTTGATATGGTCATTTTTCTTTATTGATGGTCACCGGTCGTGGAGGACACAAGCGCCTTTCCTATATCTTACTTTACTCGCATTAACTTCTTTTAAAGGTTCTTTTACTGGTTGCTTACATTGCATTCTAACTTTCTTGTTCTCTCACATAACGTTCATTCTAACGTCCTTCTTACACTGGCGTTTCACATAACATTCTCAATCATTCTAACTCCCTTCTTACACTACTGGCGTCTCACATATAATTGTTCATCGTTATAACAACCTTCTTACACTGGCGTCTCATATAGTATTCGCCATCATTCTAACTTCCTTTTTACACTGGCTTCTCACATAACATTCGCCATATTTCGAACTTCGTACTTACATTGTCAATCATTCAACCTTCCTTTTTACACTGGTGTCTCACATTACATTTTTCAATCATTCTAACTTCGTACTTACATTCTCAATTCCACTTATTCAGGTTATTTAGATGCCAAATAAAATACAGACTGATCTTAACAAATGCAAAATAGATAGGCGTTGTAAGCCTTCGCCTCTCACCGCTACGGGTTCGAATCCCACATTTTTTCACACATGCTTCGCGTTCAGTTTTCTCACTTCTCGGTGAAATAAAATATGTTATTCCCCCCAAACAACAAATATCCTCTATGTATTATTTGCGATCGTGTTTATACTACACATAATTAAGAACTTATTTAATGTAAACGTTGGCAATAATTAACACAATTACGGCATACGCTTGACCATCTTCAGGTGCGAGTAAATTAACCTTGTACATTAAACCTACCTGATGAAACACTTGCACATTAAACCTACCTGATAAAACACCACTTGTAATGATACAAGTGTAACTTATCTAATTATTAAACGACGGAGTTGTCGTAAGATGTCTTCAATGACGTTCAAAGTGCATCAACATTGAAATCTGTAAGTCTGTATCTCAGGTAGACTCTTCAACACATGTTTAACTAATCATTCACTCAGCTAAAGTTATGCAAGTGTCCCTATTATCAGACGGGTCTGCAAACATATTATAATTTCTATAATACGAAATATATATTAGTCAATAGTGTACATTACGATACTTTATAAAGATAATACTGTGTATAACAAACGCCACAGGAATGCGAACATACTAACCCAGCTTTTCGGGTATTGCAAATTACAATTCAGAACATATTATAAAATTAGAACATGGTCACCATTCTCTTTGGTTAATGCACTTTTAGATGTATGCGTCGTCACCAAACAGGCGGCCGATCTAAAATGTGTAAATTGCATACGATATCTCCCAAATCGTTTTCTTAATTATAATACAATCTGCATGAAACTTCCTTCGATAGACCTCTATGTTTTATGCTGAAAATAGCTACCGTGCTAAAGCAATTTATATACTCCACTGCCTGAGGAATTTCAAGAAACTGAAAATTTTGATCGATCATTTTTGAAAAAAATAAACCAATATAATAAGTATCATTTGAACTCATGCTTAACTATTGGCATTTTTAAACGTATTTAAATGAATCTATACCCTATTATTATTTACTGTACTTTACTGTACTGGGTATGTAGGCTCTGTTGTTCTTTGTCATTCGTATAAACGTTGAGACCAAAACTATCAATCTGATACCTGTGCCTTTCTGCAATAAGGTCCGCTCTGCTTTATACCACAACATATATTTGTTTTATTTAATTCAAAAAGAAAAAGAAAGTTTACATATTCGAATGCCTTAAAGCTACTTAAAAGCTACTTAAATCGTGTGACTTTTGTAGGCATGTTTTTATGTGTAATATCATGTTCACCAGCTCAATGCGAGTATTTTACTGATCAATTTAAACGCAGGACATCACTTTACTTTATATACGTGGAGGATTGCACATCGTACCTGTACACAGCTATATCATTTATGTGTTATACTTATATTGTCTATTAATCCTGCCTTGTTTGTTAGTGAAAATAACCTGGCGGGAATATCTGTATTTACACTGTCATGTTTTATTGGAATGAAAATAGGGTATGAGTGAGATTTTGTTCACCCCAGAACACGGTTTAAACCCCACAGCGGCCTTTTTTTTGCCAATGACCGTTCCAAGGCGGTAGCTCTGCTATTGTTAACCCTTTTATGTATGTGATGTCATATCTTGGCTTTTATTCATCTATGTAATTATTGTTTTTCATTTCCTGTTCGACTTTTATATCTACTTTTATATGTTATATGTATCTATACATGATCGTATATGGCTATACTGAGGCTGATCTTTTTTTAAATGGATATTCTGGCGGTGATAACTTTATTTATGCTGTCCCGTTCTATTTGATTGACAAAAGCACTCCTCAATAAACCTATTAGAATCTTTCAGCATGCGAAAGAGTCGCTTCATTGATGCTTTTATGAAATAAATCACGTTTAGATGATGGTGGATGGGGTGGGGTCATACTCTGCTCCTTATTGACACAAAAAATATTGGGTGTACCCCACGCTCCATCCCCTCTCGGATCCTATACCTATGAATACGCTAAGAGTGAGATTTGTGCTACCGTGTACTCAAATTAACCTTCGAGCGGCCTTTGTTGCCCCTGACTGAGTCAAGAAGGTGTCATTGCCAACGAGGTGTCATTGCCAACACGGTTCCATTGCCAAGGAGATTCCATTGCCAAGGAGGTGTTATTGCCTAGCAGGTGGCATTGTCAAAGAAGTTCCATTGCCAAGGAGGTGCCATTGCCAGAGATTCAATCCCCAAGGAGCTTCCATGGCCTAGGAGGTGCCATTGCTAAGGAGGTGTCATTGTCAAAGACGTTCGATTGCCAAGGAGGTGCCATTGCCTTGGAGGTTCCATTGCCAAGAAAATGCCATTGCCAAGGAGGTTCCATTGCCATGGAGGCGCCATTGCCAAGGAGATTCCATTGCCAAGGAGGCGATATTGCCAAGGAGGTTCCATTGCCAAATATTTTATGATTGTGATGTCTCTCTCATTACTTTCAGTGTATACATTCCAGGCACTTACTAAATAACACATATGGATATTTCGTAGAAAATAATTTCTTTACATTTATAAGTTTATTTGTTAAACGCTGATCAATATGGAACTACTTTTACTTTACAATTCAGACAGACGTTTATATATAAATTATGTCTATTATACGCAGACGGCACTATTATTCTTGCTTACATCCCGACAAGTTTCTAATCAAGTTTCCCCAAAACCTATTTAAAGATAATCTTTTATTCGAAAACTATCTTAAGTTACCGAGACTAACAGTTTACTCATTTCATCACGTAAAACGGAATCATGGAATGCAATGACACCTTTGAAGTACGTCGTACCTTATTTATTTTAACGTTATTGTGTTTGAGTCCATATGGCTGAATAACGTCTTGAACAACGGATTTACATCGACAGTGACAGGCAATATTCTGAGTTAAACCGGGGATTACTAAACACACACAGTCATGCACTTTCAACAATGTTTGCGGCATCGTGTCGATTTTTTACGATAATTTAGCTTAACAGATCGACCAATTAATGTTTATTATACCCAGTTGCAATGCTAAAACTGCACCTTTAATGATTGTGGTGACACAACAAAACATTTATGTTTTGAACTACACTTTTATTATATAATCATATTGATTAAATTCCTGTGTTATTCTCGCGCGAGGTGAAAGCATTCATATTTCCCTCATCAAATAAGTCCACTATCAACTGACTAAATCGAGGGATTTTGGAATGGAACAAACTCTTCTCGGAGCATAATTATGGTCTTAACTTTAAAGATAAACAATTGGACGTTGTTCAGAGAATTACCAGTGCAAAAAGGAAAGAAAAGTTGGTCGCAATTTTGAAATTGCTTGAATTTTGCGGGAAATATTTATCGGCGCACCGGTCACGATCACGTGACATTTGACCTGAATAATAATTTAATATTTTTCACCTTCGTCTGAAAAGATTGACCGTTACAACTTGATTAAGGTTAATATAACAAATATTTCGGTTCAAATAGGTAAATAAATATAATATTGATACTCGCTTTAGATGCTGTGAAGACGCTTGACATTGTTAATTTCAATGAATACTTTCTTAGATATATTTACTTAAAATCAAGTGTTTTTACTATAGGAACCGCGCTGACCGTACACAGCCAGACGAAATATCAAAAATCGTAAAAAGGGCTGGTAAGGTCAGAGAAGGCTCGGATTAACTAAGTTGCAATGATAAAACTGCACCGTATGGATTCTCGTGACACACAGACAACATGTTTTGAAGTACAGGTTTGTTACTATATCCGCTATATTCTCATTTTGCATGTCTTTGTGGCCGAAGGGTTAACGACGTTGCGTTGTAAACCTTCTCGCCTCTCACTGCTGCGGGTTCGAATCCCACTGGGAGCTCGATTTGTAAGTGATAAAGTATCGATTCTTACGGATGACGGGAGGTGTACAGTACTAGTTCTACCAAGGAGAAGTGGATGGTCTGCATCCATACTCGCGCGCAGTGAAGGCATTCATATACCCCTTATCAAATAATTCCACTATCAATCCGGGTTTGACACTAGCCTTTTAAACAAAGGGACCACAGGGCCCTTAACTTTTAGAATCAAAGGCCCCTTCCCAATTTTTAATAAAGAAAACAAATGTGTTGTTATTATTAGGAGAAAAACAAACAAACAATAATTCTAAATAAGTTGACAGACCCAGCTCCCGTAAAATTATATGGCTTTGATTAAAGGATTATTATCACTGCATAGTGTAATTAAAATACATTTTATCTTTTGTTTTATATATTAAATGAATAAATTTGCTTTCTATTTCTATGAAAATGTATGAGTTTATAAATGTTTGTTCCTTTTTTTCCCGTTTGATTAGGAACAGTTTTTTTCCACGACCAGTCTATCAAGTTCAATGACGTTCGCATAAATACGTAATAGTGAATGAATGAATGAATGGTGTTTTACGGCACGTCGACACATAAATAGGTCATATTGTGCCCAAAAACTGATGAAAGATGAAGAAATGATGAAGTAATTAAAAAATAATGTAATTATATAAAGATAAAACAATTTACAAATAAGGGATGATATGATAGTAATATAAAATATATATGTAAATCAACAAATGCCCGTCAACGGGTATATAAACAAGTAAATATATATAAGAACACATTATAATTATTTATATAGACTGATTTCTTCCAGGAAATCTAAAACAATACTAAAATCTATAGTTTCAAATAACTCTTTCATAATATTAAAACTGTAGTACCTTTGGCGCATAGGATCAAAGCCTACACATTCCAACAAGATAAGGTAATTAAAGTAAATTAACAGCTTTAAGGCACTTGGCCTTTAAATATTTAAGGTGTGGTATAAACGTTAATTTACGGTCGAAAATAAGACCAAGGCATTTTGTCTCATCCACTACTGTTATTGGTGACCCATACAGTGTTAGATGAGGGTCTTCATGATGTTTACGTAGTTGACAAACGTGCACACAATTAGTTTTAGATTTAGAAAATTTAAAACCATTTTCACCAGGTCAGGTCTGTGTTATTGAGACATTGTTGAAGTTGTCTCTCAAAAGTGTTCATGTTTCTTGCACGATAACATATAACAAAATCGTCAACATATAGAGAGCAATCCACACCAGGATTGAAGCATTTAACTATACCGTTAATTTTTATATTAAAAAGGGTGACAGAGAGTAAGCTGAAAATTGGTAATCGGCCTCTAACACCAAGGTCATAAAGATCCTTCATGATACCGTACTTCCATGCAGTATCATAAGCTTTCTCCAAGTACAAAAATACAGCGACAAGATGTTCTTTCTTTACGAAGCTTCCCTTATAAATGATTCAAATCGAATGAGATTGTCTGTTGTGCCTCGTTGGCGCCGGAATCCACTTTGATACTTTGTTATCAGTTTGTTGGACTCCAGGTACCAAACGAGTCTTTCATTAATCATTCGTTTCATGGTTTTACATATACAACTGGTTAAAGCAATAAGGCGATAATTTATTGGGTCCATATGATCCTTTCCAGGTTAGGGGACTGGAATAACGATTGCTTCCCGCCAAGAATCGGGGAAGTTTCCTGTCACCGAAACCTTATTAAATGTATCAAGAAGTGTAGAGAGACAGGTTTCATGTAAATGTATTAATACTTGATAATGAATATCATGACCAGCTGGTGTATCATGAGCCTGTTTAAGGGATTTTAGAAGTTCTTTGAGAGTGAACGGTTTATTGTATTTCTCCAAATATTTCGACTTGAAATTCATCTACTTCTGTTCTTTTAGTTTCTTTTTTTTTTGAAAATTTGGTTGACAATGTTCAGAAGAAGAGTTTTTAGAAAAAGTTTCTGCCTAAGTACTTGTAAATATCTTTGACAGATGTAATATCTTCATTATCAGTTTTAAGATGATTTACACAACTTGAATTACCTTTACCGTTTATTGTCCGGGCCATGTCCAACGTCTTATTATGAGATGAGCGAGAGTTTAGCCTAGGGACATGAGATCTCCAGGATTTCCTCTTGCTATCCCTAATAGTACGACGGGCTTTTGCACGAAAAACTCTAAAATTATCTAAATTATTTTGAGTTGGCCGCAAGTTAAAAGCATTCAATGCAGCTTTACGATCGCTGACTGCCTTTTTGCAGCCTTCATCGTACCATGGTTTATGTGGGCGTTTTGGATTTGCCGAGGTTTTTGGAATAGTTTATTCAGCTATATCATGAAGGGTTGTGGTAAAAAGAGTAGTTGCCTCTTCGACATCCTCGAAAACGGAAGGCTTTAATTGTTCCCCGCAAAGATATTGAAACGTACCCCAATCAGCTTTGCGTAGTTTACATCTTGCGTTTTTTTCGAAAAGTGGAGGGCCGATATTTTCAAGAAATAAGGGGAAGTGGTCACTTCCACATAGGTCGTCACCAACACTCCACGACAAATCCATCAAGAGCGTCGCATATTGTTAAATCAATGGAAGAACGAGAGCCTGTAGCTAGATGTAAATAAGTTTGTGATTTGTTATCATTTAAGTCATACATTGTTTTTGGCTAAGAAATCCTCAACTTTCTTGCCTTTATCGTTTTTATCTTTACAACCCCAAATGTAGTTGTGTGCATTAAAATCACCTAAGAGTATAAAAGGTGATGGTAATTGTGCAACTATGTGATTTAGATCTTTAAGGCCTGGTGAAGAACTGGGCGGTAAATATAAGGAGCATATTGTTATAACTCTGTGCATAGTAACACTGACCGCAAGAGCTTGCAAACCAGTTTTCAATGCAACAGCTATGTGAGGAATGTTTCGATTCACACGAATTGAAACTCCTCTAACAGCTTTATTACCTGTATCACAAATATAGTTATACAATGAATAGTTTTTAAAAGATATCTTATCACTAGCCTTCAAGAAAGTTTCTTGAAGACAAAATGCAACGGGGTTGTGTTTATTTAAAAGTAAGTTGATTTCATCATAATTAGATGTTAATCCTCGGCAGTTCCATTGAATGACCCCCTATTTGATTTTGATGCGGAAGTACGGGTTTACGGACTTTGGGGTTGGCAGAACTTGGAGACTTTGGAGACCTTGGGAGTTCCAGATGTGCTGGATCAAAATCTGTTGTGCAATACAATCGGACTATCAGATCATTTTGACTGCTTCCCTAACCGTCGGGTTTGGTGGACTCTTTGTTGCACCAGAGTCCGTCGATTTCAAAATAGATGCAGTAAGTGTAGGAGTTGTTGGGGATATAGTTGAAGAAGTTTTAGGCTTGGAAGCCACAAGAGGTTTGGGAGCTGCAGGAGGCTTATTTAAGAAGACCACAGTTTGTGAGGCTGAAGATGTTTTAGAGGATTTCTGAACAGAGAGAGGAATAGTAGTAAACTTGTCGGAGTCTATTGGCCAGGTTAACCCTGGTAGGTGGTTTCTCAACTCTACTCGCATCGGCATATGATTTGCCAGATGGAGTGGGCGGAATAAGTCTCTCAAAAAAATTTCTAGCTTCAGGAAAAGAAATGTTCTTGTCAATCTTAACCTTCTGTATTTCCCTCTCGTGCTTCCACTTCGGACAATTCTTAGAGAAAGTCCCGTGGGTCCCCTTGCAGTTTACGCAAGACGCGGGATTTTTGCAATTCGCGAAGTTGCTATGACCCTCCTTGCCGCAAAAGGCACAGACAGGAGCAGTTCGTTTGCATCTTTCTCTATGGTGACCAAAGAGTTGACAGTTAAAACATCGAATAGGGTTTGGAATAAAGGGGTCAACTGGTAGAATAATATATACAGTCTTGATGGTCTTTGCTGAAAGTAAGCACAAAATTATTGGTAGGACTGAGTTTGCCACCCCGCCTCGTACTGTCATTTCTTCAAGGGTGCAGTGCTGCAGTTCCCTGGAGCGTACTACACCCTTTGAAGAATTGAGAGAAATGTGACGAATAACCTCAACACGGATGTTTACGAAAATATGAATATTAAGGAGATTATCAGAGTGTGATTTTTTGGCACACTCAACAAGAACTTTTCCATTATTGAGTTTTTTAACACTCTTTTGCTCACCGGTAAAGCCTTGCAGATGGCAGAAGGAGAGAGTCTAGTTATAGGTTTGTCATCCTCTAGAGAGATAATATTGAGGGAACGAGGCCAATTTAATTTAGAAATATCAGATTCAGATTCGGACTCTTCTCGAAATCGTTTAAAACCATTAGGAGTAGCTTTTTTGTGCGTGTTTGAGTCCCATAGTGGTGAATTGATATTCATTCTCCACGCTTTTCACCCACCTCGGAGGCCAACAAGGGGACATTTGCTGTGGATATCCGACAGACAAATGTCAAGAATACGTGAAGAGTATACTCACATAAAACTAATGCATCAGAACCCACATACCACCCAGCGAACATAGCTCCTTAATTAAAAAGTCGAAGAGCCGCACTTATGTTCCGCCTAAACGTGGCATGAGTATAGCGTTCAAAAATACATGATTTGCCCTAGCGCCTCTACCATAAAGGATATTTTCTATATTATGTTTAAAGAAGACAAAATAAAAGGGGAGTAAGATATTAAACGAGAGGGATTGAGCGAGATGTGAATTAAAGATAAAATAGAAAATAAAACCTGTCAGAATAACTGTGAGAATAACAGTGAGAATAACAGTTAGAATAACTGAAATTGAGCTGAAATGGACATGCTACAAAACAAACAGAGCATGGTTTCATCGTGTTGGTTAATTTAAACACCTCGTTGGGCTACGCCCATCTCGATGTTTAAATGAACCAACTCAATGAAGCCATACTCTATCTATTACATAACTACCGGATATCCACGTCACTCACCACCAGGATTCCCTTCTCCAACGACACGGGTCGGCACCCAAGAGAAACGGGTGGGTTACTTTTCGGTGTGGGGTCCTACCCCTCTGCTAAGTAACGAGCAGTCGGTTGATTCTTATCATCCCACTACCGAATGAGGGGAAATACGTAATATGATGCAATCATATGTATATTTTTATCCCAAGATGATCCATCTGGTCATATATACCGTGTTTCACGGCACTGAAATGTCGGCACTGTCAAGGTGTAAGTACATGTACACGCAGAAGATCGTCTTTCAAGACAATTTATGTTCGCAACGCATGACGTTATCAACCGGTGTTAATAGTTGTTGTACGTAAACTCATTCAGTGTCTCAAAACAATTTAAATGCTGTTTTATATATCACAGAGTAAGCAATTGGAATGTGTTTGCGAACTCGATCGTATGAATGAAGCCTGTACCAGCATGTGCTGTTGCTACCGTCATTTTTTGACTGACATGTCATGTTGCGACTGTCATCTACTGACAGACAACGCTTACAATATAGAATTAAATCCCTTTTGCAAAGAGGTTTTCAATACATTTTATTATTATTTATTTCCATTTCTTGAAAGAGTTTAACTATATAGTGACTAGTTTGTATTATGGCTGTTTTTATTTCGGTTCATACATGTTGCTAGCATCACAAAAGTCTGTCAAAATGTCCGTCAAAAAGTGACGTCAGCAACCTCAATTTTCATACATAAAAATGCAAATATTTCACTAAAGACACATCTTGTTTTATATCCACTATATTTATCATATTTTGATAATTTCTTTCCATTTGGGACAGAAACACATGAAAAACTGACTTTGAATTTTGCTTATACAGTACCTTGGGACCTAATAGTGCAGTTTTAAATGGAATATGTCTTACGGCAATTTGACGGTGTTGTTTGATGAGCAAAGACAATGGACGCATGTCGTAACGGAATAAGTGTGCATCTGTTTTTCTTACCCGGTTTTCCTCGGGCGTTGGCGTTGTCAAACTCTTAGTTTCCGCTAAATAACTTTTGTTGGAAATGGGGTGAAACTTGCAGGGTATGTAGCTTATATGGAAAGGAAGCTTAGGATTGCATTTGGGGCACTGGGGTCATTGTCACTGTTAATAAAAATAGAAATATGGTTTCCGGTTAGGAATGAGATAGTTTTAAGGAAACTTCATGCATTAGTAGTTCATGTGAAAAGAAAGCTTGGGACTACATATTGGGTGACTGGGGTCAAGGTCACTGCTACTAAAAATAGAAAGTTTCTGCTCAGTAACTTCAGTTAGGAATGAGATATTGGAATGAAAATTTATGGGTAGGTAGTTCATATGAAAAGGAAGCTTGGGATTGCATTTGGGGTCATTGGGGTCAAGGTCACTGCTGCTAAAATAGAAAAATGGTTTCAGTTAGGAATGAGATATTGAAATTAAGCTTTATGGGTAGGTAGCTTTCAGACAGTTAATTGGGCATAATACGCTTCTAAATTTAACACGCTACCTAATGCAGTAACGCTTTATATTGCTGTTACGTTACATTATGCATTTACATGTCCATGCGTCTCTTTATCAAGGAGAAAATTAATTATCTTCCAATTGTTTTTAAATTATCACACAATGACCGGTAGGGACATTGTATTGCATGCAATGCATCTTCTTGTTTAAATCTAGTATACGATAAAGATGTACACATTTTAATGATAAATGCCTAAACGTCCTACAAAATAGCGATGCAACCTGTAATTTTTGCGTTGCAAATTTAATAGAAAATAATACGATGTGTCGCCAACTTAGCGTTGCATTATTATAGGTAATTAAAAGAATGAAACAAAGAAATTATGTTTCTACGTCCCGTTAATATATTATTTGTGAAAATTTGTATGTAAGTAAAAGGGAGTGAGGAGATCATGCTCAACTGCTCTACTGATCAAAGATCAGCAGAGCTTATGCCGTGGTGCGGTGTCCGTCGTCCGTCTGTCCGTAAACTATTTTTGTAGCGACTACTCCTCTGAAACTATTGGATTCATGAAACTTTACAGAAATGTTGCCATGATGTCTAGTTGATCCTAGCAAAAATTCAAGTTGATGTGAAATTCAAGATGGCCGCCAAAGCTAGCAATAGATTTTTTAAAAAACGAGTTTGTAGCGACTACTTCTTGAAAACTGTAAGTGATTTTGATATGGACTTTTTCTAAATGATCAGCATCATATGATGTTGGTCCTTGTCGAAATTTATTTTGATTCGACATTAAACATGGCTGCCAGCGGCCATCTTCGTTTACATACTGTTATATAGTGCAATCTTGTAGCTCCTACTCCTCTGAAACAATTGAACAGATTTTCATGTAACTTCACAGGAATGTTGCTCCTGATATCTAGTTGATCCTAGCATAATTTCAGATCAACTGGAAATTCAAGATGACCACCACGGCTAAAAATATTTTTTTTAAAATACAAGTTTGTAGCGACTACTTCTTGAAAAGTATAAGTGATATTGATATGGGACTTTTTCTAAAATAATAAGCATGCCATGATCTTGGCCCGTGAGAAAATCATTTTGATTCGACATTAAGCATGGCTGCCAGCGGCTTTGTTTACATAGAGTTATATAGGAAATACTTGTAGCGACTACCTTTTGAAACTACTTGACGGATTCTCATGAAACTTAACATAAGTGTTGCCCTTGATGTCTACTTGATCCTAGCAACATTTCAGTACGGCCAGAAATTCAAGATAGCCGTCATAGCTAAAAATTTGATTTTTAAAAAATAAATAGCGACTTCTTCTTGAAAACTATAAGTGATATTGATATGGGACTTTTTCTAAAATAATCTGCATGCCATGATATTGGTCCTTGTTGAAAATTATTTCGATTCAACATAAAACATGGCTGCCACCGGCTATCTTTGTTTACATACATATAGTTATATAGTAGCGACTACTCTGAAACTTCTTGACAGATTTTCATAAAACTTCACAGGAATGCTGATCTAGCTATCAAAATCTATCAGTAGAGCTTCAAGGGAAGGCACATTGTCAGTAGTCTGTCCGTTAACTTTTGCCTCGTTAACAAGACAGAGCATTCTTTTTCATCCGATCTTTGTTGATATCAATGAAAGCTCGAACGAGTTCAAAAACCAGCCAGTTCAGACCAGTAACACCGGAGTTTAAATTGTTATATTTTGTCTCGTTAACACGATGTTTCATCCTCGGACTATTTACACCGGAGTTATTGTCCTTAATTTTCTGATATATGCTATAATTTGTTGATATCAATGAAAGCTTGGACGAGTTAGAAAACAAGCCAGATCGGACCATTTACACCAGTTATTTCCCTTGATTTTCTGAAATACCCTATAATACCCTATAATGTTATATCCAATCTTTTTCAAACTTTCCCAGACCGTTGATATCAAGGAAAGCTCGCACAAATTCAAAAAACAGCCAGATCGGACTATTGAAAAATGCCATTTTCAGCCTTGTGAACACTCTAGCGCCTTCATTTTGTATTCGATATTTCCCAAACTTGGCCCAATTGTTGATATCTATGAAAGCTCGTAAACCAGCCAGATCGAACCTGTTACACCAGAGTTATGGTCCTTTATCAATATGTGTTAGGTCGTGGGTTCAAATCCCCCTGGAGGCATTTTTTTCACAAGAAACATTGGTTCATGGCTGGGTTGAATTTTGAAAATAAATAAATATATTTTTAACATTGTTTTACCATTTCTTCCCCATTTTTTTAGGGCCTTCATTTTTTCGTCGTTTCTTTTACAAACTTTACAAGATTGTTGATACCAATGAAAGCTTGGACTAGTCTAGAAAACCAGCAAAATCGGATTAGTAACACTAGAGTTACGGCCCTTGATTTAGTTAAAAATGCTGTATGATAGGGCCTTCGTTGGCCGGATTTTAACGAAACTTTGCAGGCTTGATCATTACTCAATCTAGTTATGCATACTGTCACCGTGTTCCGGTTGAATTATTTATGGCAGAGTAATGACCCTTAAAAGGTTCTAACTAAATAACTTTGTAAAGGCTAGTTCTCCTGAACTCCTAGCTGGATTTCAGTGAAACTTGGCAGGAATGATCAGTACCAAGCCTAGTTACGCATATTATTGTCATGTTCTGGTTGAATGATTTTTGTTGGAGTTGTAGCCAGAACAGCAATACGGGCCCTCTTGGGCCTCATGTTTATTAATATGTCAACAATTGTGGTTCATATGGCATCAGAAATTGTAAAAAACACATAAAATACACTGGTAATAAAAATAGACAAATGGTTTCGGCTCAGTAACTTTGAATGATATATTGGGTACTTAGCTTGTATGGACGTGAAGATTGGGAATGCATTTGGGGTCACTGGGGTCAAGGTCACTGTTTCTAAAAGCAAAAGGGTTTCCGCTCAATAACTTAGGAATGTTAGTAGGTAGCTCATTTGAAAAGGAAGCTTGGCATTACATTATGGGTCACTGGGTTCAAGTCAAGTGCACTTTTACTAAATGTAGAGCAGCTGTTTCTGCTCAATAACTTATCTTAGGAATGAGATAGTGGCCTGCATCGGTAATTTAATTAGAGCTTTTCATAATTCAGTGGAAATACCTATTGTATTCCTTAATAGAACTGTTGGTTCTTATTCTGACTTCTTACACCATCAACTTCTCATAGAAATATGCATTGCAGTGCTTCAACAAAATGTATTAACGTATATCTTAATCTGGAATAGTGCACAGGACATTTCGACTTCTTTGTATTCTTCCGTCCACAAGATGGCCACCAGGTGCTTCTTTGGGGAAATCTTGATCTCATTCATTTATCATCGGATTTTAATACAACTTTCACAGATTGTGAAGTTCAGGGCCTGGTAATGCAGGAACATAATATGGGGTCATGACATCATTAAAAATATGGCCGCCAGTGACGTCATATGTTATTTATCATTTTCCCCTCTGATTATTTTTTGTTGATCTTTTATTGCTGAAATAATAAAGGCCATATGCTGTCTAAGGGTAGATTGTGACGCTATGGTCTCATCCAATTTGGTTCCCAGTGATGTCACGTGAACTGTTTTCTAATCACTTTATCTGCTTCATCACTATATCTTCATCACTATATCATTTACGATCAGATTTGACCAAAATCACAGATTGTAGAGTTCAGTACCTACACGTAGTTGTCCGAGCTGTAGATAATTTTTGACTGCAGTGAGTATTTATCAGATTCAAAATGAATGCGTAAAAAGGAACTCGTTCAGAGTTAGCATTGCTTTAAATAGTTATATTTTCAACATGGATGTGAATTAATACGTTTAAAATAAACAACTTTTCTTATCAGAATATGTTATCTGATGATTTCTTTCAAACAAAAGAAAGTCATTGTCTTAATTTGCTTCCATTAGTTACCTTCATAGTCTAACTCAAGGGCATTTCATCCAGAGTTCAACAGAGTACTCAGACCATCACTTTATTTTTTTTTAACCCAGGCCAAGTTTAAGTGGCCGTCAAGTTGACACCTTTGCTACTGAAACCAAACGTTTAATTGACCCTTTATGTATGTCACGGTACAAGTGTCAACATCGCAGGGGATGGATTATAGTAGTTGATCAATCATAGTAGCTGTTCCAATTCCAGCCTTCATTTATATACAACCACTCAGTAACACTAGGCGTTGCTGTTGTACACTCAGTTTGTGCTGTTGGTACTATCTCTGTAGTGTAAGGAAGCATGCTTTTCGTTCGAGAAAAGAAACCCAGGTTCAAGTCCTGGCTGGGAACTTGGCACACTTATTGAGATGTACAAACACCTTTTCACACAGACAGAAGTTTTAAAATAAATACATGATTATTGTATTTTGAGTATTAATTATTCAAAAGCACAATATAGATAAACGGAAAAAACTAGTTTTCAGTATAGGCCATATAATATGATACTATCGCAACATTATTGCAGCAAATTGCATGCGAAAGGCCAGCAAAGCTTATAAGATGGCGAGTTGTCTGTCGTCCGATTGTTGATATCAATGTAGCTTTGAGTTTGAAAACCAGCCAGTTCGGACCAGAAACACTGGAGATATGGCCCTTGTTAACTACATTCGACGAAATATAGGTCAAGTCCGGTCTCTGCTGCGACATGCGTCTCTTGCTTCTCTTTTGCAGGATTTTCACCAAACTTCACTAGAATGTTTCTTAAATGCGTCTTACCTGAAAAGTTTCGGGTCGGTGTTACCTACTTGCAACGAAACTCAGGTCACATCCAGTTTTCGTTCGGACATGCTTATCTAGCTTCTTTCTCGCAGTATTTTCACCAACTTCACTAAAATGTTCCTTGCATATAACATCATGTGCAAAATTATGGGTCACTGTGCTTTACTTTCGATGAAATATGGGTTGCGTTCTGTTTCCATCATGTGCAAAATTATGGGTCACTGTGCTTTACTTTCGATGAAATATGGGTCACGCTCTGTATCCGCAACAACATGCATATCTTGCTTTTTCTTGTATAATTTTTCACCAGACTTCAAAATGTTCCTTATGTGCATCTTACATCATGTGCGGAATTTCTGGTCGCTGTGTCACATTACCTACTTTCATATAGGTCCTACGGTCTCCACTACGACATGCGTATCTTGCTTTTTTCTTCCAGGATTTCTTCATCTTTCATCAGTTTTTGTGCACAATAATGTGCAAAATTTCCGACCGCTGTGATGTACTTTCGACGGACAGTGAATTCCGTACTCCCATGTCTTATAGCTTTTCTTGTTAACACTGCAATCGTTATTTGTTGTGTGCGTGTTTTTGGTTGGCTGTGTTCTGTGAAAGCTACATTTCCAGGTTCGACATGTATACTTACTTTTGATGGAAAGTTTAAAACCCTAAGCTTGCCTTTGTTTTAGTGGAAGTGTGCCTAAACCATATTAGATTAGTTATTAAAAAATCGTTGTAATTGTGTTTACTAGTTAGTTTTCTTTATTCTTATTTCTTTTATATTGTTTATTTCTTCCGATTGAAATTACTCTTACACATGTTTCTTATTGTTTCAGATACGTACGGCTGTTTAGTAAAATTTGCACCATTTGGCCGGTTTTGTTCAATGAGTGATAATTTGTCAAGGCTGACATCTTACATATGACACTTTTATCAGTTTAGGGTATCTCCAGTTGCAAATTACTTCAAGTAACTCTTCAATGATAAACTATTTTAATTATCTAAAATTGGTATCTGATATCGGAATATTTCGCACATGCGCCAAACGATTAACTGCAGTTTATATGTTGACAAACGAATCAATTATTCGCATTGCACAATATCGTCCTGTCTAGACAGTACATAAATCGTGGTTAAGTCAAATTGAACAAGCAATATGCAAAACGCGGCTATTTATATATTAGCTGTTTCTTTCTGGCTGATAGTTGGAATTGACAGTTTAAATTTAGAACGGAATACCACTTCGTGTAACCCCTATATTGAAACAAGTGAACTGCACAAAGTCATTAAAACAATAACAAGTTATTTGGAAACGGATATTGACATTATAGAAATTTATTTCGACCGTGGCAATGTATCGTTGAATATCTCAAGCGTAGATGGAGAAAATAATTTTGATATGGAAGACGCCCAAAATCAATATGGATTATTCATTCACTTTCTGGTAACGAAAAAAGGCAAAGATTTGTTGAGATACCCTGCTGATGCTGATTCGATCCTGTCTTTGTACACTCTTCGTGCCGGAAAGAAATTTGTAACTGTGCCGTTTGTGTTTGATTCCGTTGACTGCCTGTTTGAATTTTCAAATTTAAAGAACGATATCATTAATATGGCTGTTAAACTTGCGAACTCGAAGACGAGCTTCTCGAATTTACATATCTGCAATTACCAAACTGTTTATCGAAAAACCGTGATTCGTATTCAAGATCTTTTCCTACCGTATTATACGTACAATCAATTTGACACAATATGTTTTCACGGCAACTCCTCTGAAGTCATTGAACCATCATTAACTGGCTACATAATCTTTGCAATAAGCTGCATCATAATGTACACGTTTCCCCTCGTGGTCGCCATCCTACCGAGTACCATTGAGGAAAATACAGCTGTGTACAAAAAGCATGACACGCCCTACAGCATAAGAATGCTATGGAGAACAGTACTGTATGTAAAATACGGAAGAAAAAATAAACAAAACGTTTCAAAATCTTGGGAGGAAGTCATTCAGCAACTTCATCCAACAATCAGAAAAATGTTGCTAATAATGTGGTGTTCGTATATGTTCAACAATGAAATTAGCATTAATGTTAAGGAACCTGATAACAAGTTGCAATTCAAACTTATGACCGATACTGCGTCAGACGCAACTGGTGTTATACCAATGAAATATATCTCGTACGTTTATTATGGTCTGACATTTATATTTTTGGGTATTAGTAAAGCACTCGTTAAAAAGGATGCTCAATCACAAAATGAAGACGACTGCTCAGGATATGAAGATGACAGCTCAGAAGATGAAGATGAGGGTTTAGAAGGACCTGAGTATTTACCTATTTTCGTACTTAACGTAGGTTTATGTAAAATCAAAGAACCATTCGACGAATTGGAATATGATAATTTCGACGAAACTGCACATTTTCATTTCAAAATTTTGAAACGCCTTGACAACAGCATATTCTCCTTCCAGTTTTGGTGGGTTGTTCTTAAAACTTCTTTCTATTCAAATCCATCTCGCGGTCAGACCTTTGTGATTTCGGTTAACATTTTTGGTAGTCCAATATGGCTTTCTGTGTTTGTAATCAATGTTATACTCGTCATCCTTCTTAATGTACCTATACTCAATACGGCTTTGGGTACAGTGTTCGAATCCATATATGCAATAGTCAAAAATAAAAAAATTCTTTTCCCAATTGTTGCATTTAATTTTATTTTTAATTCAGTGTTCCTAACTGGCTGCCTTTTGGCATTTTTCCTAACGTGTGCGCGTTCTGTAGAATTATTTCTCGAAATGGTAATACTAACATGCTTTGTTGGGTTACCGTTCTATCCTACATTCGCATTGTCACGGTTAACTGTAATATTTGCCCTGGTGAAACTCTTGATTCAAGCATGGCTTGTATTCCTAGAAGATATGAGAATGATATTAAAGGCAACCTTTGATCAGTGTGATCCGAGTTTTTTAACGTTACCAAAACATGTTTTTACCCTTGTTTATAGAAACACCTTAAGCGCGACTATGGCGGTCTTTGTTATGAAATTAGGAATTACAATTGTTTTGTTTTTCGTTGCTCACTGGGCATTTTCACAAAGCGGTGAGAACACCAATGAATGGGGAACTATTTTGTCGGCTAGTTTTCTCTTC
Organism: Cyrtodaria siliqua; assembly: GCA_037043455.1. Lineage (NCBI taxonomy): Eukaryota > Metazoa > Mollusca > Bivalvia > Adapedonta > Hiatellidae > Cyrtodaria > Cyrtodaria siliqua. The sequence goes on along the minus strand of JAWPHD010001070.1, from coordinate 99,070 downwards.
TTTTCGCCTGAATTGATTGGCAGAGTATTTGGCTCAGACAAGGAAACGAAGGAAGCACAAATAAGAGAAGAAGTTGAAAACGTTTTCAATCGAAACATAAAATCACTTCAGTCATTCAAAAAAGGTGCAACTATTGACGAACTGATCGAACGCGATGATGGAATAAGCGACCAGATGTCTGGTGTAGGGGAAGAAGAGATGCACGATGAGATGATGGATATTGAGGAAGGAGGGATAAATCATCAGGTAGCAGATACTGAAGACGAAAGAACACACCACCAGACGGTGGATTTGGAGGACGAAATGATTAGTTACGAGATGAATAATATTGAAGGCGACAATCTAAGCGACCAAATGTACAATCACACTCATCCCAATTCTTAGTAGATGTTTGATCTCGTCTGCATATCATTTATCAAATGGATATTCGTAACGTCTTATATGTGTTCGATCGATTGCTGATCAGATTCAATAAACGTTTTATTTGAATGTAAATTCCGATGCAAATCGTATATACCCCTAATAAGACTTGATATGTTAATGTTTGGAAATTACGTGGAAGAGTCGCCCCGACCACAAATCAGTAGTGTTATTACTTACTGGTCCTTTGGGATCATCAATCTCAATCTTCGTGTATATTTTGTGTTTGTTGCTTCATGGGATCCCCTTTTCAGTATTTATTAATATCAGCGCCACTGAATGCCACTCTGGACTTAGGACACTCAGCTCTTATGCAGATATATATGAGGGACATCAATATTGGACAATATATTTCACCTACCGATACAGTTTTCTTTATTGTTGAAGTTGATCTTTCCGTGTAAGCTATTGGCTTTAAAATGGATAAGATGCAATATGTGTTTAGCAGGATCATCTGTCTAGAAATGCAGTTAAGAAGCGTTATGCAACAACAGGCTTAATTACGTTCTAAAAGAGAGGGTTTACCACAGTTTTTTACAATTCATTGGGGTTACATTCGGTGTCCAGAATGTTTAAACAAGGCAGTGATATTGATGACAATGTTAACATAGGGTTATGTTATATATGTATATGCTTCGTTTAATCATATGTTTTACCATTTACCGTTCAAACTCGATACCCTTGTTATCAATCCATTTATGTTTTTGGTGTCCCGTACGTTACTTATAAATAGTTATTTATACATTTAATAAGTGTTTGCTTTAACGCTTGTATTTGGTTGACTGCAGTTTGTGTAAATGCTACATTTTCTGTGCGAGTTTTAGTTGACTGTTTAAATGCATTGGGGTTACATTCGGTGTCCAGAATGTTTAAACAAGGCAGTGATATTGATGACAATGTTAACATAGGGTTATGTTAGGATATTTTGCTTGCTTTTTAATTTAGTCTTTTGACTGTTACCTGTGATAAGCAGGCTTCGTAACCATTGCTCCCAACTAAATTCCATTTCATTTATTTCGCCTATTGTTTTCTCGTTTAGGGCAAAGCTTTTTATTAGAAACAATACGCCGCTTGCCATGGAATGGTGTGAAAATACCGCATTGATGGTTCCATGTTCACCGTCATATGCATACTATCTTCGAGCTGGCTCAAATTTCAGTACTATGGGCATGATTAATATTGAGTTCTTCACAACCCGGGGCTAGAGGGCGTGTTCTAATATTTGAATTCAAATCAAGGGACTATCTTTCCATCAACTGTATTTCGTGGACAAATGAAACCAGTTTCGTTTTGTATGTTTTCCTTTTCTTTGCTGAAAAAAGGTAAAACGCTTAACAAAAACAGTGGTCAGATGTAAAATCAAATGTTTGTATTATATGAAACACTACATTAAGTTAGTAAACACTTTAAGCGGAGAACTACAAACAAAATTTAAATCATTCCTCCTTGAATGCTACTTTCCCTGTTCGATCTTTTTATATTTCTTTACATGTCATAATAACAAGTACCGATTGTCAGATAAACTTTTTTACATTATAATTGTATTTCATACCTGAACTGTTTTTCGTTGCATTCAAATGTATGTGTTTTGCTGCATTATTATGATGTTAATTTTACAAATTTTTACTTATTTGTAATTGTGTACATAAACGAGGGTTCCATGGAAGATTTTTTTGTGTCAACTCCTTTGTAAAACAATAAACATAATAATAATGATTATTATTATAATTTGTATTATTATTACTATTATTAATATTTTTATTAATATCAGTAATACATTCTATCAATAAAAAGTTGTTAATGTGGTTTAAAAAAACTGGTGATTTATTTCCCTCAGTGTGAAGGACTCAATAAACAATAAATGATACGATTATTATGTTTAATCAATATACATTTGTATAATATTGGTTGTTGTCAAGATTCAAAAACAGCTATCGCACCAGTAGACAATACCTTTAATATCTCAATAATAACAATCAATAAATAAAAACAAATTTAATTCTGAACGAGACAAATATCTCGTCAATAACGACTGTAAATTTAAAACATCATTCAAGTCTCCAACGGTACCAGACGGCATATAATATGTTTATACATTAAAGGTATGGTCTACTGGTGCGTTAGCTGTTTGGTTCAGTATATAAACTATACGATGTCGAATAAAGGTTTGAGGGGGAGCGAATGAGTTAGTTAACTGATATTTTAAAACATCTTATATTTTATGTTTAAGTTTCATAACTCCAGTTGGGTATTTCAAGTCTTCGCATACACATTCAATAAAAATATAGATCATGATTTAAAGGCGAAAAATGGCAATCTTGAAGAATGAATCAAACATTTCACTTCGCACATCGTTTTTTTTTATCCAGCAGCGTTTTGACCTTAACCCTGCTGGCGTGTATTTGGAGTTCTGGGGTTTAAATATTTTATTTATTCTATATATAATCCACAATTGCAAAAATCCTACATGACGCGGAAAGTTTTAAAAACATCAAGAGTGCCGTGTTTTCCTATACAAATACATTCTAGGCATTATGCTTTGTATATGTCTATGTATAAGTTAGACATGCATATTGTATAGTATAGATTGGAAATTCTAATGCAACTTAAATGTAACGCGTTATTCCATTGGTTATTGTCTCAAATTTAACTGTAAAACGCCGAAATGTCGTGACTCCCATAATGTTGTAACCTTACGACAAAAGACGACATCCGATAACGCCATCTTAACGGCGGCGTTCATGAATCGGGATTGAAAGAGAAAAAAAAAGACTATTGTTTATGTATGATTTCAACATAAATTACTAGTATTTGAATTGATTTGCATTAGAACCGAGATAGCCATGCTAAGTTTTTTCATCTGGGACGATATTATCACTATGTAGTTGGTGTTACGGTCTGAAATTCGTTTTTACGGCTACGCTACCGCGAAATTCCAAGAAAGTAAAACCAATAACATACCGCTCCAGATTGAAAATCTTAGCATGGTTATCTTTTAATTGATTAAGAATAATTTAAATTGTAAATACATCATATACCATGTATTTGACTCGTGTGAAAGACTGACTGAGATGTTATAGGACTTCATTGGCAATATAGGTGCTACGAAAGTAGTTAATATATTAATATGTTTATATGTTTTGGGTTGTTACTTGCCTGTATATACGCTGTAATATATACGATATATAAATACAATTTAAATCTAATATAGTTGTATCCTTAAGTTCAATTATATTTATTTACCTAAAAGCCGTATGCGTAATTACATGTGTTTATAAAAACATTAAAAATGTACCAGCTATAAACACTTCATGGATCACAAATCGTTATCCTAGGTGTATTAACGTTTTCGAGTTACCTTTTATTATTCGTGACTAAACAAAGTGTTTGAGGGTATACACATGAGGGTCTTCAGCGCGTTTGTCCGTCAGTAAAGGTAGATATAAAAATTGAACAGGAAAAGTAGCATTCAAGGACGACACTCAACCTCAAACACACAAATAAACAAAGAACAACTTTAAATATGAATAAAAGGCAAGATAAGGCATAACAAACACAAACGTGTTGACAATAGTGCTACCGCCTTGGAACCTTCGGTGGCAAAAAAGCCGCTGGGCGGTTTGGGGAGGGGGGGGGGGGGGGGGGTGCGGGAAGGGTAAGGCAGCATTAATAGGCAATATAAGTAAAACACAGAAATGATCATGTATATATAACATAAAAACAAAAGCCTAGAAAGCAACAAAGTAAGTACTCAATGAGAGCAACAAGAGAACAAACCGTTAAGGGTACGACAAGACAAGATTAAATACAAACATCAAACGCTACCGTCCTATAAGGATTTAGGTGGAAGTCATCATAGGGTCCACAATCTGTCCGATCATCGCACAATCAAAGCCTCCAAAAACGCCCATGGTATTTTTTGAAATTGCTACACGTATCAAGCTAGTACTCGTGTAATGCTTTATCTCACATCGATATTTTTAGGTTTTTGTGTAACTTTGTTAAAATGCTAGTTTCCGGAGCAGAACTTAGGATAAGAGTGGGGTTTGGTGCACCCTAGAACCTGGTTTAAACCCACAGCGGCCTTTTTACCACTGACCATTCCAAGGCGGTAGTACTATTGTCAGCCCGTTTGTGTTTGTTATATCACATGACTTGCTTTTTCTTAACATTGTAGTTGTTGATTGTGTTAATGCGTGTTTTTGATAGAATGTGTTCCATGAAAGCAACACATCCTGTTTGACTTTTATACCTACCTTTAGAGTATATTTATGAAACGTCATACACCTATATCAAGCTAGTGGTTGTATGATCGTTTTGATATGTAACACTTTCTAAGGAAAATACCGTCAGCATTTCCATGGAAGCAAGTCTGGTCGAAACGCTTATTACCGGAACACAACTCCAGCGATGTTTAATGTATCTTTTTTGATATCAACCTAATAATCCGTTGTTTTTAATTCGTATACCTATCACGTAAAACTTTAGATTTATAAACACCTTACATACGCATTCTACAACGTCAGTGCAATGCTCTTGGTGAGAGGAGGAAGCCTATTGTTTTTTGGGTTGTCAGGTCTTATATGAAGATATGCATTCCATGTGATAACTTCGAATGTATATAACTGTAACACTACAGCCTTGCCACTGTATTTAACCTAACAGTTACAAATGTAACACACTTGTATTCAAATACACCCCTCTTATAACTGATCATGCAATGGGAGTTTTCTAATACTGTCCGTTAGTTGTTGGTTAATCATCGGAACAGCTGTTATTGTTTACCTGTTCTAAACTATGAATTCTGGGAATTAATAGGTATTGCCATATTAGTGGAGACCATTCGCTGAAAGGTCTTGTGGGTAATTTATGCATGCACTGAGGTAATCACCTTGGCGTTAACCTGTAGCTACACAGGTCGATGTCCTTATGTGAGGCATGACTAACTGCCGAAAAGCAATATGGGTAAATCTTTTAGCATAATACTGAGCGCACAGCACAGAAAGTCTAGGAGAGTCGGTAAAGAGTGAGAGTCAGTTTCAATACTTGTATCCACAATATGGATTCCTGCAGTCTAAGATAGGGTGTGGGATAAGTTTAACTATACTATGTAAGCCAGTATAGTACCCGGGCAGTCATCGTTACATACTAATTGGAAGATTTGAACATTTGAAAGTTTCTAAATACTATTTTACTTTGTGAACCTAAGACATTTAATAATAGGGACTATTAAGTAATCAACAAATGGACGTACTAGAAAACCACTATACAAACGAATATGCATATAAATTATTCGGACTGTTTTATATGTACCAATAAATTATGGAAATCACAACGCGAAGTCCGGACCTTGTTATTAAATTTACCAAGCATAGCATACGACCCCGTAGTGCTACATAACCTCCACACTCATGAAGCATCATATGTACATTGTCATTGGTGAAAGGAGAAACTTTATTGTTTTGTGGTCAGTCGGTCAAAGGTCAAGGTCGACATGATATTATATGGAAATATGCAATCTTCGCGATAACTTCGTAATCCTAACACCCAAACTCACGAAACGTCATAGGCACAGTGCCCTTTGTGAGGGGAGGACCATTATTGTTTTGGAATCAGAAAGGCGAAAGCCATGACCTTTTACGAAAATACGCATTATGCGCGATAACTTCGAAAGCATGACATCCACACTCAGGAAATTTGGCAAGTACATTGTCCTTGGTAAGAGAAGGAACCCTATTATTCAGTAGGTCAAATTTCAAGGTCGTTACGACCATATGTGGCAATATGCATTCCGTGTAAAATTGTAATACACATCCTCGTGAAACTTTATAGGTACACTGCCCTTGGGTAGAAGAAGAAATTTATTGGGGTCACTCGGTGAAATGTCACCATGACTTCGTATAGAACTACCCATGACGCTTTATAAGATCATTGCCCTTAGTGACAGGAGAAACACGGTCGATTTTGTGACTAGTAGGTGAAATATCAAGGCCACCATGACCTCACATACGGACTTCACATGATGACTCCAAAACGGGGCGACTCATAGCTCTTTTCTTACTAACGGTAGTTTAGACAATTAAGCTTGGATTTTTCAAGAAGATAGTGAATCACTTATATTCCGATTAGATGGTATGCAACTACTGTTTATAGACAACTTGTTGGTATCTCTATGGGTATAAGCCGCAGATTTGTTTTCGCATTAATTTGAAAAAGCCTTTCACGAGATGCTCAGGCAGACGTTAGCGAAGCCTTTAATAACACCTCTCGGTATCTGGATGCTATATTAAACATTGACAACACTTTATTTTCTACGATGGTAAATAATGCAAACCATAAGAACTCCAACTTTACAAAGCTGTTTTTGTTTGTTTGTATGGTGTTTTACGTCATTTTCAACACATGTAAGGTTATATATGACGGGCGATTTTTTGTGGTGGAGGCAGATCACCCACGTTTCCTGGGAAGAACCAGTACTGTTCACCTCCCGCCATCCGTAAGAATCGACACTTCCTCACTTAAAATTCGAGCTCCCAGTGGGATTCGAACCCACAGAGGCAAGAGGCGACGGTTTACAACGCACCGTCGTTAACCATTCGACCACGGAGGCGATCCTCTTTACAAAGCTAATACTTATACTAATACAAGTCAAACTTTAAGACAAGAGAGATAACGTTTTATTTTGGTAATTATCCTTCTTATACGGGGATGTTTCCACAGTAACATCTTGTGGGGTATATGTTTCTTATTAATTTTTCTAGAGATTTTGACTTTAATATTAGTTACCTTTGCATTACTAACAATCTACTCCATCAAAGCTACCGTTACTACTACCACAACCCGACTTCTATGGTGACGTGATTTGCGAACTTCCTAAGATCACTTTGATTCGTACAATCCTTATTGAACTTGTTAAAACGTTTATCAAAGAGATTATAACCCTATCATTTTGCATCGCACTGCCTGTTCAGCTGTTGACACATTTACAGTTCGCCACTATGCTTTCCTCGTTGATTGTGGGATGACCGGACATATTGTGGAACCTCGTTGATTGTGGGATGACCGGACATATTGTGGACCCTATGATGAGGTTTACCTAAATCCTAAACTGACCGTTCCAAAATGGTAGCCCTTTGTCAACCCGTTTATGTTTGAGATGTCACATACCTATAATTGTTGGTTTCGTGTTTTTGTTTGACTGTGGTCCCTGATTGTAACATTTCCTGTTAGAATTTTAGATCTGTTTTATAACCACATGCCCATGCATAACACTCATTAAAGATGGGGATATCACACTGATCGTGTCGTGTATTGTAACGACAAACTATTTGCGCTAGTTTCTTGAATCCAATCGGGCGTACTTGGCCGTGGCTTTATGTGAAGAAGTTATCCAACTGGCTTGTAGAACGTCGGTGGTTCTACCCAGATGCCCGCCCGTTAACGAAAATTTGCTGGAGGGACAAACCTGAAGTCTTCCTTCACTGGAAGATGGAAAGTCGCCATATGACCTTAAATGTTGTTGCATTGAGTGCGTGGTCCAGTGGTAGAGCGCCGAACTCCAGATCGAGAGGTCGTGGGTTCGATCCTCGCCACGGCCACGTTATTTATCCTTGAGCAAGATAATTAATCCACATTGCTTAGTACTGGTTCTACCCAGGAAGCCATCTAGAGTGATTAACCTAAGTTGCAAGAACTTGTTTCGCAATCGATGTAAAATAAATATGTTTAAACTAAATGTTGATGCGACTATCCAATGCATTTCAGTTGAATGCTGTGTTATCGACTGAAAACATTTCGCTGGAACGACGTTGTCGTATATGGAATACTAACTCCTTACACATCCACTGGCACCAGACGAAGCGAACGGGTCTCAGAGAATCAGACTAGAGATGAGAGGAGCTTAGTTTTCATATTCGTCAATCTCGTTTTTGGGGAATATTTCAAGAGGTAAACACAAAATGACAAACCAAAACAAATAAAAAATTAAAAATAGGAAGGCGTTAGTTTCTTAACCTTTTATTTGTGTTTAAACATATTAAGCCTATAATCTAGATGAACCTTCTATAAACTTTATATAATGGCAGTATGGCTTCCTGATATTTGAGCAGCAAGACTGTGACGTTTTCAAGCTTAGTTATAACTGGCTTAATAATTGTCATAAATTTCAATTCCAGTTCAGGTAATCCGATGTTCGCGATGGTCTCTTATTATTCTTTTAGAATTCCGTAGTTAAAACTATGTTTTATTGTATGATAAGAGGTAAATTGTACTATGACGAGACTGTAATACACTTTACAATTTCATTATTCTACTTGATATTTCTTAACTTATAATAAAACTATAAATATATGTAAAGACAAAATAATCTCATTTAACAGTTATTACATGCACGTGATATGTTAATTGCGCACGTGGTATGTTGACACTACTGCGTCGTCTATCACAGGTTATAAATAGTAACCTCTTCAAAATAATTTAAGTACCACAAAATAGAAAAGGAGTAATTACTTAATCTTTAATATTATGGATTACATATTCATATAAAAAGGTAATACATGTGTGTAAACTGTAACAACTGTGAAAGAATGCAACTAAACTTAACAATTGCAAAAAGACAGTAAATTGTTCAATAACATCACTTTAAAAAATGACCAAAATCTAGGCATGGTCCTTAAATTATTTTGAAGAGTACATTACACTCAGATACGCAGACTTTGGTTTAAGCCAATGGAGCTGCTGTCCTTTCAATCCTACTTCTTTATTACTTCATCTGAAAATATATATTATTCATTTAATAAACACGGTGTTATGTGTTTTATTGTATTACATTACTTTATGCAACAACACGTGCACTTTTGAAGCTATACATCTTCGTTGATAGTACATTTTTATATGTAGTTTGTAGTATGAATATCTTTAATAGAAACAATGCGGACTATATGATTACTGATAGAAATTCAAACTCCAGACTTTTTGAAAATGTAAGAAAATGTCAAGAACACAAACGTGTGTTTAAAAAAAAACACAACACATTTAGAGATGAAAAAACACACGTAAACATGCCATTCATAACAAGAAATAACAAGACCACCGCTTAGCGGGGCATGCACGTCCTTCGTTGACAAGGTTAAGTTCCAGGTTATACCTTTTTAAAGGGAAATAATTAATAAAAATATGAATCAGAGAGTTATGGGCCTTTATAAGATGTATTCATTGGATAATTTTGAAAATAATTTATGTGCAAAGTTTCATTATTGTAGACTTTATACTTTGAAAGTTATTAGTCACATTTATTTGTCAGGTAAAAGATAACGGACAGACAACACATTTATAAAATAATTAATAGTAACTAGCTATAAATAAAACCCTTACACGATGTCCTCATATGTCTATATTTAGCGAAGTACACAAGAAAAGCTAAAATGCCGAGACCCGCTAGCACTCCCAGGGTGGAACCGACGACAATCCACGTGTTGTTAGATTTGTCACTACTGTGATGATGGTAAGGGTATGCTGCAATATATATATTACTTGACATTTATAGTATAAGAACCCTGGCGTTATATAACAAAACACCTGGCATGTTCATTCCTGTTAGGCGCCATATAACCTTTCATTTGTTGGTGCGCCTTAAAACCCCAATTCAATTCAATTCAATATTACAAAAACAAATAACTCTTAACTTTTCATTAGATTCTGATTATCTATGCATACAATTAAGTAAAACAAAATGCGTATAAAAAGTATTAAAAAACGGAAAAAATAAACGCAACTCGCGAATTTCCGTTATATATTGTATGTATAATATGCTGCTGTTAATCGAATGTTACATGGCTACATTAGACCATTCTTTTCGGAAAATATACTACAACAACACATAACACACTAATTATTATCCCTAATTATTATCCCTTTAGAGTTTCATTAATGATTGAATACGCGTTTGGCTGAAGCAGGTGAGCAAACTTACGACTGTACAATTACTGATAAAGGTGATCCTTTGGGAGCAACAAACACATTTAAGAGAATAAAGCAGCAGAATCGGTTTTATTGAGTCTGTTCATGAGAAGTAATGAAAGAAGCAACACCTCTCACGCCCCCTAGCACCGGCTTAAGCGGTATTCTACTTCAAAGCGGTATTCTACTTCAAAGCCACATATACAAGTTTGCAAACTCTTTACATTAAATACAGTACTAAAATGGCTCAGATTTTCAAAGCGGTACTTCACCATTTATATATTTCGTATTACAAAGTGTACTGCGATTAGAAAGTCTACACTGTTACAGTTATGTCCTTTCTTTAACTAGCTGCAACCTTTTTGTTTTACAAAACATCTTGGGATTTCTTTGGATTAAGCGTGCAGCATACATACTATATAGCGGAAATTCCCGAGTTGCGTTTCTTTTTCTTTTTTAATATACATATTACGTAAAAACCAACGTGCCGATGCAGTCGATAAGAAAAGGTGTTGTTAATTAAGAAATAAAATATTTCCAGCGTGTATATATTGTCCCAGATCAATACCTGGTAGGCGGGACGTTAAGTTCATCGATACCAAGGGCCGCAGGCCCGCGGTTTCGATGTGTTTCAAGTCCCAAACACCAAGTTTTAATCTTAAACCCGCTGGAAATATATTATTTCTTATCTAACATGGAGCTTTATGTTTCATCAAACACATTTTGTCGAAAGAGTGCACAAAATAGAAGCAATTTCTCACAACTTACATTGTCAACATCAAATGAAAATAATATTTTCGCTTATATATATATATGTCGCTTAAAATAACGCATTTTATTGCGTTGTTGTTTTGCATCTGACATTTAAAATGACAACGGTTAAATCTCAACGGTTAATTAACGTGTTTTCTGGCGTTTAATTAAGGGTTTCATGTATTTTTATCTGCGTACATCGGAAAATAACTGCAATTAAAAAATACATTAAACCCTTATAATTGCAATTACTATCCTAAAAGTACTTATTTTCTTAATTGCAGACAAATTATGATACGGGTGGCTGTTGTTTTATGCACACTCTATGAATGGCGGATGAAAGTAGTTCTTCGTACAGTTCATTGGAAAATGAACGTAGTTTAAATTGATCATGTGCTCGTCCTTTAACCAATCACATTGTTTGTATTATCGAAATATTCGAGTGACTGCAATTATAACGAAGTATTAACGGTTGACGTACATGACGTCAGAGGTTTATATAGCTTTTTTCAGACCGCCCCAATAACCATTCAACATTGAGTATTTTGATAAACCATGTTAGATATTATTTTATCACTGGCAATATTCTAAAATACCGATAAGTATAGCACTAAATTAAAACAAATATATAGAAACTGTATTGTAGTTATATATGTAAAAGTCATATAGAACTAAATGAACTCTGTTGAGTAATGGCATGCCAAACGTTGCAATATTATATGTTAGTGTTGTTGTTTTTATATTTATTAAATTTTAAAAATACTTATTGTAAAAATTAAATACGTTTCAGTTCATAACGTTAAATATCTATTAATAATTCAAAAAATGTGTTCAGTCCAGAAATTCATTCAATATAGTAATAATTTTACTCAATCTTATTTTATATTATTTTGATTAACTCTTCAAATTGTTTTCAGTTATTTGTTATATTTATTAATTTTTAAAAATATTCGTTAACTCCTGAAAAATATTTAAATAATCCTTTGATCAAAACAATATTCATTCAATAAATTGCGTCATATATGTGAAAACGCTTGTTGTATCCCCTATAAACTACTCACGTTTTGTCCTGAACTTGACATTAGGTTCGGCGAAGCGAGACATATACCCGTCAGCATTGTATGCCACAACACTTAGTTCGTAGTCTGAATCACTGACCAAACCGGTCTGTGTGTATGTCCAGTTCTGCCCAATACCGTGGTTGGTCGAATTATCCATTACCCACGGAGAAAGCTTAAATCAAAGACTGATATGCATTTGTGTATTTATGTGATACATATTGCATGTAACACTAAAGGTTGATCAAAACATACAGATACATTATGGTTTATCGAATACATTCAATAATAAATATGATTAGTTAGAGACAGATTTCCAGCAGGGTGTATGAGCATATTGATTTCATTTCACCCTGAGCAGAAGGTGAAGTGTGACATTTCACCCTGAGCCGAAGGTGAAGTGTGACATTTTACCCTGAGCCGAAGGTGAAGTGTGACATTTCACCCTGAGCCGAAGGTGTAGTGTGAAATGAAATCAAAGCGGTTGGCATGTTCCAATACACCCTGCTGGAAATATGTGTAACTAGTTATATCGATAGACATCATTATATATATCATTGTAATTAAAAGTTCTTCGCTTAGATTGTATTACAACTGTAGAATGTTCTGCGACTGGGACCGGGCGTTCTTCGGTTTGAGGAATATAGGAAGTTTGTATCGACCCAAAGAAGCATTCTGACATACAACTTAAACGGTAAGACTGATAAATATTGCAAGCTTAATTTAGATATTCACAAATTAAAAATCGTTCAATGGACGAATTTGTAAATGTGTCACCTGTTTTCGCGGATGATCAAATGTGAGAAAGTGTCGATTCTTATGGATGGCGGGAGGTGTACAGTACTGGTTCTGCCCAGGAAAAATGTGTGGTCTGCCTCCACCACACAAAATCGTCCGTCATATATAATAAATACTGATAAAGGTGATCCTTTGAGAGCAACAAACACAATTCGGAGAATAAAGCAGCAGACTCGGTTTTATTGAGTCTGTTCATGTTTTGAAAATGCCGTAAAAACACCATACAAACAAACAAATGTTAAAAATAAATAAAATCAGGGTGTCCACCCTGATCAAACAGATACAGTAGAATTCATAGAAAAATAATGTTGAATCGGGAGTTTCCTCAGCTGTCCGCCATGTTGTTTTATTTTTCAGTAGGCCGAGAATTTTTGAAGAAATGACGATAAAGTAATATATATATACGATATGGTATTGACAAATCTCCTGCCAGAGTAAGCACGTTAATGTAGCGTTCACAGAACTCAGTCATCATAAACCACGCATTCGAAACAACACACATAAGGATAACTAGAATAAAGTTTGCGACACAAGAAAACATAATTTTTTTTTAAATGGTTGACCACAGGGTACCGCCTCGGACCGGTTAGTATGTTTGTAAGATCGAATATCTTTTACAGGGAGCTGTAAGTGATTCTGTTTTGCTTTATTCTTGATTTTGAGCATTTTCTCTCATATGCGATTATCCGATATAGACAGCCGAGTAATATATATGGTGCGACATTAAGATTTAAAATAGTGAACAATACATATCTTAAATAACACATCTGATTTCTTGCCATGACTCGCTACACAATCGTTACGATAATATTTAATATAATTTATTTCGTTTGAACGGAGTGAATAATACATAAATTATTTTCTCTCACCGTTAAACAAAGTTATATAAATGCGTCGTCCGCTCATGCGCAGCAGTAATGGTCAGTATCACGTGATGTATCACGTGGTGTTTGAAAACTGGTCATTCGGGTTCTGGACTGCGATGGGTTAACACCTCTAAGCTTTCAGTTAAATTTATGATTTTAGGAGTCGTAAGTCATAAGAAACTATAGGAACGTTTGTGTGGTTTAAATGCATTTATTGTTATTATTTATTATTTTCTGAATTTTGTGTAGTTCGTCGGTCGTTGCAGACACTTGTCTGAATCACGATGTAATTAAAGATACATTGAGTACAATATTAGTGTTCATTGGTTTATATAAGTTTGTTTGAGTGTAGTGAGAGAATATATATACATATTTCTCACAAGAAATATTAGTTTTCTGCGTACCTTGCTTATTTATATTTTGTACTTAAATCAATCCGATTGCAAATGATATCTAAGGAAAGCATGAAAGAAAAACAATCATTGATGTCATTTCTGTTTTTTATTAAAACTAAAATAGTGATAGTCCGTGTACCTCTCAGTAAAGATATGCTAGAGCCACTGTAGTAAACAAACCCTGTCTATTGTAAGATTATAGACAATTAGTATACCGAATTAAATATATACATAAAGATTGACTACAGCCACGTCGATGGCGTGAATGCATAAATACCTGTTGTTTTTTGCTTTCTCGGGGTCGTAGGATTGGCAGAATACACTTGAAAATACTTTATATTTGATGATGATACGGTTTGATGTTGTTCCTATTTTTGACATAAATACTTTCAAAGAGTTAAGTTAAATCAGGGAGTAAAGTATACTTTACTATACTTTACTCCCTGGTTAAATACATATGAAAGAACATTTGAAGATGTCCCATTTGTTGACCTCTGTGACACTATGCACAGAGGCCCCGCGGTCAAACATTAGATTAAAGAATATATTTTATAATACATGAACAGGATTTGAAGAAAAAACAAACAAAAACACCTTGTAAAACGCGTATTTCTGAACTTTAACCAAGCCCCCAGGAATCAAGGGTGTTCGATTCAAATAGGGAAGTGCATACTCTAGGTACAACTATGTTAAAAGGAAAGACGGCAAAATCTCGGTAGAGGATATTTGCACTAGTGAGAATACTGTTTTGGGAGCTCACGAGATGAAATAAAGTTGCATATTACACTGAAAAAAACAACCTTGTTATTGTATGCTTCCATCAGTGTTTTTGTGTCTATTTCACATTTGTATTCCCCAATGGTAGCCCCAATTTATTACCGCTTCATTACAGATCAGTAGTTAATACACGACATAAAATATGATCGTGAAATAAACAAGAACAAATATTAAAACAATTATAAAATATATAGTTATCACGTCAAACATCAAACTATCAGCATGAAAATGATTCAACATTATATTAGAGTGTATTGTTAAAGGGAGGTAATCACTATAGAAAAAAGTAGTTCCAAAACATTTATGGTAATTTCACTGTTTGAAAACAGTGGATTACCACTTTTATTTCACTGAGAAAATTATATAAATCACTGGAAAGCATAAAATAAAAAAATAAAAAATAAAACATTTCAATGAGATATTCAAAACCATTACCTGCACAAACGTATTTTTGTGCATTTTCATGACCAGGAAGTGTTGCTGTGAGCCCATATCGAATCCGGAAGTCCACGTGAGTTTAACGCTGTCATATGTGACGTCAGAATACCTCAAATTGTACGGCATTTCTGGATTACCTAGATATAAAAGCAATTGTATACGTGCGGTGCATTTTACTTTGTGTAACCTACAATACTCATTTTTTGCAGAAGATTCAGTTTTGATTACACGTATTTTAAGAATTTTGTCATTATGTTATACATATCAAATTGTCGTGTAAGCTATATATTTAACTAAATAAGTAAGGTATAGTAATTGTACTTTAAACTTGATTTCTCAGAAAATACTTCGGCTTGAAAGCTTTAACATGTGTTCATTTGATCAGAGCGTTCGACTTAAACTCGTGGTGTGATACTTTATTCTCCAGAAATACACCAGTTTATCAAGAAATACTCAAAATAATGAGATTATTATTGTTATATTTTGAGGAGGTTTCTTAGAAATTTTAACTAGTATATATATATACACAACTATTGTATTTGCTCTTTGACCTTCATTGCAATATGAAACACGTGACACCCATGCCACTGAGAGATGCTATTGCCTCCGTGGTCGGAATAATAAAGACGTTGGGTCTAAAACTGCCTTGCCTCTCACTGCTCCCCACTGGGAGCTCGATTTGTCAAGTGAGAAAGTGTTGATTATTACGGATGGCGGGAGTTATATAGTACTGGTTTTACCCAGAAAAATGAGGTGGTCTGCCTCTACCAATTTTTTTTTTTTTTTTTAAAAATCGACCATCATATATGGCCTAACATGTGCTAAAAATGAGGTAAAATAATATTCAAACAAAGAAGAATTACCGTAAGCAGTAAGTTTATAATGCGCTACATAGACTCCAATCGAGTTGTTCATGGCCAGAGTGTAGTTGCCGTAATCTGCAACCTCTACGTTTGAAATATTCAAAGCCGCAAAGGATGGAAAATTAAAGTTCGTGACATTTTTGCGGATTGGTTTGCCATCGTCACGTGACCACGTGTAGCTCGGATACGGGTAGCCAAGAACATTCATGATGAATAAAGCGTCCATGCCCACTCGGGCTTGAACATTGTACATTTCGCCACCGGTATCTGGGTTTGGTCTAGGTGAACCTGGAAAGCAGAACATGTCTCCAATTAAATACTAAAAAGTGGATCCCTTGATAGTAAAAAACACAAACAACAGATAAAAGCCGGTTTCAACGATTGAATATTTTATTTTATTCCATTACCTTTGATTAGCATGGGTACACTTACTAAGCTCAAAACTCAACTATTTTCATGTTTGGGACATAATTAAAATTACGTTTGTTTGCCCGAACGCGACCGGTCCAAACTGAAATCGGGTCGACTCCAAACCTATTTTTAGTTAAAAAATATGTTTCTTTTTTCACCAGTGTTTCTTCTGCCTCTTTATTAGTTTAGTTTACCAATTGTTTTAGATAAGAAAAATAACTTGCAAGGTTAATTTTCAACATTGCAATAAACACCCAGTATATTAAAATCATCTTTAATAAGAACAAAAAGTAGTTTTTAAGTCCAAACAAACAGTTAAACAACATTCACAAAAAATATGGTATACATGGAAGAAAAAAAGAGAAGATATTTCTTACTTACATACCCATCTGAAAAATCTAAGGTCAGGTTTAGGCAAACTAAGATATTTTTAAGTGTAGCCTTGGTTAATATTCAAAGTAGTTTGACTGTAAATATTACAAACCATGGAAACATTTAAAATCCTCAAGAAACATTTGATGTTAAACGTGTGGTTGTACGCGACATTGGATTTAATGTAATCGATAAAAACATTTCAAAATAACTACTAACATATACCTGCGTACCTGTTCTAACTAAATTGTTTGACGGTAAATACTTCAGTCCAGATACGGTTTTATAAATGGGACATCTAAGGAAAAACGTAAACGTAACAAATGTCATATCAACTTAGATATGAATGGAGATGAGTATCGAAATCAAATCCCAACGTTTTTTCTGTTTATATAGTTAGAGTATCTTACATTAGTGATAACTTTATTCAAAAATGCACTTAAGAATGCACTTAAAGAGTTAAAAAAAATACCGAGCATCTTACCGTTTGTTTTTTGTCACTGATTTTAATACAACAATAAATAATTACGAAAGTAAGATTCTGTTGATCACAAAGTCACAACGTCACATGTATGATGTCACATAAGGTAAGAAAGCGTACGTGACTTTGTGACTGACTTTAAGTTAAACCATTATCGAAACTTTATAATTGTATTATAACAATCACAGTCCGTAATTAATGCGATAACGCAGATAACAGATAATGACGTCTTGGAATCAAATGTTAAAAGGACACACGTCAATCTGTTGTTTTTTTGTAAAACTCGCGGCGTCCCGTTAGTTTTTCTACATAAATTGCATTTGTTTAATCATTAATATTAATTATAAGAATAGTATAAAGCAAGCTGGTTTTGCATATTACTAACTGTTGATTATATTTCACCAATGATATTTGTTTGTTTTGTATGGTGTTTTACGTTTTCAACACATGGAATGTTATATATGACGGTCTATTTTTTGTGGTGGAGGCAGACCACCCACTTTTCCTGGGTAGAACCAGTAATGTACACCGCCCACCATCCGTAAGAATCGACACTTCCTCACTTCCAAGTCGAGCTCCCAGTGGGATTCGAACCCGCAGCGGTGAGAATCGAAAGTTTACAACGCAACGTCGTTAATCCCTCGACTACGGAGACGACGTAAAGTTAAACCATTATCGAAACTATATAATTGTATCACAGTCTGAAATTAATGCGATAAATCAGGTAACAGATAATAATAATAATAATAATATTAATAATAATAATAACAGTGCTAAGGCAGCCTGGCGTCATGAAAACATATGCTAATATTGCTAAGGCAGCCTGGCGTCATGTAGTCAAACTACCATTTGGCTATACTTGCGACTACTTACAAAAAACTGTCAGATTTTGTCCTCTTGTAGCATTTATTCCATGGTTTAGTTTGTTTTTCCCTGTACACATCCAGAAGCCGGCATCTTGACACCTAGCAACAATTGGACCTACTTCAGCATCGGCAGCAATAGTTGCTTGCACGACCACATTATTGGTATAATTGTTGCGGATTTCCCAAACCGGGTCTGGGTTGCCTTCGATCTTACATGTTACTGTGAACGATTGGTTCTCGTTCACCTCGGTATTGTCTAAGCCGAATTTAGGAATGTCCGCTGGATCTGAATAAACAAACAAGTGTTGTCGGTGTTAACCAGATGTAAGAATCATAACTGCTATGGCTTTGTTTTATATGCTATACATATCATGGCGCCATGATGCGCTGCTTTTATAAAGTAGGTACGACTCCATCCACACTTTCTGGCGAGGTTTCTGAAGACATCATGCAATGCCTGCATATACAACCGCCGTATTTCAATTTACTAGCCTAAAAGACCACACATGTATGCATAACACTCACCAAAGAAAAGAATATAACGCCGATCTAGTCGTTTTATATAAGAATATATTTTCTAACACGTTCAATATTTCCTCTCGAACTATCTAGCTCTTGTCTGATATCTCGTTCCTTATTTGTAATCCTTCTCTTTGGCTAGTCTTCGTAAGAACGCATACAATAACAGAATATAAAACCACACGAGTTATGATTCTCACAGCTAGGTGTAAATCAAAGAAAACGGTCAAAGGCATAACTCACAATATCAATATAATAGTTTTCGAAGGACAGTTACTGTGTATTTTTCACTCTTTTTAAATATCAGTAAAATAAATATTCCCTTTTGTTGTTTATAACTGAGGGAATAAATACAGTTGTCATAATATAACAATAAACAGTTACAGTCATTTCGATGTTATCATTGTGTTGTTACCCTCATGTATATAATGCTATATAAGTGGATACATGTTTATTGATTTAGTTGTCAAGTTGATTCTATTAATAACACATATATTATAAATATCTAGGTTGTGTACTGTTTTGATTGACATCATGTGATACATCATATGACTCGTTCAATGGTAATTTGAATACAAGACCATAAAGAAAGGGAGCAGTGCCCTAAGGTTTCTTGGGCGCAATCTTCGGGTCAGCAATGAGCAAGTATGAGCGCAGCATATTTCTCTCTCGTGAGAACAGGCCTCGAATACTGGTCAAACGTCTGGAACCCCCACACTAAGGATCAGGTATACATGCTAGCGATGGTACAGCGAATGACTGATAGATATACAACAAATCGATATAGGAATACTAGCAGTGTCAGCTCAATGTTGGACCATTTTCCGCGGGAATCACTAGAATCCAGAAGGACCAAGGCAAAGTTGACCATGTTCTAAAAGCTCGCCAATAACCTTGTAGACATTTCCGCTGATCAGTACCTGACTATTGCCTTAGTTCGAACAAGGACACACCACAACAGGACATATAAGTGCAAATCCGCCACCACAAACCTCTACAAGTTCAGTGTCTTACCCTGTACCACTGGGACGTGGAGCTCCTTAACATACACCGTTTATAAGCTCCTATCTTGGTATCTTTCAAGCAGGGGCTCTCTCAAACCTACCAGGCCGTTTGTGACTGACATTAATTATCATATGTAGAACCAAAAACACGCATTACTACAAACAACAATTACAAGGTTGATAAGAACCAAGACATGTGTTATTACAAACACAAACGGGTTCACATTTAGGCTACCGATTTTACAGAATTCACTGTTGCGAATTGATATTATGAATGGAAATGCTTTACCACAACATATACATAAAATCAATGTAGTTGTTAAACAATATTATCATTATAAAATAAACATCCAGCCGTTTCTTACACGCTATGACGCTTGCTACTGATATGTTTAGCTCAATGCGTGCTCGTATAGGAGTACACATACAGAATATATGAACAGAACAGAACGTAGTTTTTTGTTTAACTTGCACATACGTATATACGTACATCGTTATATATACATACATAAATGTTCCTGCATATGCTTATCTTTGAGATGATAAGTTAGAACGTGGTAAGTATTTCTAATAATTAACAGTAATCAAGTGGTAAGTGTTTTTGTAATTTGAAGAACATTCTTGTAAAGTTAATGACACATACGGCAACATCTAGTAAGCTAGTTTATACATAACACGAACAGATAAAGAGAATGTATTCTTCGATATCGTTAGCTTAATACATGTAACGGTCACTAAAAGTTTCTTGATAAAACCTCGGGTAATTAAAAACACATACTTACATTGAACATCGATGGTTACAACCTCAACTGTGACGTTAGCCCCGGTTTCATTGTCGCCCGGAAGTGACGTATTAAATGCGTGACATATGTAATCACCTGCGTCCTTCCGATTTATGTTTATCATTTCTAATTTTACTCCTTCCATGTAAAAACTGCTGCCTGTAGCATTTTTGGTCCAGTAAATAGTGATGTTGGGTTGCTCAGTTACGTTGCACACAATCAGAAGATTGTCACCTTCGAGAATCTTATGCTTTGCTGGTTTCTTATCGACATCATCTATGAAAGGATATTAGAATTGAGAAAAATGGTCCTATAGAACTCATAGCATCCAAACGCAATGGCACCGTAGGTCCGCACTGCACCACAAACAAATTAAATGTACAATCATAATACAGCACAAAACCACAGTAAAACAATGATAGACGCCGCCATCTCTATAGGATGGGATAAAATAACAACATTGATCGCATGTACGGGGAAATGTTGTACCACCGCCACACTGCACAAGCGACAAGTTGTGAATACAAAATGAGAAAACCGGTCCTATAAAAATTAAACACCACAACGCAATGGCACCGTAAGTCTGCACTGCACCACAAACAAAGAGCAAATTAAATGTACAACCTGTTTATAGAAAGACATGTATATATCCGTATAACATGACGGAGTGAAATAATTTCAGTTAAACAAGACCTTTGAAATAAATTCATGGTCTCTAACTGTTGGTAAACTTTCGTTTCTTTTTTTTAATTTATTTTATTTTGATGTTTTATTCTTCCAATAATAAATTCTCAAAAAGAAACATTAAACTTGTTCATTCTGTTTTAAAACTATACCTATAAGAAACAATACTGAATGTGTAGCCTAATATCAAATAGATAATGTACAGGCCAGCTTTGTTATATACGGTGTTTATGTAATAGATAGGGTATGGTGTAGCAACGTTAAATGTAAAAACGTCGCTTAATGTAAAAATGTCGCTAAATGTAAAACCTTTTGTCGATAAACGTAAAAAGGGTGGCTAAATGTAAATGCAAACGTCTTTAATTGTAAAAACATGAGCGTCGCTAAATGTAATAAAAAAGGAGCTCAATGTTGCTGTGTGTAAAAAGAAAATGCGACATATGTAAAAATGTGACATTTTGAATAAAAACAAATGAAAGTAAAACTTTGAAACCATATATTGATAGTATAGTATCACATGTTATTTTGTGTCTTTACAACATTGTACATTTTTCGAGATTTCAATCCACCTTTTTTACGTTTAGCAACAAAAGGTTTTACATTTAGCGACGTTTTTACATTTAGCGACGTTTTTACATTTAGCGTTGCTACACATGGCCAACAAAGGCCATTTGAGCTATGATAAACACAGCTACTACCTCTACAGCTATTGCTACTACGAGTACTATTACTACTGTCGCTGCTGTTGCTACTGCTTATACTACAGCCACTGCTGGTACTACTACTAATACTACAGCCACTGCTGGTACTACTGCTAATACTACAGCCACTGTTGGTACTACTACTAATACTACAGCCACTGCTGGTACTACTACTAATACTACAGTCACTGCTGGTACTACCGCTAATACTACAGTCACTGCTGGTACTACCGCTAATACTACAGTCACTGCTGGTACTACTGCTAATACTACAGTCACTGCTGGTACTACTGCTAATAATACAGTCACTGCTGGTACTACTGCTAATACTACAGCCACTGCTGGTACTATTACTAATACTACAACTGCTAATACTACAGTCACTGCTGGTACTACTGCTAATACTACAGCCACTGCTGGTACTACTGCTAATACTACAGTCACTGCTGGTACTACTGCTAATACTACAGTCACTGCTGGTACTACTGCTAATACTACAGCCACTGCTGGTACTACTGCTAATACTACAGTCACTGCTGGTACTACTGCTAATACTACAGTCACTGCTGGTACAACTGCTAATACTACAGTCACTGCTGGTACTACTGCTAATACTACAGCCACTGCTGGTACTATTACTAATACTACAACTGCTAATACTACAGTCACTGCTGGTACTACTGCTAATACTACAGCCACTGCTGGTACTACTGCTAATACTACAGTCACTGCTGGTACTACTGCTAATACTACAGTCACTGCTGGTACTACTGCTAATACTACAGCCACTGCTGGTACTACTGCTAATACTACAGTCACTGCTGGTACTACTGCTAATACTACTGTCACTGTTGGTACTACTGCTAATACTACAGTCACTGCTGGTACTACTGCTAATACTACAGTCACTGCTGGTACTACTGCTAATACTACAGTCACTGCTGGTACTACTGCTAATACTACAGCCACTGCTGGTACTATTACTAATACTACAACTGCTAATACTACAGTCACTGCTGGTACTACTGCTAATACTACAGTCACTGCTGGTACTACTGCTAATACTACAGTCACTGCTGGTACTACTGCTAATACTACAGTCACTGCTGGTACTACTGCTAATACTACAGCCACTGCTGGTACTACTGCTAATACTACAGTCACTGCTGGTACTACTGCTAATACTACAGCCACTGCTGGTACTACTGCTAATACTACAGTCACTGCTGGTACTACTGCTAATACTACAGTCACTGCTGGTACCACTGCTAATACTACAGTCACTGCTGGTACTACTGCTAATACTACAGTCACTGCTGGTACTACTGCTAATACTACAGTCACTGCTGAGACTACTGCTAATACTACAGCCACTGCTGGTACTACTACTAATACTACAGTCACTGCTGGTACTACTACTAATACTACAGCCACTGCTGGTACTACTACTAATACTACAGCCACTGCTGGTACTACTGCTAATACTACAGTCACTGCTGGTACTACTGCTAATACTACAGTCACTGCTGGTACTACTACTAATACTACAGTCACTGCTGGTACTACTGCTAATACTACAGTCACTGCTGGTGCTACTGCTAATACTACAGTCACTGCTGGTACTACTGCTAATACTACAGTCACTGCTGGTGCTACTACTAATACTACAGCCACTGCTGGTACTACTACTAATACTACAGTCACTGCTGGTGCTACTGCTGTTTCTTTTCTACACTTGTTTCACACTCTAATCACGTCTTGCCATGTGACAGGTGTATGAATGTATGGATGGATGGATGGATAAATGAATGAATGAATGAATGAATGAATGAATGAATGAATGAATGAATGAATGAATGAATGAATGAATGAATGAATGAATGAATGAATGAATGAATGAATGAATGAATGAATGAATGAATGAATGAATGAATGAATGGGCCATATTCTAACACAATACATACGTACCATTTCTTGTAATTATATTCTCAATCTCATGCATTATATATATTTATGGGGGAATACGACTGTGAAATATATAAAGCATAGGATCTCAAATAAAATAGTAAACATCACAAAACTCATTTTAACACACACAAATTGTCCTATTGAGACGCAGCTACATCAATACATCAATAATGAAACCACGAATCTGTTCTGACCGAATAGGGTATTCCTGTGTGAATCCTCGGGTACATACAATCGATCCGTTTCAACTTATACCGTGTTAAACATGTTCAAGTAGTTACATATACATCTTCCTATACATATATTACTGTTCTACACACATTTTTACATATTTCGCTTATCCTTTTTACATTTAGCAACAAAAACATGTTTTTACATTTAGCTCCTTTTTTCATTACATTTAGCGACGCTCACGTTTTTACATTTAAAGACTGTTGCATTTACATTTAGCCACCATTATTACATTAAGCGCAAACGTTTTAACATTTAGCGACGTTTTTACATTTATACGGTCGCATTGAGTTGGTTAATTTAAACATCGAGATGGGCGTAGCCCATCGAGGTGATTAATTTAACCAACGAGATGAAACAATACTCTATTTGTTTTGTAGCATGTCCATTTCATCTCCCTGCCATACTCTAACGTCCAATAACTGGTAGCTGTAGTACACCATTTATACTGACAGGTGTTATTTTCAATTAAATGATTTACACCTTTGCTATTACAAAGAGAATTTTCAGTGACCATGCTACAAAAGTAATGAACGAACGTCGTAGGTCATTTTGAACATTCTCAGCACACGTTAATGGTCAATGAAGCTTCTTATACAAAAGCCATCAATGTAATGTACAGTGATGAATACGCGATATTTGTATAGCTGGAATCAAAATAACTTGTAGTATGAGACTATATGATATAACTAGTAGTATGAGACTATATGATATAACATGTAGTATGAGACTATATGATATAACATGTAGTATGAGACTGTATGATATAACTAGTAGTATGAGACTGTATGATATAACTAGTAGTATGAGACTATATGATATAACTAGTAGTATGAGACTATATGATATAACATGTAGTATGAGACTATATGATATAACTAGTAGTATGAGACTGTATGATATAACTAGTAGTATGAGACTATATGATATAACTAGTAGTATGAGACTGATATAACTAGTAGTATGAGACTATATGATATAACTAGTAGTATGAGACTATATGATATAACATGTAGTATGAGACTATATGATATAACTAGTAGTATGAGACTATATGAAATAACTAGTAGTATGAGACTATATGATATAACATGTAGTATGAGACTATATGATATAACTAGTAGTATGAGACTATATCATATAACATGTAGTATGAGACTATATGATATAACATGTAGTATGAGACTATATGATATAACATGTAGTATGAGACTGTATGATATAACTAGTAGTATGAGACTGTATGATATAACTAGTAGTATGAGACTATATGATATAACTAGTAGTATGAGACTATATGATATAACATGTAGTATGAGACTATATGATATAACTAGTAGTATGAGACTGTATGATATAACTAGTAGTATGAGACTATATGATATAACTAGTAGTATGAGACTATATGATATAACTAGTAGTATGAGACTATATGATATAACATGTAGTATGAGACTGTATGATATAACTAGTAGTATGAGACTGTATGATATAACTAGTTTTATGAGACTATATGATATAACTAGTAGTATGAGACTATATGATATAACATGTAGTATGAGACTATATGATATAACTAGTAGTATGAGACTGTATGATATAACTAGTAGTATGAGACTATATGATATAACTAGTAGTATGAGACTATATGATATAACTAGTAGTATGAGACTATATGATATAACTAGTAGTATGAGACTATATGATATAACATGTAGTATGAGACTATATGATATAACTAGTAGTATGAGACTATATGATATAACTAGTAGTATGAGACTGTATGATATAACTTGTAGTATGAGACTATATGATATAACTAGTATGTATAAACGAAAAGAAATGCCAATGAACTGTACCTGGGATTGGATTTCCAAGCGAAACTGTTAAACACACTGCTGCAACGACACATACGTGTAACATACAACACATAGCAGACGACATATTTCGCGTGGATTGTAACTAAAACCTCCAGTAATATTTAACTCCTTGTCTTTTCACTGGCAAGAAGTATGATAACGGGTATTGTGTTGATATGGACTTTATTTATTTTATTAATCTCCTATCTTGAGTAACTTACACGATAACTGTATTTTAAAGCGACACACGCAGTCTTGAAGTATTTATCATGCAATGAAATTACATCCCGATTTATTAATCCAATATCCTGTTAACTTTAAACATGCTTGTATATATTAAATTAAAGTTAAATACAACTTGGAAGTTTTCAATTTTTTTTCTTTTGCCATAAGTTTAAATAAATTATTGGTGAAATATAATCAACAATAAGGAATATGCAATGTTTACTTCTTATTCTACTATCTATACTTATATATTTTATTATACTATATTTGAAATATAATCTCAATCAACAAGTAGAAATATTCAAACACAATTTGATTGAACTTTTCAAATATGATTGTAAGATTGTCGTATGTCCCCTTAAGGTCACATGCGAGTGTGTCACATCGATACAATCTCGATATACTATTTATTTGCCTTTTGTGCAATCCCATCACGTTACTAACTCCCATTGACATTATAGGGCAATGATAACACCATATTGTTATCTACGCATCATTACACATGTGAGATTGGGCAATGCTAACTAATATACTATTGTTATCTATATCTCATTACGTCTGGGATTAGAGATACATAAAACAAATAATACTAATAATTTAAACACATTTTTGGAAATCAGGTTGTGATTCTTCTTGTCACGGAGGAGTTAACATAACTTTTATATTGAAAAACTAGATCAGGGGTTTGTTAATATACTTTTGCAAAGGGTTTTATAGTAAATGTAGTCCTGGTGGAGTAGCTATTTAGTTATACAAAAGTTACACTGACATAAGGGTAAGAGTGAGGGTTCCTGGTTAATATCTCAAGCATCATGTTTGCCACTGACCGTTCTTAAGCGATACCCTGTTTGTGCATTTTTTTGCCCGTACTGTACTTCTAAAAACAATGTTATCCATGTCCTTGTTTTTATTTTATTTTGAAAGCGTGCTTTTGGTTGACTACGTTTTAATGCGTTGACCAACATTACCTTTTCGACTTTTGTATCTACTTTTAGGACTGTTTAAGTCCTTCTCTAGAAAATTAAATAATAAGCGAAATATATACCCCAGAAATGGTGCTCGGGGAACATCTCCTCTTCTAAGTACACTCCTACGTCTAGGGGTACACTAGGTTCATGTTGCTGCTGACAAATTGAGCATATATGTAGTCGCAGGATTGAGTAGGGGATAAATAATAAAGTCAAGATTAATATCACCTCTCTTGTCATAAATATGTTTCTTCAGTCGAGAGATGTAAATCGAGAAAAGAAGCGACATTATTAGAAATATTAGCTTTGTCGAGCCGCTTTATATTATTGACCATAGACACCATTAATATCAAGACACCATTAACTGATGTTTAAATAGCAAAACATGGTATTTCAAAAATAGTTATCTGTTGTATTATCTTTGAACTCATTAAAAGGGCAACAACTATGTAAAGCTTTTTGCTATAATTAATGCCGGAGTTGTCGCCTTTTGACTAACGCGTTGTACTATTCTGTATACAAAATGTATCACTTACATACGTACTCGTATCTATATATGTTATTAAAGTCAGAGTGGTTGTTTTAATAAATAATGAAAAGGGAATCGCTTGGAAACCACAAAGAAATAAAAGTAGCATACTCTATTTTGATGGGTCTGTTCATGAGAAGTTATTTAATTACTCGCATCCGAACGACTAACTGTATTTTATTCACCGATAAAGTAAAGGTACGTATTTATTATTTCGATTCTAACACAGCAATAACCCCATTGTTTACGCTATTATGGGGGGCAGTATATATTATATCGGAGGTCAAGGTAATCAGGCTGCTTTGTTTACAGGCTGTTCCACTGGGCGCCCCCGTATGCAAAGTTCTGCGCGGTACAATATGTTTAAATGCACTAGTAGTCACGTGACAAACAATTAAGTATTTTATCGTAAAATAACATACAACTCTTCTCTATATATATATGAAAGACTGCGCAGGTAGTGTTAGAATGTGTATTAAAGTGTCACATATAAAATAACATATATGCATACATCACAGTACAATTTCAATGTTTTATATCCAGCTGTATACCCGACTTATGAGACACTGAACAACATTATGTACACATATTTTTCACTTTTAGAATGTTCATAAACCATGACACTAGAGGTCACAAAAGAAAAAAAAAAAAAAAAAAAAAAAAGAGAAACCATTCACAAATTAAAACAAAAGTTAACAGTGTTTGAACTTGAACTATTGTATATGAGAAAAGCTTGCCTTTATTTAGACCAAACCTTATTTTGGGATAACAATAAGGTAAGAGTGAGATTAAGTACACCCTAAAACATGGGTTAACAACACCCTCCACTCCCACCCACACATACACACCCATTCCCGTGGAGTGATTTTGACACTGTCCGGTCCAAGCCGGTTTTCATATTGTTAATCCATTAATTTATCTTTCCTTGTATGTGTTATTTGTTGTTGTTAGAGTTAGGTTTGGTGCACCCTAGAACCTGGTTTAAACCCCCATCGGCTTTTTGTCACTGGCCGTACCAAGGCTGTAACACTATTGTCATCTTCTTTGTATTGTTGACGTCACATACATTGCTTTTGATTAATATTGTAATTGTTATTTGTGTTAATGCTTGTCTGTGGTTTCCGGTTCGACTTATATACATACTTTTAAACCTACTTATATATCCAACAGTAATTGTAGAACCACATTTCTTAGAAACACATTTTAATCTCTACAATGTTAATGAACTGTACCACCATATAATTTTGACCAGGGCAAACTCTGAGCCTTTGCATGAGTGACTATTTGAGACAGGTTTGAGTGTAAAAAAAAAAATATATATATATATATATATATATATTTATATATATGTGTGTATATATGTATGTGTATATGTATATATATATATATATATATATATATATGTAATAAAATCATGCATTACAATTACATGTTGAAGTATATATAAATATACACTCTTTTACTCTCCCAAGAGAACGAATCTTGATCTGAAACACTTCTTAGTAAGTGAGAAATGGAGAAAATGTATGACAAAAAAATGATATGTGACAAAATAGACATTATGTGTTGCCATTTATTGCCGGGTGTATATATATGTATTGTGTTGTACCTGTTTACTCATGGACCTTTACTCATGGACCTGCCTCGTCCGTCGGATGGGGACGTAAACCGGGCGGTCCTGTGTATCGGTCTATCATCCGAGCACGTTAAAGAACCATAGGAATCTATTCGATAATAAGAGTAGGGCAGGTTCCCGGATTCCTATGTATCCTTCCCCTCTCTCTGGGGCGGCTCTAAATAACCTGTACTGTGTTGATGAGCCGTTAAACAACATTCAATTCAATTCAATTTAATTACTCATGGACCTAAAGGTCTGTTGTATTTTGAATAAATATATATAATGATCACATTCATTCCATCTTTTTTATTCTATCAAAATCAAATAAAGCAATATATAAACAAAGTATTACATATTCAAAATGCATTATAAGGATTGGTAACAAACATTAAACATGTCACTCTTACTTCATAAAATGGATGACAAAAAGAACCAAGTGTCATTGTTTTTAATTAAAATGGGCATGGTTGTGTCATATGCTTTTAGTTAACATTGAAATAGACGATTTTCCCATTCATGTTCATATTTATTTCATGTACACATTTATTTCTATTCGTACTAGTATTTTGTTTGCACTGTTTCTTTTTCATTGTTGAAATGTAAACTGTATTGTTATATAGACACAGCATTTGTTTTTGTTTTTAAAAAAAAGAAAAAAAAAAGTTGCTAAATTTACTAAATGTATACGCGTAAAAGTGTAAATTTAAACCTAACGGTAAGTTTACATATTAATTTGATAACGACACTGAAAACTACTTTAAAACATCATCGAATTCATTTGAAATTAAATTTAGTATATTTAATCATTCGTACAAAATTAGTCTGTCAATTTCTTAAATATGTATGAGGTAGAAAATAGAACTGATAGATTTTCCCTAACATTCGCGATCGTTATTTATTACAAACTTATAATGAAAGTATATTGCCTCTGGTATAACCTCTCATGAACAGACTCAAGGTTTACCACCACTAATTACATGTAAGCCTCCGATGTATAGTCGAATGTAGTTCCTATAATAAAAAGTAATCCCTCATTTTTTGATGAAAACGGGTATTATAAGTAGGGGAAAATTGCCCATTTCTATTCGATTTTGTGGTTGTATGTATAAGAAGTGTATTAGTAAGTTTTACTGGATCACTGATGAACATTTTCGAAATTTCGACTCTATGCTTACACTTTGTGAGCAATGAAAACAGTCAATCAATGAAAACAGCTGTACCCTTGACCTGTTTAGTAAACAAACAAGAACTTTCTTACATGTCTTGTGACCCCATCTTTTCTGGTGATTTTTCAAGTGGAAAATTAGTTTTCTATATGAACATTACACTGCTGCATTATCCATACTTGAGTTGAATTTGCAGCGAATCATTAATATGTGACACTTTAACATTGGTGTCTATGGGGAAAATAATTAGTGGTATAATACCTCTATAAAACCGAGTCTGCTACTTTATCCTCTCAGTTGTGTTTGTTGCTTCCCAAGGAACTCTTTTATAAGTATTTATTAGCATTCACACTAGCGTTCGTTTAGTGCAGTGTGGCGGCTGTAAAATGTCTCCAGTGCTACGAATCAGTAGTGTTATTTTGACTTTTCCTTGGTGATCAACGAGCCACATGTAGGTGGCTTTGAAGTAGAAACTGCCTAATCCGGTGCTAGAGATGTTGCTTCTGACATTGCTTTTACGAACAGACTCAATAAAACTGAATCTGCTACTTTCTTTTCTTAGTTGTGTTTGTTTCTTCCAAAGGATCACATTTACAAGTATTTATTAACATTCACACTAATAGTCTAGTGTAGTGTGGTGCTGTAAAATGTCTCCCAGTGCTACGAATCAGTTGTGTTATTTTTACTGGTCCTTTGGGACCAACGAGCCCAATATAGGTGGCTTTGAAGTAGAATATCGCCTAATTCGGTGCTAGAGATGTTGCTTCTGACATTGCCTTTTATGAACAGACTCAATAAAATCGAGTATTTTACTAATTTATTCTCTGGGTTGTATTTGTTTTTTCCAACGGATCTCCTTTATCAGTATTTGTTATGTATAATATCCGTTGTAGATTCAGACACCCTCAGAGTAGACAATATAACGCATATCGTTTCTCATATTAAACATACTTTCTGATTTAGATAAAAAACATGTTGAACTTAGAGCTTTTTCAGTTTATAGTGACCTCTGGTACATTTCGAACATGTTTTTGTTTTATTTACCAAATTGTAATTGTAAAAACAGAAACTAATATAACTATACACCTTAAAAAAGTCGTTCAATGCGTTATAACAAAAATATATATTCTTAAAATATATAACAAAATTAAAAAATGCGTTAGTAAGTTTTGGAAAAATTGTTTTCAAATTTAGTGCAAAAAAACTGGTTTTCATATACAATCGATGCAAACTGAAAAATGGTCACTAAATTAATTTAAGTAATAAACATATTATTAAAAGCACACACGGCAATCTTGAAGTTATAATCAAGCATTTAAATTAGGTTCTCCATTTATTTACCCAGTCGCATTTTAAACATGCTTGCATATAATTCAATACAATTTTGAGTTTTCATTTTTTTTGTATTGTTGTACCATTGGTTTACGTATATTATTGGTGCAATATAATCAAGAGTTAATAATATGGAAAAATAATTTGAAATGTTCATTCCAGCTTTCAGTGAATATATCTATTTAACCCATCATTTATTGGAGAGAAGAATTTTTCCCTTCGAAATGTATTCATTGAGATAAACAATTTAATAATGTCAATTTAAAAGCATTCTTTAAAATGCAAAGGGTGATTTAAACAAATGTTTTGTTCAATTAAACACCTTGACCTCAAATGTGGTAGAAACCTATCATACAAAACTTAAACACATTATATGGCAAATAAATGCATGCGCTTTAACAACAAAAATGGATTTAAAATACATTAAATGATTTCATTTTGTTTTCCAGTTTTTAATACTATTTTGTTATATTTTAATTTATAAGGAAAACAATGGCTAACAAACTATGTTCACCTATAAACTGAAATAAAAAACAATCATTATGTGGTACCACATTAATTCCATTAAGCACTGGGAACGCTTATATTAGCAGGATTTTATAACGGATATTTCGACAATAAAACACGTTTAAAAACATATTTACTGCAAAACATGCGATAACCTGATTAAAATTACCTATTAAAGGTTTTACTGTTACAATATTCAAACCTTTTATCATACCCCAGCCAACCCCGTTTTCGCTTCTTGGAGAAGGGGTCGGATGGGTTATGAAAGTTAATACTCGGACCATGTATCTTTCATTAAAATGCGGCATCTAAAGGGTCCCGGCAACCACCGTGACATGTATACAAAATGGCAATTAAAGATATATCAAATTATATCCTTCTGACAGAGTGCTGAACTATCTCAATCGGAGACATAGGGTTAGATAGAGAAAACAAGAAATATATCACACGAAGTCTTGGTAATGTATTGGTAAGGGTCCAATAAATATCTATAAATGAGATCGTCTAACTGCTCGATTACCATTTTTTCCGTACATAATATAGTAACTACACTTAACAAAAAAGTTCAGCACGCCATTTTAGGGACATAGATTAAACATATGAACATTGATAATAACATTGTTTTAAGATATTAGAAATGCTAGGTAAGGATGTGATTTTCAAAGCTATTTTCTAAGCGAAGTATCAGAATTACCTCCCATATATTAAAAACAACTTATTTCGTTATAGAAATGTATTGCTTTGAACAAATTTAATCTTTGCACTAACAATAATTGCACATACTGTTATTGCTTAAAAACCGCTGAAATGTATTCACAAACAACTGTTATTTTCTCCCGAACAAAAACATTCCGAATTTCGTAATTTTAAAATTATCCCCCTTTTCATTGAAATGAGAACGATTTTCGATAACCTATACACGTATGTTCCCATAAAGTATTCTGTAATTTTATTACCGACTTTGTTTACAAATGACTTTGTAGCATTACTATTGGTCATATATATGTCGCTTTATCATTTATCCCGAACATACACGGGTCTGTATCTCGTCTATGGAAATGACATGCAATTTATGTGCTAAATTTATTTTTCTCAGTATATATATGTGGGTCTATTTTTTGCTTATATCACGTTTCCGATACCGCCCTGATGACGTCCACCACGTTTATCGGAAGCCCCGGAGTTGTATCGGGTAGCAACATTTAGGTGTGGCAAAGTTGACCTCATTATCTCAGGTCAATACACTTAACAGAATTAATACCTTTTTTCAGTATTCTTTAACACTTTCTAGAAAATTTAGAAAAAATAATATAAAAGTCGATATAATAAAGGTCGAAGAGGAATGTAGTATTCAAGGACCACAGTCAACCAAAAACATGCAATACTCAAAGAGATGAATATATTAATAATAGCAAAGTAATGACATTACAAACAAGTACTTAATGACTTGGCAGAAGCCAGAACAACAAGAAAATAAACCATTGAGGGCACGACAAGACGAGACTGAAGACAAACATCAAACGCCACCGTTCTTTGAGGATTTAGGTAGATGTCATCATAGGGTCCACAGCCTGTCCGGTCATCGCACAATCAAAGAGGAAAGCAAAGTGGCGAACTGTTAATGGGTCCATCACCAAGCATGCAGTGCGTTGCAAAATGATAGGGTCATAACCTCGTTTGATAAACCTTGTTTAACAAACAAGTTTAACAAATATAGTATGAAAGTGATCATGACCAAGGATCTTACGAAGTTTGTAAATCACGTCACCATAGAAGTCACCACAGAATTCAAGTTGTGATAGTCATTGTCGCAGAAGAGTTCTTAAATTGCTTTTATATCTGGAAAGAAGATAACATTTTGCAAAGGTTTTACAAAGGTTTTACGAAGTATATAGCAACTGTAACCCTGATGGAGTAGCTTTTTAGTTATACAAAGATTACGAATATTAAAGTCCTCAACTCGAGTACAAGCTCTAGAAAAACGAATAATAGGAGACGCATAGACCCAACAAGAAGTTGCTCAGGGAACATCCCCATCTAAATGGGGATAATTAACAATATCAAAATTAAATCATCTCTCTTGTCATATATTTTGCTAATTATTTCACCATTTTTAATGGAGAGACGTAAATCAAGAAATGAAGCGTTAGTATCAGAAATATTAGCTTTGTTTAGTTCAAGTTCTTTAGGGTATATAGTATTAACCATAGTAGAAAAGAAAGAGTTGTCAATGTTTAATATGTCATCCAGATACCGAGAGATGTCATTAAAGGCTTCAATAACATCGTCCTGGGTATCTGGTGAAAGACTCAACATGAAATTTCTTCATAGCAATATAAAAACAAATCTGCGACAATGGGTGCACAGTTCGTACCCATAGGGATACCGAGTCTGCTACTTTTCTCTCTTGCTTGTGTTTGTTGTTTCCAAGGGATTTCCTATTCAGTATTTATTGATAGTAAAAGGCATTGGCTTAATGTTAGCTATATCACGTTATGTCAGCTTATCTAAAACGAATTCCTCAATAAAATGTGTTGTATAAATCATAAACATTAATTTAAAATTGGCTTCAAAGTTGTAAGAAGTCTTGTTTTATGATTAAAGTACATTTATATTAAATTATATGTTATATCCACAGCTGGTAGTAATATTTATTATGCAGTATACCCCCTCCCTCCCCCACTTAACCGAATAATGACTAAATCAAAGTACGGTTTAGCTCATAGGTCGATTAAATTATGAAATTACGAACGAAATGAACCCAATCTGTATTTGTTATTGTTTATATTTTCCCCAGAGACACTTGAGACAAATAGAACACCTAACGGACCATGTTTTACTTTTGTTAACACCTAATGGTCCATGTTTTTGTTTTGTTAACGTTATTGCCACGCCCTTAATGGGTTAACAGTGTTGCGAAAGCAGTATTTTAAACAATAAATGCATAGGGTTGTATCGCCTCATATTATGGTTTTATGATACGATATGATCTTTGAAGTCGCCAAAATAGAATCTCTTTTAAACGAATGTTATAATTATTTCGTACAATTACATTTGAGATCATAACTGAACACACACTGATAATAAAAGTCCTACTTAACCTTCGTATTGGGGTTAAGTGACTATTTGGGCCAGGGTTTCGACATATAAATTAAACTGATATTTAATTACGATAATATTGAAGAAAAGTGATCGTAGCGTTATGGGTTAACGAATATAAAGCTAATGATGTATTGCACGCACACATGCTTTCTATATTGTATTTCGTAATAAGTTTGTTCAAAACAGCATTCATGATTTGTAAACGTGTTCATAAAGAAACGGAGCAAAACAATTCGTTAAAGTACACCATATGCGTTGTATCCCTGAGCAAGACACTTTATCTGCATTGCTTAGTACTGGTTCTACCCAGGAAGACATCGAGAGTGATTCAAATAAGTTCATAGAGCTTTCGTTACAATCGATGTAAAATAAATAAGTTTAAACTAAAGTACACTAGGACGACACTTGGTTTAAATAAACACCGGTCAATTTTTTTTTTTTGTATAATGGGGAATAAATTGGAGACCGTAAATCTAAAGAGGCACAATCTATATCTAGATCGATTTTAAAGGGATAAACGGCAATCTTGATATTTTAAAAACTCGCGGCGTCCCGTTAGTTTTTCTCTTAACTTGCATGTGGTCAATCATCAATATTAATTGTTAGAATAGTTCAAAGAAATTGTTTTTACATATCATTGACTTTTGATAATATTGCACCAATAATATAGTAACAAATGGTGAAATAATGAAGAAAATTGAAAATCTCAAAATTTTATTTAATTGTATGCAAGCAGTTTTAATTTAAAAGTAAAAATGACGCAAGATAACTAAATCGAAGAGCAAATTTTATTATTTGAACAAAACTCAAGATTGCCATGTGTCCCTTTAATATAAATGTTTAATTATTCAATCTTGCTAAATTTGTATTTGCACGTCGATATTTTTTTTGAATCTTGAATAAAGGGCCCTGCCTGTTATTCCATTCAAATTTCCCCGTTATTTACGTTTTTTACGATGCGGAAAAAAACAATTAATTAAGACTGAATTAAGACTGAAAGCGCAAAAATTCCGTTTGTTTTCAACAATAACCAATAACAGGTATTACATTAGGTGGAAAATGCCTTTTTCATTTTTTATAGTCTTCTTTTATGACTGATTAAATTACATATCATTTGGTGGACATACATATATAGGTAGAGTCTCTTTAATGTAATAATTAATGGTATTCTAAAATTAGCTCTTTGCCGTATTCAACTAGATCAGAGTTCAATGTTCGTATAGTAAACCGGAGGCCCCGGGTTCAATCCTCCGTGGTGCCACTGAGTTCCGTCGGTGTGTTCTTGGGCAAAACACTTTCCCTTAGCCTCGTCCGTCGGATGGGGACGTAAACCGGGCGGTCCCGTGTATCGGTCTATCCTCCGAGCACGTTAAAGAACCATAGGAATCTATTCGATAATAAGAGTAGGGCAGGTTCCCGGATTCCTATGTTTGGGGTTGCTAGCACGGCTTTGGTTTTCGGGTGTGCAGGTTCCGAGATAAATAAATCATGAATTACAAAACAAATTGACAATGACGAAATAATTAGTAAAAACTATGTCAAGAGAAATGATTTTAATTTTGGTATTGTTAATTATCCCCATTTAGATGGGGATGTTCCCCGAGCTCTATGTTTCTCAACTTTTTCGTTTCTCTAAAGCTTTGTAGTCGTGTTGAGGACTTTAATATTCGACATGTTTGTATAAACGCTACACCAGCAGGGCTACCGTTATTATAAACTTCGAAAAACCTTTGCAAAATGTTATTATCGTAACTCTGATCTACTTTTAAAATATAAAAGTAATTTAAGAACTCTTCTGCGCCAAGGACTATCACAACTTGACTTCTATGGTGGTATGATTTACAAACTTCGTAAGATCCTTGGTCATAATCACTTTCATACAATCTTTATTAAACTGGTTATCCTATCATTTTGCAACTTACTACCTATTTAGTGGATGACCCATTGACAGTTCGCCACTATGCTTTTCTCCTTGAATGCTGCTTTGATTGTATGATGACTGAACGGTAGCGTTGGATGTTTGTCTTTAAACTTGTCTTGTCGTAGCCTTTACGGTTTATTCTCTGATTGCTCTGGCTTCGGCCAAGTCACTGAGTACTTACTTTGTGGCTTTCTAGGCTTTTGTTTTTTTATATTATATATAAATGATCATTTATGTGTTTTACTTATATTGAATATGCTTATTAACACATAAACTGAAACATTTGACGAAGCACTCGGAAGCGTTTCAACTTAGAGAATTACGCTAACAAATCAACTGAATAAAATTAAACAGTACACACTATGCAGAATAAATAGTTGTGTACTAATTACGCTGTATCCCCTACACACTGCGCCGAAGCTAAGCACAACACAGGAAGTGTGCAGACACAATTTGTTTATTTATAGCACAGGTAACGTTTAAAGGTAAAGTCAGCGTGCCTTTTTAACGAAGTGCACGTTTCTAATCAGTTGTTTCTATTACATCGGGGATTTAATGCAATTTTGACGGTAATATTATATACACATACTTGACACAAAGTCTCTATCATCTCCGTTAAGGTTAAAAATAAGCATATTCTGACTTTAATGCTGCCTTGTTTGTTAGAGATTATAACCTGGAGGGATATCTTTATTTAAACTGTAACGTTTATTGAGATGACAATAGGATAAGAGTGACGTTTGATGCACCCTAGAACCTGGTTTAACCCCCACCCCAGCGGCCTTCTTTTGCCACTGACCGTTCCAAGGCAGTAGCTTTATTGTATAATCTTTTTTGTTTGTAATGTTTATCTTGCTTTTTTATTATCTTTAAAGTTGTTTTCATTTCCTTGACTCCTACTTTTCCTGTTCGATTTTTATATCTATGATGACGTCTACCTAAATCTTAATAGGACGGTAGCGTTTGATGTTTGTCTTAAATTTATTTTGTCTTGTCCTACCCTTAACGGTTTGTTCTTTTGTTGCTATGGCTTCTGCCAAGTCAATAAGTATTTGCTTTGTGGCTTTCTATGCATTTTTATATTCATATATACATGATCAAGTATGTGTTATATTGCCTATTGTTTGTTAGAGAATATAACCTGACAGGAATATCTTTATTAATATTGTCCCTTTTCATTCTCTTGTTTGTGTTTTTTTTTGGTTGACAGTGGAATGCTGCATTTCTTGCTCGACTTTTATATCTACTTTTATATCTACTTTTATATCTACTTTTATATTACTTTTATATCTACTTTTATATCTACTTTTATATTACTTTTATATCTACTTTTATATCTACTTTTATATCTACTTTTATATCTACTTTTATATTACTTTTATATCTACTTTTATATCTACTTTTATAGAGGAAAGAAATCAACCGAATTGATAACAACATTGAGACAACTATGTTACGCCAGTTGTTTTGACGTCATTTGCTGCCGTTGTCTGAATGCGTGTACGCAGCGGAATTGTTTTGTACACTCGTTCACGAAGAAAAACACAAACGATATTTCAAAACACCCTTCTAGTGGAAAACAATTTTCAGTAGGAATTATAACTTTAACTGCGTTCCTCAGATTTCTCGGGATACCACTGGAAGAATTTAATGCAGTTAGATTTCAGAAAAAAAAATTCGACCCTGTAGTATTGCAACGTACTTCATGCATAGTGATAGGTAGGTACAAAAGGTACACTCGTCCCTCAGGGAATTTTGGTGATACATTATATTGTGTTTTTCATTGGCAGCAACATTTGTGGTTGTTCCGTACACTTCTGGATACACCCTGAGGTGTTTCTATATTTTTACAACAACATTTAAGTGTGTCGTTTGCTAATTTCTCTATATTTGCTCTTGATAGTTATAGATGTGCTTTTGATGCATGTACTTTTATTTGCACTGCCTTAATTTGGGTGCTGAATACAGGATAATAGCGGGGTTGTGAATAAATAAAATCGATTTAAGCTAACCAGTAGGCCTGCTACTGTCCGTTCCAAGTTGGTAACCCAGTCTTCACTACTACTTGTGTATTGGCATGTACACTATATTTATGTTGCTCTTAGTCTGTGGTACAGTGCGGACCTACGGTGTCATTGCGTTTGGGTGCTGCGTTTTATATAGGACAATTTCTTTTCAGCTTTATTCAGAACAAACCGACTTTCCATTGCTGACATTAATTTCGATAAGATTAGTATATTATCACGAATGCAAGAATCTGTAAAAATAACATTTAAATAGATAAAGTAGTTAAGAAGTAGCGTACACATTATTTTGTTTTTGAGCTCTCCAATCGGAACTGCCTCAACCATGTTTTTCAAAAATAATCTCGGAAAGTAACAGACATCACCTTGGATACTACTTTTTGGTCACGTGGGTTCAGTCACACGAAATAAACAATGGCGGCGCCTATTAAACCAGCATGCTGCTTGTTATTCCGATGATCTCCAAAATGAACGATTGTACGCAATTAATTACAAAATATTTCTATATTCAACTATTTTAACTTAAATTGACTATAAAATGATGATTTAATTTGAAAGAGTATAAACTTTAATAAATAACACAATTACGTTTATAATCAATCTATTTTCGGGTCTATATTTTTGTTACGGTTTACACGGTCCTTTGCCGGGGCAAATCTCCAAACCCATTGAATCGACGTGTATCTTTGGAAATACCTACGAGCGTTATTTCCGATGATCTACGGAAATGAGCGAGTTTGTACGATTTTGACGTCTCAACACACCCATATTTGATGACGTCATGATTTGAAAAGTGGTTTGAGGTTTACAACCACTACTTACATGTAAACCTCCGAGGTGTAGTCGAATGTAGTTCCTATAATAAAAAGTAATCCCTCCTTTTTTGATGAAAATGGGCATTATAAGTAGGGGAAACTGTCCATTTCTATTCGATTTTGTGGTTGTATGTATAAGAAGCGTATTAATAGGTTTTACCGGATCACTGATGAACATTTTCGACTCTATGCTTACACTTTGTGAGCAATGAAAACAGTCAATCAATGAAAACAGCTGTACAGTTGACCTGTTTAGTAAACAAACAAGAACTTTTTTACATGCCTTGTGAGCGCACCTTTTCTGGTCATTTTTCAAGTGGAAAATTAGTTTTCTATATGAACATTACAACTCTGCATTATCCATACTTGAGTTGAATTTGGGGAAAATAATTAGTGGTTTCATACCTTGACAGCAACAAAATGTTTTATCAATATTAGTCTATTAGTTCTTTGGAAGAAGTGCGGTTTTATTGGCATGAGCGCCTATAATATAACTACATTATGTTGACAAAGTGTCATCGTTATATCGTTATATACCGAGATTAAGCCTGAGATAGCTTGATCATGATGTTATTGGTGGTCAGTTCTGATGGCCTTACGACCAAAAACATTAAAATAAATTGCATATACTCCAAAACAGAAATTCATCATTTTAAGCTTGATTTTTGAAGAAAAAACTTGAACAAGATTTTGCTTATGACGTCACTAGATGTCGTATTACTTAACATGCTTAATGTCATGAACCGAAATTATGGCATACACAAGTAAGACCTTGAATATAAGATGTTATCAAAATGTTCGTTGAAATCGATATGTTAGTTTTGCAGAAGAGATTTTCCATTATGACGTCACTGGTGGGCATATCGGATAAGGCCATGTCGTCATTATGCTATTTGAATGAGCTTTGCATGCAATATTAAGGGATTATTATATGTAATTATATACCCTTCTCGTGTTGCTATGGTTTCTGCCAAAACTTGTTGTGTCGCTTTCTAGGCTTTTTTTTTTTTAAAATTCATAAATGCATTATCATCTGTGTGTTATATTTATATTTACTATTAATGCTGCCTAGTCTGCTAGAGAATATAACCTGGCGAGGATATCTTTATTTACACTGTCTTTTTTTATTGGGATGCCAATAGGGTAAGAGTGAGGAATGGTGCACACTAGAACTTGGTTTACACCCCCAGCGACCCTTTTTGCCACTGACCGTTTCAAGGCGGTAGCCCTATCGTCAACCATTTTGTGTATGATGTCATATCTTGTCTTTTTTTCATCATTGTAAGCTGGTTTTTTTTCTATGCGTGTTTTTGGTTGATTGTGGTCATTTCCTGTCCGACTTTTATAGCTACTTTTATAAGGAATAATAATAAGAATGAACAGAGCAATGTCGAGATATTTCCTCTGTAAAGTGGAGAGCCTGAACAATCCCTGCATGCGAGATAAGGACCTTTTTTTTAAACGGTCCTGGAAAATCGTATCGTTCCCACAGCAACAACAACCACAAAAAACAACAACAAAAACATAAAAACATAAAAACAAAAACACAAGCACTAAGCGATGACTCTGAAAATGTCAACAATTGCATTATTTATTTTTGCAAACTTTAAACGTATACACATGTAAACGTTTGATAACGACGTATTATGTCAGTGCATTTTACTTTCAAGTTAATTGTTTCACTCTATTAATAAGTGCAATGCTAAGAGGTGCAGTTGTTGCAATTATTTATCTTGCAAGTCCACCATTAAATCAGCTGTTAACGGTGAATGTTTAATGTATGTCTAGCTTCAAATGTTGATTGACGTGTATCTCACGTCATTTATGTTTTGACTTGAAATGCACCACATTGCGGTATACAATATGTGGGACAGACAGGTCGATATTTCAAAGTTCGATTTCGTGAACATAAATATAATGCAGGTAATCTTAAATAGTTAAAAAATTACATGTACCAACACTTTCGTCAGTCAGGTCATACTTTTAGTAATGTTACTGTTCAACTGACTGAATATATAATTTATGATAATGATGCTGCTAAAAGCTTTAAAATGAAAGCTAAACATATTGCAGAACTTAAGTGGAAGAAAAACTTGTACACACCATATCCACTCGGCCTTAATGACAATATTTATCAACAAGGAAATAGTTCAAATGAAATATTAATATTGACATTTTTTCTCTAGATCTCATGGTCGTAGGCGTTATGGTAACATCAAACGTAAATCGCGTGTAATTATTTCCGTCGCTGATTTACATACTATTTTTAAACGGTCTTTAAAGCACTCTATGCATACCTCTTTGTCCATTTCTTCACTTAAGCTGATCGACGAGGAAGAAGTATGATCACGTCAGTCATTTTCTAAAAATACTATATCTTAAAAAAGGTATGGATTTCATTGACATGCCTAGTATTTTTCGGATATCATGTTGTTGATTCTATCCCTAAATATTTAAAAAATGCGGAAAGTCCTGTAATTTGTTATAAGTATAATAAACCTATTAGAAATATTATTTTCAACTACAAGGAAATAGTTTCTGACCTTGATATAGTAAATAACACTCCTAAGGAATGTGACATAACACATACATTTTTTGCTATGCTCCAGCAGGTCATCACTGGTAGTTTTGATATTGTTAATAAACGTATCCGGCAATTTCATGAAACTTCACAGGAATGCTGATCTAGCTATCAGAACCCGCCAGTAGAGCTTCAAGGCCATTGACCTCTTGTTTATTAGGATGATAGTAGGCGTAAGTGTGAGGTTTAGTGCACCCTAGAACCTGGTTTAAACCCCCAGTTGCCTTTTTCGCCACTGACCGTTCCTTATTGTCAACCCTTTGTGTTTGTGATGTCTTATTTTGCCTTTTATGCATCTTTAGAATTGTTCTTTGTTTCTTTTTGTGTTTTGTGTGTTTGTGGTTGACTGTCGTCCTTGAATGCTGTTTTTCCTGTTCGATTTTTATATCTCTATATTTACAAAAGAGTGACGGGGCTCTGCTGAGCCGTTATGTGTTTTCATGCCGAACTTACTTATTAAACTTGACAGTAAAAGGCACTGACATAATAATCTTCTGTTATCCGTGTAGGTTATTCACGTGTTCTGTATGGTTTACTGATTTAATATATTTAACAAAATGCGTTCATTATGTTTTTCTTTATGCCGCTGTATGACGTCAGATAAGGTTACGTACAATAAATGAATAGGTATCAGTCATTGCCTGATAAAAGCAACCTTTCGTAGGTCACCCCTTTATCAGACAGAAATGTGCATATCTGCATAATACAAGTATCGTGGTTATCATGTTTCGATCAGGGAACATTGATATCACTGTTCTGATCGGTTCCGATTTTACTCTGCAGTATTTAATACTCGTATATATATTTTTTTTTGCGTTTTCCTAAATGTTTAAATAAATACGTTGAAAGGAAAGGTGTCCTTTGTGCGTAACAGACAAGCAACTATCAGGTGTGAAGGACCAACACTAAAATGATGCCAGGTGTGAAAGACGATGCCTGTTTGAAGTGGTACTGAATGCCTATTGTAGTCTTCTGTATCTTTGATTGAATACAGGTGCAAGAGATATGATTTACAACGTGGTGTGAGTTCGATATCATTAACCGGTAGTTTTCCTTTATCTTGTTTGATTTTCCGCCGATTTAGACAAATGCGATACAAAAGAAACTCCTGATTTATGTCTTTGTATAAATTAAACGAGTAGGTTAGCAATAGGTTAAGTTCAATTGTTTGAACTAACTAATGTTTCTGCCTTATCAAACGTATACAATGAATATACCGAATATCAATTTCAGAATAACCAAACCTGTCGCCTATCTACGAGTCATTATTATAGGAAGACAAAGCCCAGGGGAATTAAATATCAATATAAGAAATGTTAAAACGTTAATGGATTCGCATGTTCAAGATAATAAGGAAAGTGTTTCATTGTGAAAGTCATTTCACGTCAGAATTATATCGGTACCAATGAGAAAGTATAAAACAATTTTGTGAACTGGAACTCCAAGGAGCTCAATTCTAAAACTAATTTGATTCTAAAAGCATGTTTAAGCTATC
This sequence comes from Cyrtodaria siliqua, assembly GCA_037043455.1. Taxonomy (NCBI): domain Eukaryota; kingdom Metazoa; phylum Mollusca; class Bivalvia; order Adapedonta; family Hiatellidae; genus Cyrtodaria; species Cyrtodaria siliqua. The sequence continues at coordinate 54,584 of JAWPHD010001070.1, read as the reverse complement.
TTTGTTTTGTTTGGCTGGTGTGTATAATGACACAAACCATTCAGAAGTGAATGAGTTATTGTTTTGATCATGGCATATCTTCATTAGGTTGCCTACCGTATATACAATCATTTCTACATATATATTAGTTCAGTGCCCAGCGGAGGTTGTCTCCACATAGTGAAGACTGTAACCCCGTACTTGCAATGTGTATAGGAGGTTGTATCCCCGTACTGGAGGCTGTATCACTGTAACTGCAATGTTAAGTGGAGATTGTATCCCCGTACTGGATGAGGTATCAGACGTTGTGTTCCCGTACGTGTTATGCTCAGCTGAGATTGTTTTGCCGTACTGCAATGCTAAGCGGAGGTTACTTTTCCGTATCTGAAATGCTCAGTGGTGTTTGTTTCCCCGTACTTGCAATGGTACGTGGAGGTTATTTCTCTGTATTTGCAATTCTCAGAAGGCGTTACTATATAAATCGAAACAGCAGAAAATCTAGCTTGAATTAGGATGGGTTTGTTTTGATGCAAGTCCATAATGACTCGTGTTATAGGGTGCATTAGTTTCGCTGTATGTCCAGCTAGTACAGCTTGTGAATCAGCTTGTGTTAGTTTCGCTGTATGTCAAGCCAGTACAGCTTGTGCTTCAGTTGTTGTTAGTTTCGCCGTATGTCCAGCTAGTACAGCTTATGCATCAGGTATTGTTAGTTCAGTGTATGTCCAGTTAGTAAAATTTGTGCATCGTTTTTTGTTAGTTTCGCCGCTATTCACTTAACTTTTGTTCCGAGTGTGTTCCCGGGTGTATTAGTTTCTCATCATCACCAGCGTAATTCATACAAAAGGATGAGTTAGGTTCACGACACTGTCAAATATAATTTGTATATCATGAGATATTAATTTAGTCATCGAACCGTAAGCCTGTCATCCATATACTCTATCATTCTTGCTTACCATTTACATAGATCATCGCTCTAGCATACCCTGCATAATATCCTCTTGTTTAACAAGTGCTTTAACCAAATTCTTATCTTTGCATTACTCTAACTGGTTAACAACTATATTTATATGTCTTGTGCCAATTCATTTAGTATATTATTGGTGGATTTCTAATTATTTTTTTATATTCATATATACATGATCATTTCTGTGTTATACTTATACCGCTTTTTAATTCTGCTTGTTTGTCTTGGGGTACCCTGGCAGAAATTCATTTATGTAAATTGTCAAGTTTTATTGAAATGACGATATGATAAAATTGAGATATGGTGTACCATAGAATCCAAACAATTTAAACTCCAGAGGTATGTGTTTTGCCGCTGACCGTTCCAAGTCGATACCCTTTTACGGAAACCATGTTATGCTTGTAATTTCAAACTTTTTTTTAACTTTCCACTGTATATATTTTAGGTTCTTGTAGTTTGAAATGCATGTTTTTGGATGTTACGTTCTGTGAATGTTAAATAGCATGCTCTATTTCTTTTACTTTGTACGGATTGGAAAATGCTATCTTACTGGTAGAGGGTTGGATAAAAAAAACGCATTCATCAATACTGTTGGAACAGACGTCACTTTGCAAAGAAACGAACACACGCTGGTTGACGGCTACGTCAACTGTTCTTACGGTAATACCTTTTAAAAATATGTCATATGGAATTCTAAGAAGAAGTTGAAATGTTATGATCGCAATTGCAGTGTGGCGGAGGTAAAACGTGTCCCCGTGCTTGTAATCAGAACTGTTATTCATTCCGATATTTAGAGATCGCTGAGTCCGATATTTATTTACAGATATCGGTGGTACATTCTGAAATACATTTTTCTTGATTTAATTTCGAATAGGTGGTTCCACTACTCCAGACTTTAAAGGTTCTGAGGATTGTTTAATCACCCTTAGGATATCTTTTTAGTTTAGTCTTTTGCCTGTTACTTGTGATACGCAGGCTTCATAACCTCTGCTCCCAACTAAATTTCATTTTGTTCATTTCGTTCATTGTTTTCTCGTTTAAGGTCTCACTATGCACTTAGCTCCCTTGCATGTGACTGTACTCCCTTGCATGTGACTGTAGAATGATTCTTACACCATAAAAAGTAGGGGTGTGTTCTTCGGTTTGAGATATTTTAATAATTGCCCATGGATATGTTCTTTTCTTGTTGCAGGTGAGAAAACAATAGTGTGAGATTGGATGAACAGCGATTAGACGACACTGACAGCAAAATGTGACACATTTGTGGGTGCTCAAAATGCGTATGAATTTAGGTGCAAACTGGTTAGTGAAAGCCGAAAAGAGTACCTTGACTGCCACCACTCACATTAAAAAACAAACAAACTGGGCTATGTACCAGATTTTGTGGATTTTTATGAGCAGCAGTAACTGTATTTTCCCAAAAAAATACTTTTAGACTGTAAATGCTTGATTCAGAATGGCAAATTGGACTGTACTTCATTACGCGCCGCCGGTATGGTGTGAAAATAACTCATTGAAGGTTTCATCTTCACCGTTATATGCAACCCATCTTCGGGATGGCTCACATGTCTGTACTATTGACATTTTAAATATTAAGTTCTGCTCAACCCGGTGCTAGATGGTGTGAACAGTAGCAAGCACTTTTCACTACCGTTAATGAACAGTCTCAATCAATCCGAGACAGCAATAGTCTTTGTATTTATCTTGCGATTTCCAAATTTCTCCTTTCATACTCTTTTGGCATTACTCTTTCGAAACCGAATATCCATGATCACAGACCTTATATAAACTAAAAGAAAAAGAAACGCGACACGGAAATTTTCGCAATATGTTGTATGTACAATATGCTGCTGTTAATCGAATGGTACATGGCTACGTAAGATATTTCCTTTCGGCAAAACAAACTAAAACAACACGTAACACAGCAAATAGTATTCCTGCAAAGTTTTATTATTTACAGAGTACGCGTTTGGCTCAAGCATGTGAGCAAACTTAGGATGCAACATTTTGCAAACTCTTTACGTTAAATACAGTACTGAATATGCTCGATTTGTCAAAAGGGAACTTCAACATTTATGAATTTCTTGTCTACATTATCACAGTTGTGCCTTTTCTCTAACTGACTGCAACTGTTTTGTTTTTTACAAAACATCTTGGGATTTCCTTGGAATATATATGGAATTAAGTGTGAAGTATATACAATATATAGCAGAAATTCCTGTGTCGCGTTTCTTTTTCCTTTCAGTATATATATGTATTGATCTGTTTGCATTTTTTTACATATATAATTCATGATAATATTTAAAAAGATGCGTTATAATTTTAATTCAGGAAATAAATATGAATAATTATAACACAAAATTCAACGTGTCTAGAAGTTTCTTGTACGATTCATATAAACGTGTATTTTCAACGGTTAAAAGTTATACTTAAATATGGAAAGCTATAGCTGTAAGCTAACAGTATTGTTCAATTCGTTATGTAGATAAGTTACTTCGTTATGTAGAAAAGTCACTTCGTTATGTAGATAAGTCAATTCGTTAAATAGATGTCACTTCGTTAATTCGTTATGTAGATAAGTCAATTCGTTAAATAGATGTCACTTAGTTATGTAGCTAAGTTAATTCGTTATGTAGATAAGTCAATTCGTTAAATAGATGTCACTTCGTTATGTAGCTGAGTTAATTCGTTATGTAGCTAAGTTAATTCGTTATGTAGCTAAGTTAATTCGTTATGTAGATAAGTCTATTCGTTAAATAGATGTCACTTCGTTATGTAGCTAAGTTAATTCGTTATGTAGATAAGTCAATTCGTTAAATAGATGTCACTTCGTTATGTAGCTAAGTTAATTCGTTATGTAGATAAGTCAATTCGTTAAATAGATGTCACTTCGTTATGTAGCTAAGTTAAATCGTTATGTAGATAAGTCAATTCTTTAAATAGATGTCACTTCGTTATGTAGCTAAGTTAATTCGTTATGTAGATAAGTCACCTCGTTAAATAGATGTCACTTCGTTATGCAGCTAAGTTAATTCGTTATGTAGATAAGTCAATTCGTTAAATAGAAGTCACTTCGTTATGTAGCTGAGTTAATTCGTTATGTAGCTAAGTTAATTCGTTATGTAGCTAAGTTAATTCGTTATGTAGATAAGTCAATTCGTTAAATAGATGTCACTTCGTTATGTAGCTAAGTTAAATCGTTATGTAGATAAGTCAATTCTTTAAATAGATGTCACTTCGTTATGTAGCTAAGTTAATTCGTTATGTAGATAAGTCACCTCGTTAAATAGATGTCACTTCGTTATGCAGCTAAGTTAATTCGTTATGTAGATAAGTCAAATCGTTAAATAGATGTCACTTCGTTATGTAGCTAAGTTAATTAGTTATGTAGATAAGTCACTTCGTTAAACAGATGTCACTTCGTTATGTAGCTAAGTTAATTCGTTATGTAGATAAGTCAATTCGTTAAATAGATGTCACTTCGTTATGTAGCTAAGTTAATTCGTTATGTAGATAAATCAATTCGTTAAATAGATGTCACTTCGTTATGTAGCTAAGTTAATTCGTTATGTAGATAAGTCAATTCGTTATGTAGATAAGTTACTTCGATATGTAGATAAGTTAATTCGTTATGTAGATAAGTCAATTCGTTAAATAGATGTCACTTCGTTATGTAGCTAAGTTAATTCGTTATGTAGATAAGTCAATTCGTTAAATAGATGTCACTTCGTTATGTAGCTAAGTTAAATCGTTATGTAGATAAGTCAATTCTTTAAATAGATGTCACTTCGTTATGTAGCTAAGTTAATTCGTTATGTAGATAAGTCACCTCGTTAAATAGATGTCACTTCGTTATGCAGCTAAGTTAATTCGTTATGTAGATAAGTCAATTCGTTAAAAAGAAGTCACTTCGTTATGTAGCTGAGTTAATTCGTTATGTAGCTAAGTTAATTCTCGTTATGTAGCTAAGTTAATTCGTTATGTAGATAAGTCAATTCGTTAAATAGATGTCACTTCGTTATGTAGCTAAGTTAAATCGTTATGTAGATAAGTCAATTCTTTAAATAGATGTCACTTCGTTATGTAGCTAAGTTAATTCGTTATGTAGATAAGTCACCTCGTTAAATAGATGTCACTTCGTTATGCAGCTAAGTTAATTCGTTATGTAGATAAGTCAATTCGTTAAATAGATGTCACTTCGTTATGTAGCTAAGTTAATTAGTTATGTAGATAAGTCACTTCGTTAAACAGATGTCACTTCGTTATGTAGCTAAGTTAATTCGTTATGTAGATAAGTCAATTCGTTAAATAGATGTCACTTCGTTATGTAGCTAAGTTAATTCGTTATGTAGATAAATCAATTCGTTAAATAGATGTCACTTCGTTATGTAGCTAAGTTAATTCGTTATGTAGATAAGTCAATTCGTTATGTAGATAAGTTACTTCGATATGTAGATAAGTTAATTCGTTATGTAGATAAGTCAATTCGTTATGTAAATAAGTTACTTCGTTATGTAGATAAGTCAATTCGTTATGTAGATAAATTAATTCGTTATGTAGATAAGTTATTTCGTTATGTAGATAAGTCAATTCGTTATGTAGATAAGTTATTTCGTTATGTAGATAAGTTAATTCGTTATGTAAATAAGTTACTTCGTTATGTAGATAAGTCAATTCGTTATGTAAATAATTACTTCGTTATGTAGATAATTCAATTCGTTATGTAGATAAGTCAATTCGTTATGTAAATAAGTCACTTCGTTATGTAGATAAGTCAATTCGTTATGTAAATAAGTTATTTCGTTATGTAGATAAGTCAATTCGTTATGTAAATAAGTTACTTCGTTATGTAGATAAGTCAATTCGTTATGTAGATGAGTCAATTCGTTATGTAAATAAGTCACTTAGTTATGTAGATAAGTCAATTCGTTATGTAGATAAGTTAATTCGTTATGTAGATAAGTCAATTCGTTATGTAAATAAGTTACTTCGTTATGTAGATAAGTCAATTCGTTATGTAGATAAGTTAATTCGTTATGTAGATAAGTCAATTCGTTATGTAGATAAGTTATTTCGTTATGTAGATAAGTCAATTCGTTATGTAGATAAGTTACTTCGTTATGTAGATAAGTCAATTAGTTATGTAGATAAGTTAATTCGTTATGTAGATAAGTTAATTCGTTATGTAGCTAAGTTAATTCGTTATGTAGATAAGTTAATTCGTTATGTAGATATGTTAATTTGTTATGTAGATAAGTTAATTCGTTATGTTGGACTCTCTCGGTGTTGGACACCTTCAGTTTCTCTCTAAGCCTCACTCTGTCGCCAATGGTGTTTACACCGAGCGATTCTAGGTCCTTGTCCGAGATTATTCTTGCTTCCTCTACAGTAATTTTTTCTGTTTTAAAATGTGCCGCTATGCAGCTTAACCCAACTGCGGACAGAATCGCCTCCATTTTAGCTAAACGGTGTTAGCGTTCGATTTATCCCGATAAAATAATCTACTTAACACCGAAGTAACTTATCTACATAACACATTAACAATTGTACATAACGAATTGACTGGACTACATAACGAAGTCATAACGAATTAATAATTGTACATAACGAATTAACTTATCTACATAACGAAGTAACTTATCTACATAACGAATTAACTTATCTACATAACGAATTGACTTATCTACATAATGAAGTAACTTATCTACATAACGAATTAACTTATCTATATAACGAAATAACTTATCTACATACCGAAGTAACTTATCTACATAACGAATTGACTTATCTACAGAACGAATTGACTTATCTACATAACGAAATAACTTATCTACATAACGAACTAACTTATCTACATAACGAATTGACTTATCTACAGAACGACTAAACAGTTTTACATAACGATTTGACTTATCTACATAACGAATTGACTTATCTACATAACGAAGTAACTTATCTACATAACGAATTGAAAAATACTATTAGCCTACAGCTATGGCTTTCCATACGTAAAGATTGACCAAAGGGTTGTCGCTGTCAACGAAATTGATTTATTATCGTAAATTAACACTAAACTACTATTCCAGTTATGGGTCGATTAATTTAAATCTTGAGTTTCGTTGAGGCTTATTTTGTTTCAGCATTAAACATTTTAAACGCTTTTAGACTGACTATCACTGTGGTATTTGATTTTGTCTATATTCAGTGAGTAACAATTATCGGAACATAATAGTATGTTTACTCTTAATATGACCTAAACATCAAACGGTAAAAACCCTATTAATTGTAAGCAATATTTCATAGCAAACATATCTGCTATTTTCAGAGGGCGATGACGTCACATTAGATATCGGTTAAGCACTTGGCAAGTATTATTTTTATGTTTTGTAATTAAAACTTGAAACAAGAGCGGGTTAATGACGCTCCAAAACAAAAACAAATGCCGCTAAATATATAATCTTGCTAAGTGTTGCCTTAAACGGAAAAGTTGATTTATTAGCAGGAAATGGTTAATGAATATTACTTTGCAATTGCTCGGATAATGAATGTTATTTGTTCGGCACCGAATGAACGGACCAATGACGCAGTGGAATCATTTTGCCTTGAACAATAATTGACTTTTCTACTGGAGACTAAGTTTGCTCAATGCATGCCTTTATTTGGACCTGTTACGTGAAGGGTACTCAATCATCGTAACGCTATAAAGGAGTGTTAAGGCCCTCAGTTGTAGCGGCATCTGTGATGCCAATTTTGATGAATTGCAGGAAGTTTATGGTTATTTTCACCTATTCTCTAAACTGCAAAACGTGCAAAAATCCAGCTCCAAAGTTTTTATTGAATTCGTGATTGGTTACATTATTAGTTTTTAACTCATACCCGGTGTCAAATGCATTGCCTTATAAGGTAATTATGGTTTGTTTAAATGCGTGTTTTTGTTGGCTGTTTTCGGTAAATGCTACATTTCCTGATTATTTTCTATCTTGCTTTATTCAAGTAGAGACAATCCTGTTTAAAGTATCTATCTCGCCAAAACAGTCACATTTTACAACATGTGTATACCGTTTCTAAATCTACTGACGACGAGGTATAAATATCTTATATTTTTTGTCTAAACGCTATAGACACAGTATAAACGGCTTTAACCAGCCAGGCCAAACCCCAAAACTGCAGCGCTGAATTAAGAGTTACTATCTCATAATTCATTTGAAGCGTGTTCAGTCAAGGATATTTTAATAACCCATGAACAATCCTATACTTTTAATAGGCACATATACATTATTATATGAACTCAACACCTGGACAGAGTTTTGATAACGGTTTTGTAGTGTAATGTTGCCGTTTTTGGTGTGTTAGTTTCTTTAAATTGTTCATTACAGTGTGTTTAGTTGTTTCTTTTAGCATGTTCGACTTCATCGCGAACACTGATAAAAATACAGACACAGTGTAAAGTATACAGGTGGCCGATTTCTTAAATGTATACCGTAACAGCCCTATTAAACGCCCCTCTAATTAAAGCCTCCCCCAAGCCCCCAATCACCAACCCCATTTTGGTAGTAAAAAAGTGAAATATAAAATATGACTTACCGAAATCAGGAGATTAAACATATGGAACGATAGTCAAACACAGTAAACACATAAATATAATGCATTTGACATCTTTACACAATGATTAACTCAGTATTTATCAGCTAATTAAAAAAGCCCCCCTTTTGCAAAACTGATGTAATGCCGCGGCTTTTAATAGGGGTTTATGGGTATATAATATATATATGTATATATAACTATCCCCTAATATTTTTCGGTACAAACACGCTTAGTCTATCATTTTTAAAATGTTTTATTCTGAAATCTAAATATGGTTTCAGTGATAGAATCTATCTTCAAGCGAGATTATCAACGTTTTGATTTGCGCTTAATTAAATGTAAGGACACACTTTGATATTTGTTGATATGTATCACGCAATCTTTAATAACTATAGTTCTAACGGAGGAATTCAATTCACAATTTGGCATGATTTCGTGTATAATCACAATGACCTTGAGCGAACTATTTTATTTGGCCGTGTTCAGGACTCACAACACTATTATCTCCATTGACTACTCGTGCCCTACAGATGAAGGAGGTAGATAAAAACATAGTTCCTCTTTTCTGCTTGATACAGGACTTTCTATTGCATACATTGATTTAACCTTACCAGGTTATAAAAGGAAGAGATCACAGAAAAGTTCATGTTGATATAAGATTTCTAGCTTTTACACACCATGGGTCTAATCACCACGGGGTTTTATTTTTGTCGCATTATTAGGCTATTTTTTTTTCAAAAATGAAATTAAAAAAAATTCAACCTTGTAAATGTATATATTTTTTTAAATTGCAGATATTGGATCAATGAAGAATTTAAGCATACATACATGTTGTAAATTTTGTTTATCTCTATGCCGCGAACAAGGACATTACAGTGGGACCCTATGGAAAATTAATTATGGTGTGAGATGTTTACTTCCTTTCATGCGATTATCAAATGTAACAATCGTGTTAATGAACTGCGGAATGGCGTGAGAAGAGCAGTAGCGTTGATGGTAATGATATGGTCATGTCATGCACAGTTTACCTAGTTATATCATGAGAATTTGTATTTATTTGTTTAATTAGGCCACATATAACCATACTGCACACGAACATTGTTTTAGTCACGGAAGTAACGCTAATTTGTTTTTGCTTCCTGGCATATATTCAAATTGAGCATTTAACTTATTTTTTATATATTTATAATTGTCGCAAGATGACCCTAGTGGTTGGGGCTAACTCAGGAAAGAATCAATGAAGGTGAATGCATTTACATAAGTTTAATGCAACTTTTAAAATATGTTAAATACATTTATCAAGAAAAACAAGCGAATATACTGATGAAATATGAAAAGACTGTTCTCATGAACGTTTAAGACGTTCTTAGTATTATCATAAATACTGAATCTGTCATATACTCGTATGACACTAAAATGTTGTTAAAGTTATAATAATGTTGATGTGCACAAGAATTATGGTCTAGCGAGATAAATGTGATGCGCGAGAGCTCATGAAGATGATGATGAGCGAATCCAATGGGTGATTGTTATCAAATGCCTTCTATAAGGGTTGATGACGTGATATATATGATAATTAATCTCCACCGAGGTTGTGAATAACGTTCCTCCAGTGAGGACTGATAACGGGCCCACCTCGTGTCCCAGGGGTTGTTGATTATATAACCTGGCCATGTTGTCCAGGTACGGGGACTGTCCCCACCGCTCGTTACGTTATGCATTGAGTCATGTGTCGAATCAAAAAAGGTCATCTCTTTAGCTTGGTATGAAAGTGGGACTTGCAAATACCCTTTACTGAGGTCTAACTTCGAGAAAAACGAATATCCCGCAAGTTTAGAGAAAACCTCCTCAGTATTAGGTATTGGCTCTGCATCAAAGATGGTACGTTTATTGAGCTGTCTAAAATTGATGCAGAATCGAATTGACCCATCTTTCTTCTTAATAAGTACGACTGTGGTTGAAAAAGGGGTACTTGAAGGTTCGATGACACCCAATTTCAACATGTCTCTCACCACCTCGTCAACAATTGATCGGGAGTGAAATGGAATAAGATACCCCTTAAATATAATTGGTTACCATGATGTGAGTACAGTATCATGTTGCACTCCATCTGTCTGCCCCGGGTTTTCGGACAAGACATAATTGAACTCAGAGAGTAAATTACCTATCTCTCGTTGCTGCTCTACACTAAGCATTCGAGATATGTCTACATCGGCTGCTGTCTGCTTACCTACACTAGTGGGTAAATACATGGGACTAGTGTCTTCATTACTGCCTTCATCACTATCCTCAATAACTGCAACATTAACTACAGTTAACACCCCTTGTTGCACATTATCGGTTCTACTAATATACTCTTTTAGCATATTCGCATGAAATGTCTTCGACTTCCCATTCATCTCGATTCGATAATCCATAGTGTTTACTATCTCTCTAACGTAAAATGGTCCTTTCCATTGTAATAGCCTGTTATTGTTGGTCGGGAGTAACACTAATACCTCGTCATCTATCTTAAATCTCCTAGCGCTAGCTTTTTTGTCATAGTACCGTTTGTACGTGGTACTCACCTTAACTGACTTTGTGCTATCTTACAAGTCTCCTCTAGTTCCCTTAAGATCTAACACATACTGATATGTTGTCTTAACCTCCTCACTATCTACTTCATCTGCCCACATATCTCTAAGAATTATCATGGGACCTCTAACTGATCTACCGTACAATAACTCAAACGGAGAAAACCGTAATCTCTCTTGTGGAACCTCTCTAAATGCAAACAGCAAAGCAATGAGATACTTGTCCCAATCTTTGGGTCTCTCTGTGCACATACGTCGTAACATTTGCTTTAACGTCCCGTTAAATCAACGTCCCGTTAAATCGCTCGACCAACCCCTTACACATACGATGATACGGTGTTGTCGTGATTTGACGCAAAGACAATAACTTGCTAACTTCAGCCATACGTTCTGACGTAAACTGCGACCCACAGTCATTCAGCATTTCCTCTGGTACCCCTAGCAAACTGAACATATCGACTAATGCCTCCGCTACTCTCTCAGTTTCAACTGAGGGCCATGCTACTGCCTCCAGATACCTAGTTGCATAGTCTACCATGGTTAGAATATACCTATTTTCCTATCTGACACTGGAAATATTGGTCCGACTATGTCTACGGCTACCCGTTTAAATGGTGTATCTATTATTGGCATCCGACCTAAATGTACTTTGGTCACTCGACCTTTGGGTACTGTCCTTTGGCATACATCGCAGGACCTACAAGTTACATCTCCACTAACGCTTGGCCAATAAAACTCTGCCAATACTCTATCTGACTTTTTCTTTACACCTAAATGACCTCCCATAATCGACTCATGAGCTACCTTAAGCACCGTCGTTCTATACTGGGTAGGTACCACTAATTGGTGAAACTGTCTACTACCACTATCTTCAAATTATCAGTACAATAAACTAATCCTATGTACAAACTTAGAACTACCGGACCCTTTACACTTCGTAACTATACCATCCTTGGCCTTCACTCTACAATGATCTAATAACTCGTCTTGAGTTTGTGCTTCTATAAACTCCGCTCTAGTTATGTCACCTACTGCTGCAGGAACCTTGAGCTTGCTTCTGAACCCGCGCTCTAGTCTCTACTGCATTACTTATGCTACTCCTAAAATCAGATACTACCGGAAGTACTGAACGTTCTATCTTCCCTATCGTTAAATCGTACATCGGGTCGTCCATACATAGTGCCTCTGTAGTCCCCACAAAGAAAGGTGTATCTACATCTATTCTCGCTATTGGCACGTACTCTACCGACTTATTTAGCAACATACACGGTGACTGTTTACCTACCAACTGGTCATCCGTAACTAAACTACGCTTAATTACTACACCAGTACAACCTGTATCCCTCATTACAGTGACGTCCTTACCATTCACTAGACCATCTGCTGTTGGAAGATTTGCATACGGAAAGAGACATGTTCCGATCCTCGCCATTACGCCATCTGATTTAACACAACAGCTACTACTCTCGGTTTTAGTAACCGGACTATTACTACCTCTGCCTCTACGTCTACCTCGATTTTGACCACCTCTACCTCTACCAAAACTCCATGAATTGTTAAAACCTTGGTTCTGACTACCTATAGTGTTCTCTGCTTTACTATTGTAACTCAAATTGTCTACGACAGCGCAGACTTTTCACAAAATGAGTAGAACGTCGTGTTCGCCAATCTCATTGGATACTATTATTAAAATCAAGGGAGGTAAAAACAAACACCCAATTGATGGAGCAAAACGTGCCTCAGACCCAATCGTGTAGACTCTTGCTTGACTTGTCTTGCCCTTGTTCTTCCAAGTCGTGGTCGTGATTCTCTCCGGTCGCATTGACGGGCCAGAGTTTGATACACATTTCTAAAATGATAAGTAGAGATTTAGTATATAATAATAAAGATCACTTATTGATTCTTTCCCTCCGTAGTAGCCCAAAATCCCACTTCTGACACCAGTTGTCGCAAGATGACCCTAGTGGTTGGGGCTAACTCAGGAAAGAATCAGTGACGGTGAATGCATTTACATAAGTTTAATGCAACTTTTAAAATACGAGTATGTTAAATATATATACAATTATCAAGAAAAACAAGCGAATACATAGATGAAATATGAAAAGACTGTTCTCATGAATGTTTAAGACGTCCTTAGTATTATCACAAATACTGAATGTGTCATATATGACTCTAAAGTGTTGTTAAAGTTATAACAATGTTATTGTGCAACAAAATTATGATGTAGCGCGATGAATGTGATGCGCGAGAGCTCATGAAGATGATGATGCGCGAATCCAATGGGTGATTGTCATCAAATGCCTTCTATACGGGTTGATGACGCGAAAGATATGATAATTAACCTCCACCGAAGTTAGGAATGACATTCCTCCCGTGAGGACTGATAACGGGCCAACCTCGTGTCCCGGGGGTTGTTGATTCTATAACCTGGCCATGTTGTCCATGTTGTCTAGGTACGGGGACCGTCTCCACCGCTCGTTACGTTATGCGTTGATTCATTTGTCGAATCACCTAGAGGGCCTACACACCCTAAAGGCTTAGCTCCACTCCGGAAGGTTTAGTGGCGCATATTGCCTGTGAATTTCGCCTTTTCCAACTTCTACATGACTGAAGAACAATGCATTTTATAACCAACGTTCCGCCCAAAACATTATTTCCCACGTTCATTCCGTGTTACACGTGGCTAAATGCGCAGTATTAAAATCTGCACAAAAGGATCCTTACAAAATTTCGCCCTTTAGAGAGATAGACTATAAACACCTATACTTTTACATGCATTAACGCACATATAAACTTATTAAACGTCCCTGCCGTACTCTCTCTAGCGGGCTATAATATTGCACGCTTTTCCGTGATACATGAGCATATCATGCGAATGGTGAATTTGTTTCAACTGAACAATGGATTAGCCTGTGACTGACAGATGGCTCCAAGTGCTTACAAGAGCTATGTACGACCAATACGCTCTACTTGATATTATTTTGTGACAATAATCATATAATATAAAAGTGTCAACATTGTATTAGTTAAACATGTCAATATATCACATGCTGGGTCAAGTGAAGACACGGCAGTTCTCTATTAATAAGTAGTTGTTCAAAGTCTATTCAATGATGGATGTATAAAGAAATATAAAAAGATCGGACAGGGAAAGTAGCATTCAAGGAGGACAGTCAACCACAAAACACAGAAACAAACACGCAAACAGAAAACGCAAAGGCAAAAGTAATAATAAAAGCAAACGACATCACAAACACAAAAGGGTTGACAATAGGGCTTCCGCCTTGGAACGGTCAGTGGCAACAAAGGCCACTGGGGGGCTAAACCGGTTCTAGGGTGCACCAAACCTCACACTAACCCTACTGTCATCCCATTAAAACAGGACAGTGTAAATAAAGAAATCCCCGGCATGATATAATCTCTAACCAACAAGGCAGCATCAATAGGCAATATAAGTAAAACACAAGTATGCTCGTGTAAATATAATACAAAAAAACAATAGCCTAGAAAGCCACAATGAAGGTTCTCAATGACTTGGCAGAAGCCAGAGCAGTAAGAGAATAAACCATTAAGGGCAAGACAAGAAAGATCATAGACAAACAGCAAACGTCACCGTCCCAATGGGCTTTAGGTAGGCGTCATCATAGGGTCCACAGCCTGTCCGGTCATCGTACAATTAAAGAGGAAAGCATAGTGGCGAACTGTAAAAGGATCCACCACCAAGCATGCAGTACGTTGCAAAATGATAGGGTCATAACCGCTTTTGATAAACTTTTTAACAAGTTTAACAAAGATAGTATGAAAGTGATTATGACCAAGAATCTTACGAAGTTTATAAATCACATCACCATAGAAGTCAGGTTGTGATAGTCCTTGTCGCAGAAGCGTACTTAAATTATTTTTATATTTGGAAAGAAGATCAGGGATACGATAATAAAAGTTTGCAAAGGTTTTACGAAGTTTATGGTAACGGTAACCCTGGTCTTCTCTAAAAGAAACTATTTTTGTGCATGTTGAAGTATGCTAATCTATATTTTTCTATAACTATCAAACAATGCCTCAACTTGTATTAATGACATAAATAAATTTGTGCTACAAAAAATAACTGCGAAAATCAAGTCGCGCTCTAAATTTTCTTTTGAAAATGTTCTTCGCGCGCTATATATCTTAAATTTTAAAAATCTCAGGATGTGTTAAAAAGTTTTGGCAGGCCTGAGGTAACGATATGCGATACACAAGACGTATTCTCATATATATACATGTATGTACCTATGTTATGTATTTATGTCACACTGTTACTTTAAAATGTTCACTACAATATATTTGTAATATTTGTATTATGGGCGGGATGCCTAAATTACTGAATAAAATTTTGTGTCATTGGCATTATAACAGTAGAAAAATAAGAAAAAAACGACTAAAGGATTCTTTACTAGCCCATCCTGCTTTCTTCATTGTCGAAATTTCTGTAGTAAATGTAACGTAATGATTTAACCTCTCATGAACAGACTCAATGAAACCGAGTCTGCTACTTTTTGCTCTTGTTTGTGTTTGTTGCTTCGGAGTGGTTCCCTTTTCAGTATTTATTGTCATTCCCACTAGCGTTTGTTTAGTGCTTTGTGGCGGCTGTAAAAGTCGTCCCGACTAAAAATCAGTAGTGTTATTACTTACTGATCCTATGTGGCTTTAAATTAGAATACCACTTTAAGCCGGTGCTAGTTAACGTGAGAGGTGTTGCATCGTATATTACCTATCAAAAATACCGAGTCTGCTACTTTTCTCTATTGTTTGTGTTTGTTGCTTCCAAGGGATCCCCTTTTCAGTATGTATTAAGACGGAACAGATCTTTTTCTGAAATAGCAGTAGCGAATATCGCCAAGCCAACATCACAATTGCACCTTTGGCTGTTGCAACACACCTCGATGCGTCGATGTTCCGATGGAGAATGCAGTGCTCGAACGATTTTGAAATGGTTTTGAGACGACAGGACGCGGTTGGCCAGAATACGTCTTGCCTAATTGGTGATCTAATCTGGAATAAAACAAAAACAAATCGAAAACTTATAATCTCTCAATTGCATTAGTTATTTTATTACCTATCAGGATACCATTTCACTATCCAGTTTCTGATGATTATATGTTCCAATTTCAGCTAATGAAATAGAATGAGAGTGGACCTTTGGAAACGGCCGAACACGATACATACGAAATATTGCAGTCTCGGTTTGATTGAAACTGTTCATGAACGGTAGTGAAATATGCTTGCTACCGCTCACGCCCTCTAGCCCCGGGTTGAGCAGAACTCAATATTCATAAAATTAATAGTACACAATTTTAACCATTCCGGAGATGACATGCACATGGCGGTGGACATAGCGACCTTTATACTTATTACACCCCACATGTCCAGTGGCGTATGGTCCCAATATCTAACAAATTTCTATGCCCCGAAGAGCGAAACAAACAAAATGGAATTGAGTTGGGAGCAGCGGTTATGAAGCATCACAAGTAACAGCCAAAAGACTGAATTAAAAAGCAGACAACATATCCTATGGGTGGTTAAACAATACCCAGAGCCTTTATCGGCCGGAGTAGTGGAACCACGGAAGCCATACTGTTGACATTTCACACTTATTTTTCTTTTACTGCCCTTTATGACCAAACCGAGCCAGTAATATCTTTTTGTACTTATCGTGTTGGGCATTTTTCAAATTTCTCCTTTCCTGCTCATTACACAATTACTGACAATAAATAACAAATACATTTCTTACTAACTTATATCCATTACGCATACTGTCCTTCAACTATTGTTTTTACAAAAATGAAAATATCGTTTATCACAAGGTTTTAACCATTATAATAACTCAAAGTTGTTAATTTCATTATTTTATCAAGACATAATAAAACTATAAAACACTTAGCCAAATTATAATTAATTTAAAAGTACTGTAATCACGGGCAATGCCCGTTTAATTAACATTTCAAACAAAGTAATCACAATTAAATACAGATGTATTTCTTCATGACTTGTTTAGTATCTCTCCAGTATTATAAATAAATGTGTGACTTTTCAAAATTTGTTGTTTTATCTAGTGGTTCATTGCTTTAGAATAGACATTCCCTATCTCATTATTAAAAACGTATTTTCTTTTACATTTCCATTGATAGAATATTCACAATAGTAACGAGACAACAGGTTCTTATCAACAGAACCTACCTCACACTTATCATATTGTCATCCCAGAGACTATATCCTCTAACAAACTAGGCAGCATTAAAAGGCAATATAAGTATAACTCATAGATGATCATGTTTATATGAATATAAAAAAACAGCCTAGTAAGCCGTAAAGCAAGCACTCAATGATTTGGCAGAAGCCAGAGCAACGGGAGATTAAACCATCAAGGGCACAAGACAAAATGTATTTTTACTTTATGCGTTAGGCAGGAGAAATTTAGTTTCCAAAAATGTTACTTTTTACCAAAATGTCATGTGGTAAAAATAATATTGGATGAATTTTCAATTCTTATGAGATTAATGAATTTCGTTTTAGGATTGTTTGTAATTTGAGCTCGCCTTAAGGTTAGCTAAACGAATAATAATAATAATAATAATAATAATAATAATAATAATTAAAAAAATCATAACAACTTTCAAACATCTCATGTGAAATGGGAACTCATTTTTCTTTTTATATATTATTATAAGTAGCAGTTTGATGCCGTCTTAGATTACTAAATTACAACTATCGTATTTAAGCAAAAGTACAATCTGTTCATATATTGAACATAAATCATTCATTTGTCAATATTTCATAGATCAGTAGCGGGAAACATGGACTACATTTTATAAACAGTATTGAGAAGTGGGTGTTCTCCGGCGTTAACATGTAATTTAAACGTGTTGTCGAAGCCTTAAATGAATTAACACCATTGTGAAAGAAAGGTAAACACCTATTTGTATGTATGTTTCAAATGATTGTCCTGCTACGTAATTAAATAGATTTTACACTATTATCCGATTAACACTGCCAAATTAATTACATGCTCAATTTATTTGTAATGCATTTTTATTTATTTCAGAAAGAAAAACGACTGGAAAAGATCGTTGAGTGTAGGGCTTAGTCAATAATGTAGTCTATTATTTCTAAAAATAATTACAATACTTATCAGCTAGAAGGAATGCAGCTCAAATTTACTTTTATAAATAGCTCGTAAAACTTTATATCGAGATGTTTGTGTTTATATATAAATGGACCATATTTCATATTTGTTAAGTATTTGCTATAAATGACAAGGCCTTAACAGAAGAGGATAATTGATAAATGTTCTATCATTAGCTTGGGGTACGCCTAACAACGGGTGTCAATATTTAGCAATGGTTGTAATTTAACTACAATGCAATACTGTTTATGTTTACAATATATCAAACCTGAGTAGCCCGAACGAGGGACAATAAGTAAGAGTGCAACATGGAACACGCCCGTAATTAACATATTAGGACATTGATTACGCATTTCAAAAGAGTACAAAGGCTGCAACAGTTTTTTAAAACTATTTATAGCTTAAATGTTACATAATAATATTTTATACAGAAAACCTGATTGCTTCTATATAACTGAAACCAACAACACATGCGACGGGTAAGGACATTGCCCTTAATTATAACAGTATTCAGGATGTCCCTTTTAAATTGTAACATGGTGTATAATAGTCAATTATTAACTGTGGAAACTTTATAGACCTATTCACCCATTTACCGTTTACCAAATTGCAACGTTTTCTTAATTGGACTGTTTGATGACCCGACAGATTGTGGATCCTATGACGACGTCTACCTCAATATTGAAAAGGACGGTAACGTTTTATGCTTGTCTTAAATCATGCTTGATCTGGCTTCTGTCAAGTTCCTGCGGATTTCTAGGCTTTTTTAAAATTCATATAAACATGATATTGTGCTTTACTTATATTGCCCATTAATGCTTACTAGTATGTTAAAGGATATAGTCTGGATGGGATTTCTTTACTTTTAATTGGGAGGACACTAGGAAAAGAGTGAGCTTTGGTGCACCCTAATCTCGGGTTAAAACACCGGCGCCTTTTTACCACTTACCGTTCCAATGTGATACCCCTGTTACAAAGAAATATAAAAAGATCGTACAGGGAAAGTAGCATTCAAGGAGGACAGTCAACCACAAAACACAAAAACAAACACGCAAACAGACAAACGAGAAGGCAAAAGTAATAAAAAATACAAACGGCATCACAAACACAAAAGGTTGACAATAGAGCTACCGCCTTGGAACGGTCAGTGGCAACACTCACACTTACACTACTTCATCCCATTAAAACAAGACAGTGTAAATAAAGAAATCCCCGCCATGATCTAATCTCTAACCAACAAGGCAGCATCAATAGGCAATATAAATAAAACACAAATATGCTCGTGTAAATATAATACAAAAAAACAATAGCATAGAAAGCCACAATGAAGGTATTCAATGACTTGGTAGAAGCCAGAGCAACAAGAGAATAAACCATTAAGGGCACGACAAAAAAGATCTTAGACAAACATCAAACGCCACCGTCCCATTGGGCTTTAGGTAGGCGTCATCATTGGTTCACAGCCTGTCCGGTCATCGTACAATTAAAGAAACCCTGATATGTTTGTGGAGTCTTATACTTTGCTTCTGTGGATTTCTGTTGGTATCTAAGGACTTTATTAAATGCGGCGAGGGCGTGTGTAGTGCTTTGCTTATTACGCAGTAGGTAGGAAACCTAACGGCAAAATAATATAAAAACAAATGTCGAACAGGAAATGAACAACACAGTCAACCAAATACACGCATTTAAAACAAACAACACTTAGACGGAATATAGAAGCGAAGTATGCGAAACCACACTCATATAAGGATTGACATAGAATGATAGAACGGTCAGTAGGAATAAGACCGCTAGGAGCATAACTCAAGTTCTAGAGTGCACCTCACCTCACTCTTACTATATTGCCATAAACGGAAGTGTAAAGAAAGAAATACCGCCACGCTATATCCTCTAACAACGTAGGAAGCATTAATAGTCAATATAAGTATAACACAAAGATGATCATGTATATATGAATATACAAAACAAAAGCCTAGAATATCACATAAAACGTTCCCATTGACTTGGCAGAAACCATAAAAACAAGAGCATAAACCCTTAAGGGCATGATAAGACAAGATTGAAGACATATATTAAAGGTTATCTTTATTATCAGGATTTAGGTAGACGTCATCATAGGGTCCATTATCTGTCCGGCCATCGCACAATCACAGGAAAGCATAATGGTGCACTTTAAAATGGGTCAACTAATTCATTTTGTAGAACATTTAGCTATTAATCAATAAAATGACGTTCTTCGTTAAACTTTTAAGCAATGTCCATGTATTTTTAGAGCGCCCCCTAGTATTCAGCTACAGATTCATTATGGGTAAAGACAGAAGTCAACAGGAAATATAGCATTCACAGAACGCAGCCATCCAAAAACATGCATTCAAACAAAAGGTTACATATAAAATAACAACACAGTCGGCATGGGTAACAGCCACCACAGAAGTCAGGTTGTAACAGTTCTTTTCACAGAAGAGTTCTGAAATTATATTTATGTTTAAAAATAGGTAAGATTTTCGTAAAATAAAAGGGGGCAACGGATTTCGACGTTTATGTTAATAGAAGCCCTGAAGGAGTAGCCGTTTAGTCATACACTATTTACGAATAATAAAATCATTAACTTGACTACAAAGTAACTCTAGCAAAACGTATATCAGTTAAGAAACATAATATGCTAAAAATAATATGTCGATCGGGCAACATCCGTGTCTAAATGGGGTGGGATCATTAATGAGGTCAAAACTGAAATTGTCATACAGTTTGCACATTATTTCTTCATTTTCAGTTGAGGGATGAAAATCGAGAAAAGAAGCGACAGTATCAGAAGTGTTAGCTTTGTTTAGTTGAAGTTCTTTAGGATAGATAGTATTAACCATGGTAGAAAAGAAGGGATTGTCAATGTTCAATATATCATACAGATACCGAGTGATTTTATTAAAGGCTTCGATGACATCTGCCTGAGTATCTGGTGAAAGACTTAACATGAAATCTCTTTCAAAGCAAAACAAAATAAATCTGCAACAAGAGATGCACATCCTTGCCCACTGGGATACAAACAATGTGTCTATAAACAGTAAGTCTACACCTGACGATAATAGTATCTAATAAGTGTATTATCTAATAAGTGCAACACAAACTTCTTGGCAAATCCACATACTGAAACTGTCTAAATTGCCGTTGACGTTGTTACAGTAAAACATGAAGTCTTTTCTCTGAAAAACATATTTCTAGAAAGAGCAATACCTGGTCTTTGATAACGTTGTATACAACTTGACATAAATGGGTCTTGGGATCATTTATTTCCGTCCTACAGAGATGGCGGCGTTTACGGTTGTGTCAGTGTGATTTTGCGCTGTACCATAAACAGATTACAACTTCTAAAGAAATACTGAAAAAGGGATCCTTGGAAGCAACAAACAAACAAATACAATAGCTACAAGTGGCAGATTTTATCACGTCTGTTTATAAGAGGTAATTTAAGGTGAAACACCTCTCACGCCAGCTAGTATCCTACTTTAAAGTCACAATTATTGGGCTTCATGATCCCAAAGGACCATGAAATAATGACACTATATATCTGCAATCAGCTCAGTTGATTTAGTTTATGATACAGTTATACAGAGATTAGATCATGGCGGGGATTTCTTCCGGTTTAAACCCCCCAGTGGCCAACTTTGTCACTGACCGTTCCAAGGCGGTAGCCCTATTGTCAACCCTTTTGTGTTTGTGATGTCGTTTGCATTTATTATTACTTTTGCCTTCTTGTTTGTCTGTTTGCGTGTTTGTTTCTGTGTTTTGTGGTTGACTGTCCTCCTTGAATGCTACTTTCCCTGTCCGATCTTTTTATATTTCTTTATACAACCATTGCGTGTGTGTGCTTCGGTTTTTATGGGACCGTGAGCTGTCAATATATGAATAAAAGAGTATGATAGTGGACCTTTGGAAACGTCCGAACACGACAAATACGAAATATTGCAGTCTCGGTTTGATTGAGACTGTTCATGAACGGTAGTGAAATATGCCCGCTACCGTTCACGCCCCCTAGCTCCGGGTTGAGCTGAACTCAATATTCATAAAAGATGAGTCTGTCGATCGGCCAATCACTTATGTATGGTACAGATATGTTAATCACAAAAAGTCGACTGATATAACGTTGTGTCGATCGACCGATGTGCACAACCGGTGAGAGTTTGTAACAGTACTTTGGCTTCCATATGTACTTTGGCTTCCATATGTGCAAGCAATTTATCACATAGTTGGCAGATATTTAAAAAATGACGATATGGTATTGTTTTAATTATATGATATTATGTTAGCTATAGGTCTTACTGCACACTTAGCTCCCTTGCATGTTCTTGCACCATTAAAAGTAGTGGTGTGTTCTTCGGTTTGAGATATTTTAAAAATTGCCCATGGCTATTTTCTTTTCTTGTTGCAGGTGAGAAAACAATAGTGTGAGATTGGATGAACAGCGATTAGACGACACTGACAGCAAAATGTGACACATTTGTGGGTTCTCAAAATGCGTATGAATTTAGGTGCAAACTGTTTAGTGAAAGCCGAAAAGAGTACTTGCCTGCCACCACGCACATTAAAAAGAAAAGAAAAGTAGGCTATGTACCAGATTTTGTGGATTTTTATGAACAGCAGTAACTGTATTTTCACAAAAGAATACTTTTAGACTGTAAATGCTTGATTCAGAATAGAAAATTGGACTTTACTGCCTATGGCAATCATAGTAAAATCAAAGTGTGATGTGAGACTTTGAAGAAACAATCAGCCAGACGCTTTCAGTACAGCTTTCATTGACACAGATCAATATTTCTGAGTTTTATGGAAAAAGTTAAATTGAACATTTTATGATGAATTGCAATGTACTTCAGTTGGATTTGGCCATAAATTAATGATTTTGCACATGAAAATGGACCATACTTTGATCAACATGGATTATTGTGTGTATGCTGTTTGTAGTAAACTCCCAAATCACTTCCGTAATGTCGATATGGATTCCAGGCGATGAAACATCCTGATGAAACGCAATATAATTTTTTCCAGTGCATATGTCAGTGCATACGCATGTACATGCAGTATCAACTATTCCGCGAAAGATGGATATTCGATTGTATTTGCAAAAAAAAGTTTGTGCTTGCGAGTCGATAAATTGTTTCTGGAAGTTTAATTCTCGACTCGGTTGGGTTCAAATGGATACAATGTACCGACACTATTTCAGGGACATGTTCACGGAAAGCAGCTTCATATGACCTCTAACAGGTATGTGTTTGTATAGCAAATTATTTATTTCATCTATTGACAATATTAGAAACATACCCCACCCACTTGTGCAGTGCAACAAATTCCAAAACCGCTGTTCGGTGTGTCTTATTGGTCGAGAATATTCATCAAATATGTTTATTAAATTAGTCGCTCTTCCTTGTTTGCTTTGAAGTTGTCTGACAACCTTTTTCGAACCGCTGTGTCGTTTGCAGTTTCACATTTGTCGAGACACGAAATTGTTTCATGCTTGGTGTTAGCTGAATGAGGTGTTCCAGCTTTTAGCGTATTCATCTTATTTCTTGTATTCCATTTGTACGCAGGTAATTTGTTCTCTAGTGATATTTTTTCATGCGCATTTCATACAAATTTCGCGTCATGACAAATAAAAAAACATCCAATATATTGTTTGTCTGTTTATATATATATAGGGAAAACAATTCCAGACAAAACTTTAATGTACTGTTACATTCTTCATCGTCTCTTTTTACGTAAATTAAAAAAATGGCGTTGAAAGTGTTTTCGGTTCTGATTTCTGATTATAAATGTTATTTTGCACTGAGAAATAAAACTGTGCTAATATATATGTTTAAATAAAAAAAATGTACGCGAATTACATGTGTTCATTGAAATTCAAGTGAATTTCCGTCATAATAAAACATTAACTGCTGGTTCTATCATTATTCACGGTAAAGATAGCCTGTGTCGCCTACATATCTTTTCGCAGATCTGTACTGAATTTATTTTTGGTATGTTACGTGTTGTGCTGCATTACGTATAGTATTATGCTGCTATCTTTTTCGCTCTGATCCGAATGGTCTGCATTCAATTTTCACTTCTTTGAATAGGTGTACAGTGTCTTCTGGAGAAACACCGCAGTCGGTCGCAAGCAGTTGATCACTGATTTTCATTTGGAAAATGTTTTGTGACTTACTGACTGACTGACTGTAATTTGACTGACTGGACTGGACTGACTGACTGACTGTAATTTGAGATGAATTCAACAACTATGTATTAAGTGCATACAATGCGGTTCAATGCGATTAATTAACAGTTTCGATATACATGTAACACAAGGATTTGACAGACATTTTATGAAATATACCGATTGTTATAATTTCATAGATTTTTAAGCTAAGCGTTGTTCATGTACATTTGGTAGCGATATCTGTATTGTGATAATTTCTTGAAAACTAATCTGTATGCCGGTGGTTTTCGGTTGTTTTTTTCTGCTTTCCGCAAGTTGTGGTGTCATGTAGTGTTTCCTAGTTAACTCCCCTGCTGGTTTTATGTATTTATTCCCCTTTTAAATCACTGTTGGGTATATTTTCTGATTTTTTCCCTACATTTTGTTTTTTACAACAACTAGGTTTTCAAATAGTAATAGCGACATTATTATCAATATTGTAATCATGTGCTAAGTAAAGGCCATTTTATCTTTTTATACAGGAAGCTGGTAGAAGATGCCAATTTGAGAGTTGAAGAGAGGGCTTCTTTTATTGGAGCCATGCCTGTGATGACATCTACTTGAATGGCCTTTAATGGCATTGCAGGACAGGTAATATAATAAACTATTTTTGACTATAAAATAAGTCTAACCACTGTTTCAGAAAATATCATTTAATAAAAAAAAATCATATATGGGCAACGGGTAACAATTAATAAATTAAGAAACATTGTCTGAAAAACACTACAGAATTAAGAACACAGTCTCTTAGAATACAAAAGTTACTGAATATTTTCTACTCTTAATACAGATTAAAATTCCTTATTTTTTCGCTCCATGAATATGGCACGAAGCAAACTGATGCGTGTTGCATTTTGAGCCGTAAGCTCATGTAATCTATGACAAAAGTATCTATAATTATTTTTTGTTAGATAGTCATCTATAGTTGTTGCGGTTATGATTTTGAAGACATGCACACGCATGAGCCCCCTTGAAGGTCTCACTACACACTTAGCTCCCATGCATGTGGCTGTAGGATGATTCTTACACCATAAAAAGTAGCGGGATGTTCTTCGGTTTGAGATATTTTAATAATTGCCCATGGATATTTTCTTTTCTTGTTGCAGGTGAGAAAACAATAGTGTGAGATTGGATGAACAGCGATTAGACGACACTGACAGCAAAATGTGACACATTTGTGGGTGCTCAAAATGCGTATGAATTTAGGTGCAAACTGTTTAGTGAAAGCCGAAAAGCGGGATTCACATGAGCATACACTTCTTTTGAAAGATCACGTACCACAAACGTTATCCAGAGAGTCTCGGGACACTCATTTGGCAAATTATTCGTGTGGTCCAAGATCGCTTACCTCCAACAACACCCACATTGACTAAGGGAGTACAAAAGGTCTTACTCTTCGATTGGCTCAATGAAACTTAGCTCAAATAGCGTCCACATGGTGTATCGGGGGCACACATGGCTAAAAATCGCTTACCGACAACAACGCCCACATGGTGCCGGGACAAACACGGCCATACTCTTGTTTTGGCTCGTTTATCCATAACAACGTCCACATAAACAAGCAGGTGTACCTATTAGCATAATTACTGTTCGTTTTGTTCAAGATCTCTTTCCTCAAACAACTTCCACGGTGTATATTTGCATATTAGTTATCTGGCTCAAAATCGCTGGTCTCCAGCAACATCTTAATGGACCAGCGGACACACATCAAGTGAATATTCTTCTTTTGGCTTAAGATTCCATACCTCTAACAGCGTCTACAGGATCACGGGACACACATTGGCATACGCTTCATCTTCGTTTAGTTTAAGATTACTGACCTCCACCAACGTTCGCATGGACACATGTACATACCCTTCGTTTGATTCAAGATCGCGTACCTCCAACAGCGTCCACATGGTCTCGAAACACACACTGGCAACCTCTTAGTTTTGCCCAGGATCCATTACCTCCAGCAACGTCCACATGGACTAGCGGAGTACATATTGTCATATGCTTCGTTTCGCTCAGGTCGTTTACTTTCAACAGCGTCTTTAGCGTCTCGGGACACATTATTCGTTTTGCCCAAGATCACTTACCTTCAATAATGTACACATGGACTAGAGGGATACATAGTGTCATATCCTTCGTTTGGTTCAAGATCGTTTCCTCCAACGGTGTCCACATGGACTAGTGGGGTACCTATTGTCATGCTCTTCGTTTCGCTCAAGGTCGTTTACCCCCAACAGTGTCCATAGCGTCTCTGGACACACTATTCATTTCGCCCAAGATCCCTTCCCTCCAACAAAATGCACATGGACTGGCGGGGTACATATTGTCATACTTTATGTTTAGTTCTAGATAGCTCTGCTCTAACAGCGTCCTCTACATTGCTTACCTTTAATATGGGCCACATTATAGGGTCATATATTGGCATACCCTTCGTTTGTATCAAGATTGCCTACCTCCTACAGAGTCCACAGTGTCTCGGGACACACATTGACATACGCTGCGCCTTCGTTTGTCTCAGGAACCTTTGTAGCACCCCACAACGCTCCCTCCGAATAACGCTCCTCCCCGGGGAGCGTTATACGTCGGTTGTAGCACCGCATAAGGCTCCCTCCGAATAACGCTCCCCGGAGAGCTTTATACGGAGAGGATGTATACTCAATCCGCATGAAGCTCCCCAGCTTGAATAAGAACAGGACATAATAATAATAACAATACATCAATATTAATAAAAAAATAAAAAAATAATAAATAATAATATTTTTATAATATCATCATCACCATCATCATCATCATCATCATCATCATCATCATCATCATCATCATCATCATCATCATCATCATCATCATCATCATCATCATCATCATCATCTTCTTCTTCTTCTTCTTCTTCTTCTTCTTCTTCTTCTTCTTCTTCTTCTTCTTCTTCTTCTTTGTCATCATCTTCTTCTTTATCATCATCATCATCATCATCATCATCATTACCATCATCATCATCATCATCATCATCATAATCATCATCATCATCATCATATTATTATTTTTATTTAATTTTTTTTTAACAAATTATTTCAAGATGTTTTTGTGATTTTGCACAGTGTACGATCATCGAAATTGTACAGAATATTGGACATTTGGTATAGACAATAATTACTGGCAGATTGCTATAGCATTGCTTCATCAGTACAGTGAAGTGCTTCTAAAAAATATTGAAGCAATTTTGTTATATAGCTTTATAAAAGTTTTAAATATACTCGTAGCTATAAATTGTTGTTTTACTTATAACGAGTACCTTGGTTACCTTGGTCAGTGATGAGGATAATTTGATGATGATGATGATGATGATGATGATGATGAAGTTGAAGTTGTTGATGATGATGATGATGATAATGATGATAATGATGATGATGATGATAATGATGATGATGATGTTTATGATGATGATGATGATGAATATGATGATGATGATGATGAAGACTGACTGCTGTTGCTGCTGCTTTTGATAATGATGATGATGATGATGATGATGATGATGACGATGATGATGATGATGATGCTGTTTATGATGATGATGATGATGATGATGATGATAAAGAAGACTAACTGCTGCCGCTGCTGATTTTGATGATGATGATGATGATGATGATTATATTTTGCTTGTTTATTACGATGATGTTGATCATCATCTAGTTAGAGAGCTTTATGCGGAATGTTTGTCGACTAGCTCAAAATCATATGTACATGTCTTCCACATAAAGCTACAGGGGCTTCCACATAAAGCTACAGGGGAGCTAGCTTTATGCGGAACAAGGGTAGGCATAAAGCTTCTGTGGAGCTTTAAGCGGATGTAAGATACGCATAATGCTCCCCGGGGAGCTTTATACGGTCTAACAACGCGGTTTAGTTGTTCTTTAGAAATCTCTCTCAGCGGCCATTAACCTCTGTCAACATCTTAGAAAGTAGTCTGCGATCACATGATAATTTGTCACATGACCATAGCTAAAATATAAAAATGGCGAACAGAACTTCAATACCGTCGCACCACCAACTCTCGGCTGCCAATTGACATGTAAACAATTGAAAGAAACATGGCTTATTATCTACATTTTGATATATATTATAGGTTAGTACTTTAATTTAATAGTAGGTGTTAAGATCCATGTGATATTGGAAAATGCTGGTTAGCAATACGCTGTAGTGTTACCCTATGGGGATGATTTGGTGGTGCCTATTTTAAAGTTTTGACGGCGGAGTGATATGCCAAAGTACAAACCTTTATTCTACCGCAAAATAATTCTGAGCATAATTTACTGTATATTTAAAACATTCAAGCCGAAAAATTGTTTTCTTTTGTAATATAATCATTGCATATAAAGTTAATTCAGAAAAATATTAGTACCATCAAGAAATTTTGCATTTCCACCGTTTTTCATCGTCTGCCAAGATTCTTGGTATTTGGTGAGACGTTGACAGAGATGTACACTAAACCAAACTGCTAAGTACCTACCTAAAGATATGTCAATACTATTCTCATTGTTTTGTGTATTTTGAGCTTGATTAGAGATACGGTTAAACTGCAAAATAATGGGCGTAAATCGTCTGCTCTTATTGCATGAATATATTTTAAAACTTTTAAGTCTATGTGTTTTCTTAGAAAAAAGTTACAACACTTATACAACTGGGTATATAGGATTTTATTAAGTACTTCGAATTAGTGAAGCTTTCGATGTTCCAAATTCTAAAATATGCCAGTTAAAATTATTTTGACATCATGTTTTACTAGCATTACCACTACAAATGCGTTTGCAAAAGAAATTTTCAAAATATTTAATGTTAACGCTGAATTACAGTTACTTGAATTTCAAACAATATTAAATTTAAAGGGAGATAATTTAAGATTATCCATATTTCATTTTTTTATAGACGGAGAATCTGCGATAAATGGGTCAATTTTTTATGGTTTTTTTCTATTATTTCATATCAATTTTAAGAATTTTATATCTTTAAGCGACCTTTGACTCATGTTGTGTGTTTTTTCAGCACATTTCATGTTTTCATATAAAGGGAGGGTAACTCTGAAAAGATGTAACAATTTAAACAAAAAATAAATGTTTTACAAACTATGGGTCAAAACAAAATACTTATCACATATCTATTCTAAAATATATTTAAAATAAGAAAATTAGTTAAGATACAAAAGTGAGTAATTAGGAATTTTGTTCAGTGTAGTATATGCAAGGAACGACAACGGTCGGTTTTTTAGTCGTTCCACACATTGTCCACACATTTCGCTCGATTACCGTTTACCTGCAATCACAGGGTCTAGACACTATACGTGTACACTGAATATATAGGTGACCGACTTACTGAGGACAGTATGTGTAATCAACATGCTGAAGAAGTAGTTTTAGTTCACAAATCGACTTCACCGCTCACATTAATGCCTCGGTCAGATGAGACCTACGGGTGGTCCCCGGCCCGTAGGACTTGGGGAGCCGTATGGGCCCGTGGGAAGTCCGTACGAAATCACCTTCCTGCGATGTTGTGGTCACATGCATACGGGCGGTCTACGGGCGTTCTACGGGTTCTCTGCGTCTTCTTACGAATTTTTGGCCACGGGATCGCAAGAACACGTACGTGTACACTACGGGTTCCGTAAGGTGCACGTGCGGGCACCGTACGGGCCCGTGCGGAAGCCGTACGGTCTTGAGAACACCCGTACGATCAGTCGTGCGGGGCCGTACGGGGCCGAGCGGGGCCCGGTGAGGCCCGTGAGTGTACGTACGGGGCCGATAGGACCCAACAGACCTAAAATCGTAGAAGCCCGTGTCTGAAAGTTGTGCATGCTCAACTTTCAGCCACGGGCTATACGGCGCCCCTACGGGTCCAACAATCTTTGAAAAATCGTGCGGGGCGGCTCGACATGCCGTGCGATTACCCATGGGTTCTCAGGGTTTTGGCCCTTACGGGGCCCGTAAACTGCCCGGGAGCTTCATGTGACCGGGGCATAATGAGTAAGAACTCCCGGATGTCGCGGAGGATTGCCGATGTAAATAGGCCATTTCTACGGCCTATATCGTATGCAAACTAAACACTTGAAATCTTAAACAAACTGTAGATAGCAAAATAGATGTTTAATAAGGTATTAAGAGGTGACCATTATTTGCTCTGCGGTTTTGTAGACCTAAATAATCACCCGAACGACCTACTTAGGATGTTTAAATTTATATTTGATCTAGTTTTACATGTTATCAACACTATATGCCAGGCGGCCATTCACAGCAAACCAATGCAACTTCATATGGAACAAAGTAACGCAATGTTTTCTTTAAAACAATGGATGGATACCCTTTTGTATTGCCTTGGTAAAATGCTTAAAGCAAAGAAATGGACAAGGACTTAATTTAACTGATTTTGAATCCATAGTAAAATACATTTAATGTGCATATTGTTCTCAACAAAACAAGATGTTCAAATGTTTTGAGTGTGTATTACCAAATATAAACACGCATAATTATAAAAACGAATGCAATTGGTTTATCTTGTCAGTTAAAATAGGTTTAAATCCATTTTTTATCATATACTTTAGTGTTATTTTGTAATAATGGTACGGACTGATAAACATCAACTAGAAAAAAGAGAACCTATTTTGATAAAAAGAGATATCACTCATTTACAGACATATATGAATGAATATACCATTACAACCTATAAACTGCAAGATTATATTTGTCATATGGCCATTTGTCATATGTAAATGACGATATAAATTAACTCGTATTGCATATGGTTGTCATTTAGTGCAAGCCTTACAGACTTCATTCATTCACTACTATTCATCTTTGCTTAGATAACGAATGATTCATACAGGCACGGGGTTAATGTATACTATTTACGAGAACGATTTGTTTGTTTGTTTGGTGTTAAATGTCATTGTTCAGTACATGCTAGGCTATGTATGACGTCCGATCATTTAGTAAACACGTTCTCACTTACAAGTCGCGCTCTCAGTGGGATTCGAACCCGCAGTGGTGAGCGGCAAGAAGGTTTCAAACGCAGCGTCTTACGCTTTTACAAGTCGCGCTCTCAGTGGGATTCGAACCTGCAGTGGTGAGCGACAAGAAGGTTTCAAACGCAGCGTCTTACGCTTTTACAAGTCGCGCTCTCAGTGGGATTCGAACCCGCAGTGGTGAGCGGCAAGAAGGTTTCAAACGCAGCGTCTTACGCTTTTACAAGTCGCGCTCTCAGTGGGATTCGAACCTGCAGTGGTGAGCGACAAGAAGGTTTCAAACGCAGCGTCTTACGCTTTTACAAGTCGCGCTCTCAGTGGGATTCGAACCTGCAGTGGTGAGCGACAAGAAGGTTTCAAACGCAGCGTCTTACGCTTTTACAAGTCGCGCTCTCAGTGGGATTCGAACCTGCAGTGGTGAGCGACAAGAAGGTTTCAAACGCAGCGTCTTACGCTTTTACAAGTCGCGCTCTCAGTGGGATTCGAACCTGCAGTGGTGAGCGGCAAGAAGGTTTCAAACGCAGCGTCTTTACCCTCGACCACGCGTTTACGAGAATGAGTAAAAACGCATTAAAAATGAATAATAAGCCTTCGTTGTACGCATTGAACTAAGCGTATAGATGAGATCTGCACATAAACAGGTACGTAAACATATCGTCATAAACACATTTGAGGTTGTATTATTAGGTCATCTTGTTAAAGGTACACATGTCACTCTTGAAGTGTTTATCAAGCATTGAAATTAGCATCTGTATTTATTTATCCAGTATCATTTTGACTTTAAACCTGGTCGTCAGTTTTTAAAATATCTTGCCGTGTGTCCCTTTAATACATAACTATTTTTCTCGTGTTAGTGATATTTAACCCGTCTTTTCAACATTAACAAGAAATCAACAGATTTGTTTTAAAATGTGTAAATTTAATTTCAAATAATGTTTGTCAAATTTATACTTTATATTGCGAAGCTCCGAGGTTAACAAAGTTCGAACGATTTTTAGATTTTTACTGTTTTCTATTTCGTTGAGTAGTTCAATACAGGTTTATTGTCGCTTTTAACAATAGTTTAGTTTATCTATCTACAATGTATACTTTCAGCGGTAAGCTCGACTCTCAGCTTTAGAGAGCTGCCACACTGGAAAACCACGCAGTAGACACATGCAATGATACTTTACCCAGTCACACTATATCGATAGCAGTCCTACCTATGCATGAAATAAGCAATGGAGCTACTTATATTCATTACGTGGTCAGAGTATTAACTTCCATACCCCATCCAACCCCTTATCCATGAAGCGAAAACGGGGTTGGGGTTGGCTGGGGTATGAAATAAAATCTTTATTTTGGCTTAAAAACTTTGCATATTGTAAAATTAAAACATTTAATTGTAAATTTTAAAGGTAATTTTAAACACATTATTGCATTTTAACTTGTTTAATTGTCGAAATATCCGTTATAAAATCCTGCTAATATAAGCTTTCCCATCGCTTAATGGAATCAAGGCGGGACCACTTAATGGTTATTATAAAGTATTTGGTGTGACCCGGGCGTTGATTAAAGAGACACATGGCAATCTTGATTTTTTTAAAAACTGTTTTTCTATATAACTTGCATTTGTTCAGTCAGTATTATTACTTATAAGAATAGTTTAATAATGCAAATTGTTTTTGCATATTATTAACTGATTATATTGCCCCAATGATATAGTTAAAATCTATGGTAGATGGTAGAATAATTCGAACAAATGGAAATTCAACATTTTATTCAATTATATGCAAGCAGGTTTAAATTCAAAATGATGGTGGAAAGGTAATTTCAGTGCTTGATGCACACTTCAAGATTGCCGTGCGTCCCTTTAAATATCCTGTAACATGGAGATTTTTTGAAAGAGGTTTCGCTCATTTCGCTAAATTGTACTAACAAACTATAAACTATTGATGCTTCAACAAAGTATAAATGATATATTGAACAGACCAAATTTCGTCAAAATTAAAATAATGGTTTTTATGAAATGACGTTGGTGTGTCAGTTTTATATACACTTTTCTTTTATGTACATACTACATTGCCATTAACGTCAATTTGTAGCTTAAATGGGATTTTAATAATACTTATTAAAGTCCAAAACTTCGCGAGATCACACCGGGATAGCGGTAATAAAACACATTTGACTTTAAAGGGACACACGCAGTCTTGACGTTTTTATTAGCCTCTCGATTTATTAATCGAGTATCTTTCTAACTTAAAGCCTGCTTGCATATAATTAAATAAAATGTTGAATTTTCAATTTGATATGCTACGTTGTTATACGCAAATACTTTGCTGTATAAATTATTTTAATTAATATTAATGAATGAGCAAATGCAAATTATGTATAAAAACTAACGGGACAACGCGAATTAAAAAAGTAATCAAATTGCCGTTGTCCTTTTTGAGCGTAGGATCTACTTAGGCCTATTGCTATCATCTCATTTTCAAAATGGCGACACCCCGTTATACCTGAGTCCCATTAAGCGACAAGTTTGATATATAGCTTTGTGCAAAACTAGTCTAGATCATCTGCGACGCTTGCTTGTTTTCAAGACATTTACAATCAAGTGTCGAAGATGATCAAGACTAGTTCAGTACATGTCGCGGTTATCTCTACGCTAGTTTCCCGCAATACATAATCATCAAAAGCAGCATTTTGTACAAGACAACCAATCAGCTGCTGGCGTTGACTGACTGACTGAATATAATATAATTACATACATTTGACATACCGATATAACATTCGGCCGTGGTCTGTGGGTATGTAGAGCTGCCCGAAGTGAACGTTTTGATTTCAATACACGATGTCAAGGGTTCGATTCCTCAGTACTTTCAGTACTTTGATTTTATACGTCAAACTAGATTGTTTTTCAACTCGCGGCGTTACAAAGCTTTTTTTCCACATAACTTGCCCTTTTCAGTATTGATTGCTAATTATAATGATTTAATAATTATTAATAAATTACAATTTATATTATTATTCAAATTGTTTATTGCGTATTTATAATTGTTGGTTATACTGCACCGACAATAAGGTTGATTAACGAAGAAGAAAAATTGAACACTCGAAATTGTATAACCCATTATATACTCGGTAAAAAAAGTTTTGGACCAGGGTATATAA
Source organism: Cyrtodaria siliqua (assembly GCA_037043455.1). Lineage (NCBI taxonomy): Eukaryota > Metazoa > Mollusca > Bivalvia > Adapedonta > Hiatellidae > Cyrtodaria > Cyrtodaria siliqua. Next base: position 19,949 of record JAWPHD010001070.1, on the reverse strand, counting down.
AATCATATAAAAATAAAACTAGTGGACAAAATTTAAGTATCTTTTTTTAGTAACCACGGTCTACCCTACCCGGTCAATTTGGTACCAGAAACATTAAATTCCAAACAAAATTCGATTCTAAAAAAGTATCGCGAACACACAAAGGGTCTGTAAAAAATATTGCAAAGTCCATAAAAAGTAACAGTTACGGACACATTCGAGTAACCAATAAAAAGATTATTATTTTTTTCGCAAACTTTCATTGTAAACGATAATTATTGTTGATTTTTGAACTATTGTGAATTATCAACTGAGATAATAAGGGTTATGGTCGAATGTCATGGTTCAGCGATCATTGTACGGGTTCGAACACTGCCATGGTCCAAAACTTCTTTTACAGAGTATATAATATTCAAGTCCTAACAACTCGAAGAGCTAATTGAAATGTGTGATAAATGCTTCAAATTTTCCGTGTGTCCCTTTAAAGGGACTCATGGCAACCTTAACGTTTTTACCAAGCATTAAAGTGTGCGTGAGTGCGTGCGTGCGTGCGTGCGTGTGTGTGTTTCTAATGTTTATAGTCCCTCCACCTTTTTATAATAACCAATAGGACTTCCTAAACGTATAGGTCCAAAAGAGCCTGGACTGTAAAATTAGAAGTTTAGTAATCCACAGCATCAGTTTGATTTTCAAAAAAAATATTTTTCATTTTTTGTGTGCCGTTATTCTTCCATAGAATATGTATATTATTGGTGCAATATAGTCAACAGTTAATAATATGCAAAAAACAAGTTGCTTTAAACTATTAATGTTAATAACTGCAAAAACGCAAGTTATATAGAAAAACTAACGGAACGCCGTGAGTTTTTTTTTTAAAAAAAATAAAATTGCCGTGTATCCCTTTAAGTGCCTCCAGTTCTTATTGTATAAGCTTATTTAGGTATATTTTAATAAAGCGGACACCAAACTGCTTATTCGACAATAAATCATTCAGCGTTTAATGTCCTTTAATCACTGTTTGATAGTATATAACACTGAATGTCATCTCATCTCTTGCAGAAGTGTCACCAAGACAAGAGATGTTTTATTGTTGGGCGGAAACCCGCTGCTTTTACAACAAGCGTATCAGTAACATACCCGTGTCTTGGCTGAAATGAGATTGTATTTGTTTACAAATCTCCGATCCACAACAATAAAACCACTGTCCTCTATCTGTGATCGCAGGAGGGTTACTTATAAGAAACGCATTACATGCAGAGATTAACAAAGTACGCTTGTTACGCATTATCTTAAGAAGTGTCTTAATCGAAGATGGAGCGCTGCGAGACGTACGGTCGTAATACGTCAAGCGAAATGTAGCATTGAATGCCAACGATAATGTAGTAAAGAAGTTGCGTCAATTGTAAACCCCATGATGTGTTGACGACGGAGCGTTAAACGCGATAATCCTGGTTTTGTGCCTAATCTTCGATGTTTATGTAAACAGTGTTGTTTTTTTACGTTTAATCGATCATATCAGACATAAAATCGGTCAGCTATATTTAAAAACAAACTATTTTTTCTAAAAAAGTAGAAACGACTATTTTGTGAGTTAAATATAGATACTTCTGTCGTTTTCCCTGAACTACTCGAGTGTTTGATAACACACACAGACAAGCATGCAAACACGTACGCACGCACGCACTCACTCACGCATGCTCGCTCGCTTTCAAGTACGCACGCACACACACAGACACTCACACGCATAAACATACATATATTAGTGAACAGTTAAATTACTTTATAAAATAAAACCATTAATCACTTCACCAAGGCACTTACAAGTTTCGTTCCCATTGGCAAATATCCATGACAGGTGCGCCTAGTTGAAAAGGATCAATTTATTTGACTTTTGACACCTGTATGGAGATTGTATAAGCTTGTAATATAAATATGGATAAGTCCCAGATCGCATCGTTATTCGCGAAGTGGCACTTCTATATTTCAATGAATAAACACTTACAGGGTCATATATTATCATCAAATGGATATTGACAGTGTTTACCCATTACCTATCCACGCACATTTTCACGGTAACGTCCGCGCCGCATATTAAATGCTGATATGTTTATGAACCGCGGCGTCCGCTTCGCATATTGGAGGTCGTTGGTTCAATCCCCGGCCGAATCATATTAAAGACTTTGTTAAAATTATACTGGTAGCTCCACTGCTTGACGTTGTGTATATAAAGGTTAGTTCTAGACATGGTCGGCCCGGTGTCAGTGTAATGTGAATTGAATTGAATAGAATGTTGTTTAACGGCTCATCAACACAGTATAGGTTATTTAGAGCCGCCCCAGGGAGAAGGGAAGGATACATAGGAATCCGGGAACCAGCCCTACTCTTATTATCGAATAGATTCCTATGGTTCTTTAACGTGCTCGGAGGATAGACCGATACACGGGACCGCCCGGTTTACGTCCCCATCCGACGGACGGAGGGAAAGTGTCTTGCCAAAGAACACACCTACGGAACTCAGTGGCACCACGGAGGATTGAACCCGGGGCGTCCGGTTATAAATCCGCCGCGCTACCGACTGCGCCACGCCAGCCCTCAGTGTAATGTGAATGGGTGGGGTATCATGGCGTGTTTCTACGGGAGTGGTATTATGAAACTGAGTATTGAGTTCACTAGTATAATTACACACCGCCGTGATATGACTGAAAGGTTGTTAAAAGCGACGTTACACCCAGAACATACATGAACAGTTTAAAGTTCATATATCGATTTCACAGTATATGTTAATACAAATGTAGGGGCCTATGCATCTTTTCTTCCGAAGGGAAGTATAATACAGATTATACAAAATTCATCGGGTTTTTTCAATATTTCGGCCGTAGGCCTTTTTCAAGCACACATTTCAATAACTCTAACATCTTTAGCATGTACGTTTCACATATGAAACTCACATATGTACATTCGGAAGATATAAGACTATCGAAATGTATCCTTGAAACATATTGAAAAACGAGTGAATCGTATGCAATCTAAATAAATAAATAATAGATTCTGTGAAAACAAATTAATCATTACTGATAAGGGTGATCCGTTGACAGAACAAAGAGATTATATGAAATATAATGTAAAAAGCAACACCTCTCACGCCCCCTAGCACCGGCTTAAGCGGTATTCTGCTTCAAAGTCACCTATATTGGGGTCGTTGGTATCAGTCTATTAATGCACGTGTAGATCGAGGTAAAGCCGATATGAAAAGTTAGGATTTAGAATGAGCCTTCGGAACACCCCTTTAATTTAAAGGTATCGGCAGGGAAATGTTAGGATTTAGAACGTGCATATTGAACACCCCTCTAATTTAAAGGTATCGACCGGGAGCACTGGCACAGTTTAAATGTATATTACGATAAGATATCATTGATATTTGATACATCTTTTGAACGAATTGGTTAGGGGCCCTATATCATCAGGATACACTGTACGACAAAACGACAAACAAGCGTTGTTTACTATAAGTGGACACTTAAGTTTGAGCCACGTGCTTAGTGACGGATATACGTGTGTATTAGGTACTACACAACTAGCCTCATTTCAGTAAACACGTGCTACCAAAACAATCTGACTTTATGAAATCACCGTAAATAAACTTATTCGTGACCGACTTTTAGCATTGTAAAATTGAATAAGTACATTTAAATACATGCTGAAAGGGGTATCCCTTGGAAGTAACACACACTAACAAGAGAGAAAGGTAGCATACTTGGTTTTATTGAGTCTGTTCATGAGAGTTAATAGAAGCTACACTGTCTCTCAAAAGCCCAAACACCGGATTAAACGGTATTTTACTTCGGAGCCATCCGTATTGGACTCGATAATCCCAAAGAACCAGTAAGTCATAACACGACTTTCAATTTGCAGTCGCGGCGACTTTTACAGCCGCAACACAGCTAAACAAAAGTTGGTGTGAATATCAATACATACATTCTTATTGGTTGACCGCCCTCGCCCTTATGGGACCATGGATCTTTATGCAAGGAAGTTATCCAGCTGGTTTGCGGAATGTCGGTGGTTCTGCTCAGATGCCCGCCCGTGCATGAACATTACTCGTAGGGGCACCTGGGGTCTTCCTTCACTAATGGAAGCTGGAAAGTCGCAATATGACCTTAGCTCCTTAGCTGTGCGACTATAAAATCAAATTCAGTTCAATTCATTTATATGTTAACCCACATGAAACTGAATGTATTGTTTATAGCATTTTCTTATCTTATGAATTTAAAAACCTAGATTTAGCTTAAACAGATTTCACTCACCCTATACTTATTTCATTGTAATTATTATTACTTACAAAATTCATTTTCTCCGATTGATACAAATGCAACCAAAAGGCATCGCACCATTTCATTCGCAACATCTTGATCAACTAGGGGAAAGATATCTCGCATATGTCTAGAAGAATCTATACTGGTTAACGTGGCCAAGCTAAAATGGCAGCATCCTAGATTCCAGTCAAAAGGCATTCGCAGTCAAAATCAGTTTTGCAATGCCATTTTGCTGAGTGTTATAACTCCTTCTTCTGTGTTGTAATAACAAACATGCAACTCAAATCATACATCAACACGTGTGTCTAACGGTCATGTTGTTTATATAGCACCAGTGCACTAGTTTCTGTCCCGTTGACTTCCGGCGAACAACATATCAAGATTTTGAACGAAATACATAAGCGGCGTGATCCCAAAGAATAACGGAATTGACCGACTATGTACGATTGCGCGATTTGGACTCCTGTGAAATTTACACGAATGTGATAACTGATAACTGTGCAATTTAAATACACCATAAATGATAAGTGCACAAGCGTTGTTAGTGTGGATTTATTTGATCTCAAATGTACCTTTTTATTATTAGAGTTACATATTATTGTATAATATGATAAATACGGACATGCTACGTGGTTATATGGACAAGTCCATAATTGAAAAAGTTAGAACTTGTGACATGAGCTGGAACAAAGTCGACACTGTCCAATAAGATGTGAAGGCATTTCTGTTTTAAAAAGAAGGTTATTAGAAAACATGAATAAAACAAAAACATTTGCAACTAGTGTTTATGTTGTTATGTTATGTTGTTATGCTAATTTACGGCGGTTCCGGCGTACTTTCTCCCACTTCCCTGTTGGTGGTGTTGGCGCAGTTTCATTGTATTAAGGAGAAATACTAACATATTTGTATATAATGTTTAAATGTAGGCCGGCTACGTCCAACCAGAACGCATAAATTTAGTCCATATTTAATAACAAAATACTCGTGGAGGAGGAGTTTTTTGCTTAGGTGAGGCGGGTGTGCGTGGGATAGAGGGTGTGTGTGTGGGGGCGGGGAAGCTGGGAAGTGGGGGAGGGGGGTGCCTGGTCAACCCTGTCTTCACCACTCTTTATGTTGTGTATTGTCCGGTTCATTGACTTTTTAATTTTTCCCCGTGATCTTGTTTTTGGTGCAGCGCGGACATACGGTGCCATTGCTTATGTGTGCTATGGTGTCTATATGACAATTTTGTCATTTTTAATTAAGTTTTCAACATAGATATAAAACAGATATTATTTAATCCATCTTTAAATCAACTGTTAATTAGTGGGATACCCTTGGCTTGCATCCAAGCAAACGGTTTGTTTGCTTGTTTGTATGGTGTTTTACGTCATTTTCAGTACAGGTAAGGTTATAGATGACGGTCAATTTCTTGTGGTGGATGCAGACCACCCATTTTTCGTAGATAAAACCAGTACTGTACACCTCCCGCCATCAGTAAGAATCGACGCAAACGGCAACGTGTTATACTTAAGAAATGGTGAATATACTTAAAGGAACTCTATGCTTAAATCGCATTATCTTTGTAGGCGTGCCGTTAGTTATAAATCAACGCCCACAGGCTCATTTCGAATTCAATTATTTAAGCGCCCCAAGAGTGATTTGTTTCCTCTCGGACCGGACTCAAATACACGTCTTCTGAGTTACAGTTCTGTGCGGAAGGCGTTTGTTAATATGCAGGTTAAGGTGACCTTGACCTTTGACCTACTGACTTAAAAAGTAGTTCGAATCCCACTGGGAGCTCATTTATAAGTGAGGAAGTGTCGACTCTTGCGGATGGCGGAAGGTGTACAGTACTGGTTCTACTCAGGAAAAGTGGGTCGTCTGCATCCACCACAAAAATTCGATCGTCATATATAACCTTACATGGACGTTGAGAATGACGTAAAACACCATACAATCCAAAAACCAAAAAAGCAATATGTTCCCTCCTTTTCACCAACGGCAATGAATTAATAACCTTTCCTGATAGAGAATGTAATGTTTCGCGGAAAGCGTACTTCTTTTCGGGAGGACGTGCAAACGAACATTTCTATACCGTAAAAAGTCCCATTTTTCCAACTTCCAATAAATAACAAAAGATAAGTCAAAAACTAGGCCATAAAGTTTGTTAAACCGCGATCTCGTTTTCAACGAAATATACATTCACCAAAAGTAATATACACTAGAAAACATTATTTACTTATGGTCGAAAGTGCGTTTTGACTTATCAACAAGGATAGCGTGTCTTTAGATTTCTTTGCCAACATGAAACAGGTCAATGTTTAATTTCAATTTGGATGTTTCAAATTATTTGTTAATGAACACTTATCTTATTTTTTTGGCATTAAATTGGCATACATGTCACAGAAAAAAATGTAAATAAGACGCTACATGTAACATATAACAACAACAATAGTAAATACATACCAAACACCTTGCAATGCAACACGATAATACAGTAATATATATATATATATATATATATATATATATTAGAAGAAATATAACAAAACATTATTCAATAAACTTATATATAACCATACATTTACAATACATTGATAGATAATAATGGCCTTACAATACAGTTATATATAACAAAAAAAACTTTCAATTCAGTAATATAACATAACACACGTACAGTATAACAATATATAACAACAACTTTACAGTAGGGTAATATATAAAACCAATGTTACAATACAACAGTTTATAATAATACGGTAATATATAACATCGTTACAATACAGCAATACAGAGAAAACAGCACAATACAATAATATATAACAACAACAACCGTACAATACAGTAATATATCACAACAACCGTACAATACGGTAATGTATAACATCGTTACATTACAGCAATACATAAAAAACAGCACAATACAGTAATATATCATAACAACCATACACTACAATACTATACAACAGCAGACGTACAATACAGTAATACATCACAACAACCGTGCAATACAATAATATATAATAAAACCATACAAAACAGTAATATATAACAACAACCGTACAATACAATAATATATAACAATACAATAACATATAACAACAACAACAACAACCGTACAATACAGTAATATATAACAACAACCGTACAATACAATAACAACAACCGTACAATACAATAACATATAACAACAACCATACAATACAATAACATATAACAACAACCGTACAATACAGTAATATATAATAACAACAACGTTACCGTACAATACTGTAATATTTAACAACATCCATAAAATACAGTACTATATAAGAACAAACCTACAATACTATAGGTTATTGAATTTGTTGGCTAAATATTACTTGGAACGAGTTGTTTTGGCAAAGGACGACGAGCTTGCGACGAGCTTGCGACGAGCTTGCGAGTCGTCCTGCGCCAAAACGACGAGTTCCAAGTAATATTTAGCCATACAAATTCAATAACCTTTTTATTGTATACTTTCATATTGTATTCGATCAATGTTAATTGTATGACTATTACTTTTCATTGTATTTGTGTTATTTTTATAGTTTTTGATGGAATTCCTATCTTGTCATTCAGTTTCATTTATTTTGCGCGAAGACGACGTCGACGTCGGATGACGTCATTAAAAACATCAAGCGATTTTCTAAAGTTTGTTTACCATTCGATAACGTTAAAAACAGTGGGTGAGTGAACATTTCAAATATTTTATCAATTTCCGTCATAAAAGGTTGAAAAAAACACGTATTTTTATGGGATGGTGTGTTGTACGTCTTCCGTCGTCCGTCCGTCGTCCGTCCGTCCGTTAACTTTTCTTCAAACAACTTCTCCTCAGAAACCGCTTGGCTAATTTTGACCAAACTTTACATGGATGATCCTTAGGTGAATGCTTTTTAGATTTGTTAAAATTAGGTCAGCGCTACATCCAAGATGCCTGCCATTACCATATATAGTCGAAACCTTAAAAAATCTTCTTCTCCAGAACCGCTGAACAGATTTCAACAGTTTTTCTTTTAAAATGATCGCCAACGCCTAGACTATCAAGTTTGTTCAAATAAAGTCCCCGGGATCAAAAATGGCCGTGCCCCGGGGGTCCAAAGTTTGTATATTGAGGTTTTGCATGATTTTCATATAGACATATAGTAAAAAACTTTAAAAAATCTTCTTCTCTGAAACCACAAGGCACAGAGCTCTCGTGTATTACATGTAGCATCAGCTTATGGTCCTCTACTAAGTTTGTTCAAATGGTGACCCTGGGGTCAAATTTGTCCCCGCCCCGGGGGTCACAGTTTTACATAGGATTTTTTTTTTAAAATCTTCTTCTCGGAAACTACAACAGCCAGAGGTTTGATATTTTGCATTTACTATAAGCTTATGGCCCTTTACCAAGTTTGTTCAAATGGTGACCCTCGGGTGTCACATTTGGCCCCGCCCCAAGGGTCACATATTTTACAAAGACATGTATAGAGAAAAATTAAAAAATCTTCTTCTCTGAAACTGCAAGAGCCAGAGGTTTAATATTTTGTATTTGCTTGTGGTCCTCTACCAAGTGTGTTCAAATGGTGACCCAGGGGTCACATTTGGCCCCACCCCGGGGGTCACAGATAAAACTTCTTCTCTGGAACCACATGGCATAGCGCTCTCATGTATTACATGTAGAATCAGCTTATGGTCCTCTACTAAGTTTGTTCAAATGGTGACCCTGGGGTCAAATTTGTCCCCGCCCCGAGGGTCACAGTTTTACATAGACTTATGTAGGATTTTTTTTTAAAAATCTTCTTCTCGGAAACTACAAGAGCCAGAGGTTTGATATTTTACATTTATTATAAGCTTATGGTCCTTTACCAAGTTTGTTCAAATGGTGACCCTGGTGTCACTTTTGGCCCCGCCCCAAGGGTCACATGTTCTACATAGACATGTATAGGGAAAAACTTAAACAATCTTCTTCTCTGAAACTGCAAGAGCCAGAGGTTTAATATTTTGCTGTTGCTGTAAGCTTATGGTCCTTTACCAATTTTGTTCAAATGGTGACCCTGGGGTCACATCTGGCCCCGCCCCGGGGGTCACAGTTTTACATAAATGCTTGTAAAGGGAAAAACTGAAAAATATCTTCTTCTCTGGAACTGCAAGAGCCAGAGGTTTAATATTTTGCATTTGCTATAAGCTTATGGTCCTTTACCAAGTTTGTTCAAATGGTGACCCTCGGGTCACATTTGACCCCGCCCCAAGGGTCACATGTTTTACATAGACTTGTATAGGGAAAAACTTAAAAAGTCTTCTTCTTTGAAACTGCAAGAGCCAGAGGTTTCATATTATTCATTTGGTCTTCTACCAAGTTTGTTCAAATGGTGACCCATTGGTCACATTTGGCCCCACCCTGGGGGTCACAGTTTTACTTAGGCTTGTATAGGCAAAAACTGAAAAAAATCTTCTTCTCTGGAACCACATGGCACATAGCTCTCATGTATTACATGTAGCATCAGCTTATGGTCCTCTACCAAGTTTGTTCAAATGATGACCCTGGTGTCAAATTTGGACGCGCCCCGGGGGTAACAGTTTTAAAAAAAAACCACTAATATATATATTTTTTTTAATTTGATTTATTTTTTATTGATTTTTTCAATTTCAATTTTTATTTTAATTGATTCAATTTTTTTTTTTTTTTTTTTGATTGATTTGAATTTTTTTTTTTTCATTATCTTTTTAATTACTTGACACTTACTTTAAAATTTCTTGTCGTCGCTACTCATCCTAAATGCCTTGTTGAATTTCGACGAAACTTGGCAGGAAGCATCGGTAAGATGTCTAGTTGCATATCACGCTTTTGTTCAAATTTGCTAATTTTTGACGGAGTTATGGCCCTTTGACATTTTTATTTTAAATTTCTTGTCGGCGCTACTCCTCTTAAACGGCTACGAAATTTGGCAGGAAGCCGCAGTATGATGTCTAGTTGTGCAAAGCGCGGTATATCAATGAAATCTTGTTAGTAATAACAGAGTTATGACCCTTGATTTGTTGAAAAATGCTATATTGTATTTTCCTTTGTTAAATCTATAGGAGAAGAGAGCTATATCTAGCTATATCTATCTAAATCTATAAGAGCTGTTTTAGCCAGTAGAGCGTCCACATGCCCTCTTGGGCCTCTTGTTTTGTTGACACTATAGGAAGGATTCCGTTATTTTATTTAAAAGTAGTTCCTTATTTCTATTTCGCGGCTCTTATCAAGCACGAGAAAAAGTTCCGGTGCAATATCAATGTGTGCAATATCGTAGAATATTGCACACTTAGCTCAATGCAAACTAAACAATACAATAAAGTAATATATAACAACAACCGTACAATACAATAACATATAACAACAACCATACAATACAATAACATATAACAACAACCGTACAATACAGTAATATATAACAACAACAACGTTACCGCACAATACTGTAATATTTAACAACATCCATAAAATACAGTACTATATAAGAACAAACCTACAATACATAGAAGGTCTTACATGATTGCATGTTTAATATTGCCTTTTTAAACGAGTTTAAAAGTATACGATGCGAGGGTATGTCGAGCATCATATCATGTTTATCAAACGAGTATTAAATAGGCATATAGCTCCAAAAAAGGCTCATAAAGAACATTTGTTATTGTAAATCCATACATATAACTTCGTCGTTTGATGACGTCGTATGTGTGTATGATGACTTCGCATGTTGACTGGGTCTTCTCTGTATAACACCGAACAACGGACCTACCTCGTCGATTTCCGTAATCCGGTATTTTAAACTTTACTGAAATCAACGAGGCAATTTCGATGCACATTGAGCTGAACGAAAAACACCGATCGAACGATAATTCAGTCTTCATTTGCACATTTATTACACTAGTGTAATAATATAACATATTATAATATATCATAGCTTCATCGCAAGTTATGTGATGCAACAATCCTACTATACAGTTATATAGAACAATAACCGTACAATGCATAGAGGGTCTTACATGATGGTGCTGTACCGAGCATCATGTCAATTGCATCCATAGTCAATATCAAAAAGGCACGAATGTTAGATTCTATTCACATTACTCATAAAATAAGGCTTAATTTAAGAACTCTTATTGCAGCTGCCTAGGCACCGGGTTCAATCCTCCGTGGTGCCACTGAATTCCTACGGTGTGTTCTTGAGCAAGACACTTTCCCTTAGCCTCGTCCGTCGGATGGGGACGTAAACCGGGCGGTCCCGTGTATCGGTCTATCCTCCGAGCACGTTAAAGCACCATAGGAATCTATTCGATAATAAGAGTTGGGCACGGTTCCCGGATTCCTATGTATCCTTCCCCTCTCTCTGGGGCGGCTCTAAATAATCTATACTGTGTTGATGAGCCGTTAAACAACATTCAATTAACGTTGTTGTGTTATGACGTCGTACGTTTATATAGAAGATCTTACATGAGTACTCAAACATTATTGAATTTATTAAACGAGTTGGCAAAATGATATAATGCGAGGCTTTATTATTGAATTTATTAAACGAGTTGGCAAAATGATGTAATGCGAGGCTCTTGCCGAGCATTATATCATTTTTGCTTAATGAGTTTAATAAATTCAATAATGAATGCGAACGAATGTTAGATTCTATTTATTACATAACTTATAACGTCTCATTACGTCAGAACACGTACATTAACGTGACGTCCTTGACGTCATTAACGTTATGTTATACCACCAGTGGAATATCGAAAATATTGAATGGTGTTATTACACTCCCACACCACGTGTTATGTGATAAATTATGATGTTGTATGTGTCCGTATGACAACAAAAGCCTTCAACCACCTCAGCGATATCTGGCAATTTCGATGCATACCGAGCTGAACGGAAAAGATCGAGCTGTGATTCGGCCTTCATTTGCATATTTATTACACTAATGCATTATGATAAATATATCATATCTTTATTTCATTCCCACACCGCAAGTTATGTAATAAATAACAGCAATCGTTTAATACGTTAATAAATAACGACAGCTTTGCAATATATTAAATAATTATAACCACAACCCTTTAAACTACAGTAATATATATCAAAAACTTACATCCTGTTGATATATAACAGAAATACAATACAACGTCCTTATAATGCACTAGTATATGGACAATACGGTAGTATATAAAAACAACGTTAAAAACAGTAATATAGAACTGTTTTGTTCACAGTTCTACAAAACAGTGTGGCATTGTTAGAGGAAAGTTTCCTTAAATGCTATAAACACCTGGCGTTTGAGCTCACTATAAAGAAATTGTTCCAGAACCAAGAAAATACTGCTTTGAGGTATTAGAAAAGAGCGCTGATTTGAGGTAAATCAAATATAAACATTAGTTTGAACATATCAATCAAACATGTCCACTTAACGGTCTTAACTAAAACTATATTTTGGTTTCTTCCCTATCAAACGCTTATATACTGCAACGTTATTATAAGCGTTCAAACTGGTATTGTCACTCCGTATATCGAAGGGTAAAATACTATGTTTTACTGAATGAACAAGATTAAGTTACGCCCATTCAGAAAAGATTTAACCGCGGTTTTTAGATAAAAACCTACACGCTTCACAAGCCGATAGTTGGGTTTGCTAATAAATACACATTTGATTGATAGTTGTACGGGGCTCTAGATCCGCCCTCCTAGTATACGAGCATATCGGGACAAACAGAACAAGCGCGATATGGTTAACTACTATTCGTTATTGACGAGCTGTTCGTGAAATTGTCACTCGCATACAAACATACGCTTGCAAGGAACAATATGAAAAGTTACCCTGAATAAACGTGGAGTTGGATATTATGCAAATTTTACAAAGATCGGCATTGTTTCTTTTATTATGTGGATATAGTTAGGCTATCGGGCGATAATCAGCAGAATATAAAATGTGAAAGTTGTGCGCCGAGATTTCAGTTCGGATTGCGATTTGCAGATTATCGGATTAATTTCTAGCTGTTATTGTTGTTGTTATTACTTAGCATTTTAAAGCATTGATGTCTTTGTAGATAATTTGAAATTAAATTATTACTTGATGTGGCAACAATATGTATCTATGTTGGACGCTCTTGCTTGCATTTTGCACGATGGTGGAGCACACACGTTCCGCTGCTACGCTTCTTCCTCACGTATCTACGGAAACGCAATTGGAAAGAAACACTCATAATGCCTCCTCCATTTCTGGAGAAACGGAAATATTTTCTTCTTCGTCGTGGCCAGGTGAGACTGTCTTCTTGCTTTGTTTAATTGTGTTTTATTTCAGAATTGATTCATTGCAATACGAACAACCCTACGTTAACCCTCACTACAGCACTCGACATTTAAAACTTCAAATAAAAAGCACACGGTTTGAACAAATCCATATAAATCATAACCGCAACATGCAAAAAATAAAATTAAACTTTGGATAACAGTAATATAGTGTAGAGATACCCACACACCAACTCTAACCTCAACTTGTCAAACACACACGTATACAGTGAAAACAGGTTCTCTAAAATCAATACGACAAAAAAGTAGTAAATGCTTTTGAAGCAACTCAGTTGTGAAATGATTTAAGTTTGAACAATCCACCTGACAAAAGCTTCGCTGCTATAACCCATCCTAGTGGGTTTCATTAATTAAAATGTATGCAAACATGTCTTGGTATAAACGGTGCACGTGATAATACTATAAACTGCAAACCCGTGCATTTAAGGGCATAGTGTACGTATTGTTAGCTAGTTCGGGAAGTCAGCATATCAATTCATAACACTGCAACGTGCAAACCATTTTTTTTTTAAACGAGCAATTATATAGCATTCTTTTTTGCAGAGCTATTAAACCCAATGTTTACCTGATAATTCTCTGTTTTATTTTAATATGTAAAAAACATGCAAGAGCCTTTCGTGGAAAAAAATCTAATTATAAACAGTTACCTTCTCTGCAGTTAACTTTATGCTTAATGCTCACTTAATTTATGTATATATTGTTATAGCCCAATTACATGTTACAAATGCGTTTGAAGGAAAATGACATATTATGCATCATGAACGTGTTTTTTTTTCAGTATACCGCGTGCGTTTTCACCTGTACTAGATTTACTTTCTGTTGGTTTTTATCTGATAATCTTTTTACCATTGCGGGTTTATTTTTATCTTCCATTATAATATCAATACACCGACCAAATGAAAGTGTATTCACCTCTTTTCAGAGCCGAATTTATTCAATACGTGTTCAAATTTTATTGCAAACGATAGGAACAGGTAAATCAAATATCAAACTCAGCTGAATGTACCACCGTGGTTAATTATATATTTGATATGATCCTTTTAAAGGGAATATTTATAATAAACTTGTAATTTTACGCGCGCAGTGATTCAGAAATGAGAGCAAAAACGTAGCCATATTGATACAGAAACGTATACGAGGACTGATATATTTGATCAGACAACTACACGAAGACAGAAGCCATTTAAAGTGTGGCAAGAGATGTTGTTTGTCGTCTAATAATTCATAAAATGGCGTTTAATAAACACGTTTTATGTGTAAGAAGTATAAGCCATAATAAGGACACTTAGGTGTATAGTTAGTTTTTATCAGTTTTATGAAGCATTATAATGTGTATGCAAATAAGAGGTTTGATCGATTAATTGTATGCAGTTAAATACAAACTAACATGTGCGCACATATGTGTGTAAGGTAATACTCGTTATGCAATAACCGTGCTAATATATTCAATCTGGGCCGGTATGTGAGTGGTTTTACGGTCTGAAATTTCGTTTTACGGCGACGCGGTAGCGGAGCCGTATTTAACGTAATTTCAGACCGCAAAATCAATCACATACAGTCCCAAATTGAAAATCTTAGCATGGTTATCTCGATTCTAATGCTTTCCCATTCAAATGCTACACATATAAAATCAAATCATACATACTCACTTGTTTTTCTATGATAACTCAAATTCACTCATGCCGGTAATGGGGGTTTTATGGTCGCAAAGTTGAGATGTTAGCCAATGGAGCAGAAAAACGTCACTGGTGATCTTCATGGATTCTTTCACAGAATGTAATGGAAGGAATTTAAATACGTGTTACTTAATAGTTGCATTAGAATTATTGTTTTTTTTCAGAATCGAATTACTCATGTTACACAAATATATTTCATATTTATGCTACATAGTTGCTGTGATCAAACAGTGGTATTTAAACTTCGATCAGTGGTATAAAGATGTAAATACTAAGCGAATTATGAAAGCAAAAACGCAGAACTCCAATGTTTAAGCTGAAGAATATCTTTCACTGATCGGTGTTGGTTTGCTGTTTTTCTACACTATTCAAAACTTCATGGCAATTTTCTAGCATTTCTTTGTGGGATTTCTTATTTTTATATTTGAAACGGTTTTACTGTCGTCACAAAGAAAACATATCACCTACCTATCTGCCAAGTCAACCACGGGTGCAATCCTGGGTCGGAATTGTTTTCATGTTTAATAACTGGACATTATAACTATATAACCTAAAATCGTTTTGAAGTCATCCAGTTGGGTTGATCACTTCTGGTTTATCATTATCCTGAGCCTCCACCAACACCAGCGGGACTCTGTGATTGCACATTTGAAATCCTGAAAGGGGAGGTTGGTGCATGAACTTTCGTCCTTCAGGTTTTCAGGTCGTACCCTAGATTGGCTTTCTCTTTGGCTGCAACTGCTGTGGCTGTTCAGTACAATTCTTGATATATCTGAGATATTTCTAATTATGTGTTTTTACAAGAACTATATCGTATGTCGTTAGCTAATTTCTGTGGTTTGTGGACTTTATTCGTTAGTAGATTTCCTTTTGCTGTGATTACTTCTATTTGCCATGTCAATTTGGGCCCTGAAGAGATGACAAGTCGCGAGGTTGTGTATTCATAAAGCGAGTTAATACTAAGAGTTAGGCCATATTGCCTACTCACCATTCCAAGTAGGTAACCCTGTTTTCATCATTCTTTTGTCGTGTATTGTCTTTCTCCATTGTACATTTAATTTGTCTTTTGTTTTTGGTAGCAGTGCTGACCTCCGATGCCATTGCGTTTGGGTGCTGTCTTTATATAGGAAAAATTATCCATTTGCCATGTTTTGGTCTCAACTCCTGACCGGATTTTTGCAGCTTTTCACTGTTTTCCTCCCATATGTGCGAATCCTGTCATGGTCATGGATAGTATAATATGTTATATGTATTTATCTTGATGGTCTGTTCAGTGTTTATTGTTCATATTAGTTGTTGGCAATATTGTCTCTCTAAAATGTGCACGCTGCAAATAGGTCTAGTAGTGTTGTTTTTATTAACATCAGCTAATCGGACCGGATGTTTTGATTACATACTGTACACACACAAAAATTCATTTGATATTTTCTTTTGATGATATATTACAAAGAAAATGTTTTGTGTGTTTTGCAACATACATAATACCAAATATGTAATCAAGGGTTTATTTGCATTCAATTGATGCATACAAGTCTGAGTTAAAAGCGTTAATTATATATACAGAAAACTTGCTAAGTTTACGTTTTTTAATTGCTTTTCGTTTAAACCCACCTTTTAGGAGACATTCAAGGTTTCTTATTAAAATAAAACATATACATATATAGATTTACAATGCGTATGAAGCTGGCCTATATATGGACACATCTTGGTGAGATGCGTATAAATAACTAGTATTATGCAAGTCAAGCATGTTTTAAAAAAAAAACTATACATCCACACCATGCAAATTCTAAAGAGATGGGTCCCTAGTGATACTACTACGATAAATGAGCCTACCACGAGACCCCCCACGTGACCCCAAGGCACACGGCTGATACGCAACCAATATGCATTCCTTATTACATGAGTACAACTTGCATTCAAAGTTCCGTCATCAATACATGGTTAAAGGTTGCTGTGTTAATAGATACATCCTGCTACATACATAACTACTGAAAAAATGATCCCTTGCAAGCAACATACACAAACAAATGAGAAAGTAGCAGACTCGGTTGTATTGAGTCTATTTATGAGAAGGAATATAAGGTGCAACACCTATCACGCCCTTAGTTAAAGCAATATTCTACTTTATAGAACAATAATTATTGCTTTATGATCCCAAAGGACCAAGTATTAGCACTACTGTTCGTTAGTCGGCGCTCTATGATCCCAAAGGACGAAGTATTAGCACTACTGTTATAAGTCGGCGCTGTATGAACCCGAAGGACGAAGTATTAGCACTAATGATTCTTAGTCTGCGCTCTATTGATCCAAAGGACGAAGTATTAGCACTAATGATTCTTAGTCGGCGCTCTATGATCCTAAAAGGACCAAGTATTAGCACTACTGATCGTAGTCGCGGCTCATGATCCCAAAGAACCAATTATTAGCATCCCAAAGGACCAAGTATTAGCATTACACTGATCGTAGTCGGCTCTCTATGATCCCAAAGAACCAATTATTAGCACTACTGATTCTTAGTCGGCGCTGTAGGAGTCCCAAAGAACCAAGTTCTTATGCACTACAGATTCGTCAGTCGGGCGACATTTTATAGCCGCAAACACAGCGACTAAACGAACGCTAGTGTGAATGTCAATAATTACTGAAAAAGGCAACGAACACAAACATAGGGACAAGCAGCAGACTCGGTTTTATTGATATAATGTCGGATCACACTTTCACGAAAAATGAATTTTAGCTTGTGTAAACGAGCGAAAGCAATAGACTTAAAAATTACATATGTAATAAAGCGGTTATTTAAAATAAACGGACTGTAACGTCTTAAGGAACATGTTCTACAGCAGGGCTTTCCTATTTTAGCTGTGGCGGTCATATTTGATTTTGCTGGCGTTTCACATGATAAAGCAATTAGAGACTGCGTCTCTGTGAAGTTTCATGAAAATACACCAGTAGCGCTATGACGTACTTTATGTATACGTGTGTGTATTAAAAAGATAATTGCAAGGTATAAAATAGAACGATTCTGCACGCATGATACATGAATACGCGCACTATTTATCTCGTTATTAATATTCTAACAGTCTGCCGTCTATGCATCAAGTAACGCACTTGAAAGTCCTAATCCACATTGCTTTAGTTGTCACCTTCGAACTCTATTGCAAGAAGCAGTTAATCGGTCGGTAAAACTTATTACACTATAAGAATTCGCCATTGTGCTACCGCCTTACCCTATGGGCAAAAGGGCTACCGTTGTGGTTTACGATATGCCATAAGTTGAGGAATTTGCATGAATAATGTATCCGCGATGTGTTGGGTAGTGCGTATGCGATATGGACATAGAGAATATCATGTTAGTGCCTGATGCCTACCCAGTTATCAGGTGAGGCTGAGAAAAACTGAAGTCCGAGGCTTTTCTCCAACTTGTTCAGCAGTGTCAAGTGTATTTTTTTTCTTTGTCTTGACCAACATACGAACTACAAGATCTTGCATTCTACTCGTTATACCGGCGGCATTAGTTGTGATAATACCAATGCGGCATTAGTTGTGATAATACCAATGCGGCATTAGTTAGTGATAATACATTCGGATTAGTTGTGGCAATACCAAATGCGGCATTAGTCTGGTGGTAATACCAATGCGGCATTAGTTGTGATAATACCAATGCAGTGTCAAAATCAGAATTGCAGACATAATATTCGATTTTATTTAATCAGTTCATAAAAGTAAATTCAATATAGAAATTTAACGTCAAAACTATCTATAGCTTTTTCAATGTCAATTCGTATTCAGTTTGATATAGCACACATTCTGTGTATGCGCTTACTCACGTATCATCGTGCCTGTTGGTTAAGCCTATCCATGTTTAACACGCGTGGTCACATTTGTTCGTCGCCTCGGGTTAGAAGCCAATGGGTTAAACAATTCAATCTTGTTCTTTATACTTACTTATCGAATATCTTTGCTTGGGACCCAGGTACTTGAGCGATAACAAAGGTGTCAATATTGCAGTTTTTTTGTATTCGTGTGTGTTGTAGTAGTAGATGACCTCTTGGGGCATTATTTAAAATTTGAATCCGAACAATTCCACTAAGTATTGAATTCCAATTTGTCTTTGCCAGACAATTATTGACTGCATGCTATAAATTTGACCACAGAAACTCTCACAGAAAATGTGTTAAAATATTATTAACGTTTAATAGTCTGATGTCTTTCGCTGAGTTCTAAAGAGTGAGCCGTTTGCGGGAGGGCATGCACTTTTGAATATCCATTCAATGTATTCAATTCTCCTAGATGACAGATTCCCCAGTCAGTATCTCCCCGTATTTTGTCATTTACATACAACTATTTCAATAATATTGATTGTTTGTATACGAGAAGAATGTCTCATGCTTAGATTCAGCAAAATTGATTGACATATATATTTAAAGGGGTTACATCAACTTTCTCATAGAAGAAACATACAATTAAACAATGATCAAATTCATGATAAAAAATGACGTTTCGATAAAAAATAAGGTGTGAACATCCTGTTGTAAGGTCTAAAATGTGGATTCATCATACGTTTTGTATTGAATCGAGCTTAAAATGCTTACATTGGACTCTGGTGCGTAACCTCTAGGATAGCATATATTGCTGTACAAAATGAATATCCTTGTAAATATA